>MU376962.1:0-382717 GCA_022495195.1 Xylaria digitata | reverse complement strand
GGTAATAACAGATTTATATGGAAACTACCCTATAGTGCCGATAAGTGTAAGTGGCCCGCAGCCGCCCGGCCCGTGGCTAGTGAGGTTATCTTATATTGGAGGTGGAATGCTATGCTTTACTCCTAGCTGCACGCATTAGATATTAGCGACGCCGACTTGGTGTGTATTATAAGATCTTAATGACTATACCACAATACTGAAGGGTTAAATCAGCTAACTTTATAGAATTGTACCTGGATTTAAGCATCGAATTCCCACCGGGTAGCCAGGCAGACCAGTCACTTTGAGCCAACAAGTGTTCTAACCAAAACTATTAACAGCTCTGAGTGGACGGCCATTTCGCCTTCTTCATGGAGTTGAATAATATGTGTCGATGTGAAATCTTGTTTTGGCTACCGTGATCCTATAGCTCACGTAATAAACAAAAGCTACATTAACAATGTAGATAGATATATATAATCCCATCCTAAAGAGACACTAGCCTACCGATAGTATATTCAAGATTTCCGAATTACTGGTGGTGTAGTGCCGTTTAGGTATTTCGTGTATTGTTAAACCAGCAGGATCATGACTTCAATACGTACAAGTTTTGTCATTAGGCATGAGATAAATAGATAGCTTAAATAGCTGCGTGTTTATTTTCATTTCACGTTTAGATACATCTTCCCTTACATTTCCACAATACATTTAGTGGGGCAACCACCAACAGACCTGCCGAGCTTTGTAGGTAGGTTGTAGTGTGCTGTGGTAGTATTAAGGGACTCTATTTCCGGAGGCTGAAACCCTCGGCCTAGAGGCTTGTACATTGAAACGTATCTCGATGACCTACATATGTATTTATCGTTTGAATTCAATACTCTTAATAGGAGTCCAATATAACGGATGCCGTGTAACGTCAAGAGCCAATGATTGTTCGGCAGATGATGACCTCGTTTACGATTACACGAGGACAGGTACCTAGGTACTTAGACACGGGGATAGAAAGGGGTCTGTCACAGTGTGTACAACACGATAATATACTGTATGTGTCTGTTCGTGATACCCCTGCATCCTCCCAGTAGCCACCAGGCGCCTCATCTGCTGTATAGTCCTACGAACACTGTGCCGTCGTGATCCAATTCTCCATCCTCCATTCACTTCATCCAACTTGATCCTTTCCTTGCCAATCACAGCCTGTGGCAGCCACACTCACTCTGTCTGCACTTTGTACTTCTGCACTTATTCTGCACTTATTCTGCACTTATTCTGCATCTCTAAATCTCTGCATCTCTGCCCTGTCTGTGAAAGCGTGTGCAAGCGTGTGCAAGCGTGTGCGTGCGTGCACATCGTTGCATGTTATCACCACCCGACAGCGATCCAATAGATAAATGGTCAGCCCATCACTCGTCCTCTCACACACACATCTCTACTAATTAGATACGCGGGATCGGCTGCCCTGCGCCCACATCTCCTCCCTAGGCCACTCTCCAGGCTTTCATATACTTAGTATTACATATTACGTATCTTCTGTGGTCTTCCATCTCTTCTATCCCTTGGCGTCTCCAATTCTGTCCAATTCTGTTCGATTCGTTACTACCCACCTATTTTGGGTAGCGAGGTTCGTGGCGTACGGCAACCAACATTTCTACAGCTGGACAGTTGTACAGTATGACAGACAAGAAGAGAGGTTACTGCATGCTGGTACTGTAGTGTAGGTGATATAATACGTGGTAGATAGTGTACATGGTGTACACTACACTACACCACATTACGCTACACTACATATTATGCAAGTGCTCACTTCCTCCCAATGCACCACTCCATTTCCCGTGTATCCGAACTGCCGTTGATTTGTTCTGTCTTATTTTCCCCCTTCTCGTTGATTCCGTCAGCAACGGGCTGCAACGTGCCGTAGACCAGCCACATCAAATTTCATCGATCCAACACGCGCATCGGCGTAGAAGAGAGCATCATGCAAATAGCCTTCATTGAACAAATAAGCCGTTTCATAGCCTCGCACCAGCATTGACATTTTACGTACCATGGCGCAACGTGTGACCACACCGCAGGGCGCAAAGCGAAGATATCCGGGCTTCTCCTCCCCGCCAGGGTTACATGCGGAAGAATCTGAAAGCCGACGACCACCATATCCTCCGCCCGGCTCCATGGGCGGTCTCCAGGCACCTCAGGTCGGCGTAGCCGTCGTGACTATTGACATGTTTCGCGAGTATCAGAGACAGGTCGCAACAAATTTTGAACGACAGGGCAGTCAGATCGCCCTCCTTCAAGAGCGTGTCCAGTCCATAGAGGGGCGCATTCAATCGCTTGAAGATGCCGAAGACATGGCAATTGACGCCGTGCGCGAGATACGCGACGGCGTTATTCCGCGTGTCGAACAAAACAAGGAGAGCCTTGAAACCTTGACGGTAGCCGTTACTCGCCAAAATACAATCATCGATGCCTTAGGAAGCCTGGGCCAAGAGTTTCGTGCCAATCAGGGTCGTGATTCCGCGCGCCCTAGTCAGCTCGCCTGGCGCCCGGGTCCTCTAGGAGGTGCCAGCGACCAGACAAAGAGCACTATGGATGATCTAAAAGCTCAGCTAACAAGAAGCTTTGCGAGCTTGGCAGAACATGACAGACATCTGGCCGAAAATGATGCCCGCTTAGGGACACATGAGAGACACCTAACAGATCATGAGAGACGCGTAGGAGAACATGATGCACGCCTAGCAGCCCATGACAGGCACCTAGGTGACCAAAACACACGTCTAGCAGCGCATGATAGACACTTCGGGGAGCACAATGCGCGCTTAGGAGTTCACGAAGGACATCTAAGGGATCACGATGTGTGCGTAGCGAAACATAATGACCGTATGGGAGCATTGGATAAAGCCAATGAGCAAGTAAGTCCTACTTATTTAGAGTTATAATTAGCAGAATTTGTGAACTAAGTATGTGTTAGTTAAACGCGCGCGTTGGGGTTCTTGAGCAGAGAACAGACCATGGATTGAGTCCTGCCCAGATCACGGCCATCATGCAGAACCACCAACAGCGCCTTGAATCTCTAGAACAAACCTTGCAACACCACATCAAGGTTTCACGGGAATCACAAGCCGCAAAACCCAGCAACCCACCCAGCCAACCACATTCAGCTTCTAGAGATACACAAACGCCAGTGCGCCAAGTAGCCTCAGAAAGCCACAGCCAATCAGACCAGCAGAGCAAGTCATCTGAAAAGACTCAAAACCTAGAATCACCCAACAAGAAAATACAAAGACAACAAGAAGAAACAAATCATACTTCGGAACTGAAACGACTTGGTGAGCATTTGGATGCCATAGACAAGCGAATATCTCCTTTAGAGCAACGAATGAACTTAGTAGAGAAAGAATGTGAGAAGTTGTCGCAGTCGGCTACTACTCCTGAGAGCATAGCCAAGGACCCGACTTCAGAGGAAGAAGGCCAGTACGAGATACTGAGCCAGACTAACTTCCAACGCCAGGAAGACCTTGCGGGGTTGAGAATAAATGAAGATTCTCAACTTCTCATGCAACTCTTCTCGGAGAAAGACAAGTGTGAAGACGCATGCTATACGGTTCAAAGAGCATGTGTCCACATGTGGTCGTATCTTCTTTGTCGAAGTCGAAAGGACGAGAGACTCATCTCAGACTTCTGGAAACGAGATGAGTGGCTCAATTACCCAACCATTATCGAGCTCGAGCGAAATAGTTCTATGCAAAAGGGCAAATATTTTCCGCGTTACGTCTATGAGATTGGTGAAATCTTCAACCGCAAAGTGGTCACTAAATACAACGGGCGACAAGCCACTCACCGCTCAACTGGATATCATCTTGTTGTCGACGTCACAAAACCCGAGAAGTCGCTCTGGCTCATATATCGTTATGAGGAGGTAAGTGGCGACGGCCACAGCTTGAAACAAAGCATCACGTACAAACAAGACAACTTCTGGCACCCTTTCGCAAGTGTGTGCGAGTTCGATATCGCCATGGTTTTCGAAAGGTTTGAGGATTGGAAAGGAACAGATACTCCAGTGGGGAGTTTCATGACCTCGAAGAAGCTTGTGCGACAGACGGCAGCATTAATTAGACCTACATTCATTGAGCCTGTTCTTCAAGAAGTGAAGGACGAGATTCGCCGAAGTTGGGAAGCCAGTGCTAAGGTAGGAGCACTTCGACGTTGACAAGACAAATTATTTGACAAATAAAAAGAGAGCGAAGTTTATCGAGTAACTGATAGAGTAAGGCTGCGAAATTCGTATCTTTTGTTGATGTTTGGTAAGGAGAGAACCGTCCTACCTCCTAGGAAAACCATCATCCTGGACTAACGGGAACCTGAGCTTCATTTTAGCGGAGCGACTATTAGTGGCGACATCCATGGAAACCAACTGCTTAATCAGATGCGGAAGCACCTTCAAATGCACACCATTGTCTTGAAATTGGCTTGGGCCAGGTAGTTACCAATCACAGCGATTAAAAACGACCTTGTGTGAACAGCGACAAATATCAGTCCATATCGCCGAAATATCGGAAAGCTGTGTAACGTTAACATGACTCTATCGAGGCCGAACGTTAACTTGGGAAGGGGTGTGTGGTGTCACCACATTGCCTTTATCAAGCCTTGCATCCCCAACTAGCCTAGATCGCTTCTCGATCAACAGGATCGGGTTTGCATGACGCTACCATCTAATAGTGTACCGTATAACACCTGTGACATTTCCAGAGCCAAGGTTCATGAGCAGGTGCTTGCGGATAAAACAGACTAATAAAGAAAGAGCCTCTTCCGTTTTGCCAGCTGTAATTACGTACGTAGCTCTAGTAGGAACTTTTTTTGCTAGTATACCTATATGTAAACTGGCCAGCCGTACATGTTTTGAGTGGCGTAATAAGCTCAGCAGAATTATTTCGCGAGGACGTAAATGACGACACCATGAAAGGAATGCGTTCCGACGAGTTTCGTCTGTCGACAATGGGTCGATCTACCTAGCCAATTACTGGGCTTTGCATAGTAGCAATGCAGGTTAGCTGGTACGTCGGACTTTTGAGAAAAAAAAAAAAGAAGAAGAAGAACCCCTGGGATGTAACAGGATGAGGTAATTATTAATGAAAGGGCGGCTACTACTACGATAAGCAGCATGGACATCTCCCTATTTTCCTACATTACTCGAACAGCTCTACACTAACAACGTTGCGATTTATGGAATATTATTCATGTAGAATATAGTGCACGTGTCTCATGTATCGAAGGCGCAAAGAAAAAGAAAAGAAAGGCCAAGATAAAAGGGCAACTGAATCTCTCTCCCCTTGCGGCGAAATGAGCTTCGGGTTCGTGCGGGACTATTAAAAGCCTACTCGCCTATCTAGGTAAGATTAGACCTCAATTTACATGATTAACCCCGACCCGAGTCGGGTCTCAGTACACTACTACCCCGCAAAAGCGGGAATTGCAAGTGGGTGGGTGGTAAGTGCCGATGGCACATCAGTAGTGTAGTGTACCAAGCTACAACCCCTAAGAATGGAAACCATTACTACCTAGCAATATTAAGTAGTCTACCTCATAGTTATTTTTGTCTCTACTCGAGTCTCAGGCGTTTTATATTATGTAGACACATACATGCCTTCTCTGAAGTTCGGGTATACACGGCAGCTGGAAATTTATTTACCATCTACAATGGGTAGGTACTGTACACTAGGCGATCAAATACTTTTTGGTCACGCTGTAACTAGGTAGTGAGCGCTAGTGCACCCCGTAGAGATCGGGATTGGTGAACCGTTGTGCCAACCAGGGCAGAACCGGGGAGAACATCAGGGGAAATGGCGGGTTAGTGCACACTAGGTAGGTAGGTACCGTAGACCTAGGTACCTAGGTAGGTTCCAAGCTTTCCCCGCCACGGCAGTACCAACGGTCGACACGGACACGAGCAGTAATATCCTACCTAGTCTAGTGGTAGTGTAATCGACCACAGCACCGAATCATCATCCATCATCCATCGTCCATCATCATCGGCCCGTCTCTATTGACTTTTCCTATTCCGAATACTCACTCATACGCTAGGTACACTAGTTAGTTTATCGGTACAACAACAAACAAGGATCATAGCAAGATGGAGATACTTGTAAACATCAACTGATGAGCAAGAAACTGCAGGACTCCAGTGTACAGTATATGGGTTTACCGGGGTACGTACTAGCCAAGATAGGCCTCGACCGTCCCAAGAAATTCGTCAATGTAACCTACTCCGAAATCTCCCCAACACCGCAACTGTGCTCGTTGTACATTATCTAGCACGGAGGAACAAACACGAGTACATAACCTACTGTGATACATCTCATCTTCACCTCTTCTGTAGTGTACACATTCCTATGTACATGTTGCTACTCGGTACACTATGTAGTGTACGTACACATTTTGGAGGAAATGCGGAGAATTGGCCTAATACACTATTTCTCCTCACCATGCCTGTCCCGAGAAAATATCCACAGTGCTACTGCCCACATGGCCAAGATGGGTCCGGGTCGCCCTAGTGTTGCTTTTTGTTGCTCATCACCCATCACTGATCAGTGACGCGTAGTGTAGAGAGAATCGACCGGCTCCCTGGTCGGCAATTGGGATGCCATGACCATATTACATAGTATGTTTACTCAGGACTACCAAGTGACTAAGTAAGTATCCGGCGAGGGATTGCCAACAACCGGCTCCGATGAGAATCCGACCGGTATTGTCCTGACCTTGGACGTGACCGAGAACCGGGGGGTCTGTGATCATCATCTGACTGCTCTGGAACCCTGTCGCTCAGTACGGGCAATCTGCACATAGCTGCAAGAAATACAGAAGATGGGGAGTCAACATCCCGGAGAATCGCCTCTCCCTTGGCAACTTCGGTACGTATCTTTGGTACGCTATATATATAAGGGTCACTTGGGTAGACCGCGTCTGGTGGTCATGTTTATTTCTTGACCTTGTCTCACCGTCTGTCTCACCGTCCCCAGGCAAAGCCTCGCTACACGTAGTCTCCTGGTTGGGCTCTGAGTTACACCACGACGACAGACGAACCACGCGGACGGAACGCCATGCGTACTTCTACATTCAACGCCTTGTTGGCGGTTGCATGCAGCGCTGCTGCCGCCTCGGTATGTCCCATCACCCATATTCCAAAGTCTCTTTCCCCCCTAGACTTGATTTTTCAGTATAATGTTCCCCTTGAATAAAGAGCGTGAAAATACGTAGCTCTATGCAGCCCAGGCTGATAGGTCATATATCATCCAATTGGTTCCTTGTCTTTATGTGAGAATCAAAGATCTGGTATCGGAGTCTTGATCTCATGTAGAATGAGCTGGGGATGAATGGCCAATTAGGCCCCTTTTTCCTCTTCCAGTTGCCAGCAGCCTATCTACTCCAGGCGTAGACTACGAACGCTAATAATTCTCCACAGCCGCAAGAATATTCGAATACCAAGCTTGCGTACTCCGAGCCTCACTACCCATCCCCATGGATGAATTCACGAGCGGCAGGATGGGAAGAGGCCTACACCAAAGCGCGGGATTTCGTGTCACAACTGACACTTGCTGAGAAAGTTAACATAACAACTGGCATTGGGTAAGCAACCGGGTGCCAAGGGGTCACTTTTATGAAACTGCGAACTAACTCTCATTTTTTCAATAGTTGGGAGAGCGGACAATGCGTCGGCGAAACAGGGAGCGTCCCGCGACTCGGCCTCCGCCAACTCTGCATGCAGGATTCCCCCCTTGGCATTCGCTTTGGTGACTTCGCCTCTGCTTTTAGCTCTGGTCAAACTGTCGCCGCTTCTTTTGATAGAAAGCTTATGTACCTCCGAGGCAAGGCGATGGGTGAGGAACACAAGGGTAAGGGAGTGAACGTAGTATTAGGCCCCGTCGCTGGCCCTCTCGGCCGCACACCTGAGGGAGGCCGCAACTGGGAAGGCTTTTCGCCTGACCCATATCTTACGGGCGTGGGTATGAGTGAGACCGTCAAAGGAATTCAAGACGCTGGGGTTGTCGCTTGCGCGAAGCACTTCATTTTAAATGAGCAAGGTATGGCACCAGGGCGTAAATTATAGGTTTATACTGATCTAATCAATAGAACACTTCCGACAAGTCGGAGAATCAACGAGTCGAGGCTATGATATCTCGGAGACCCTTTCTTCTAACATTGATGATAAGACTATGCACGAACTGTACCTCTGGCCGTTTGCCGATGCGGTGAGAGCGGGCGTTGGCTCTGTTATGTGTTCATATCAGCAGATCAACAACAGTTACGGTTGCCAGAATTCGAAAACATTGAACGGCATCCTCAAGGGTGAATTAGGCTTTCAGGGCTTCGTAATGAGCGATGTAAGTTATCCCCAGAGTCATTTTCTTCCTACAATAGCCGCTTGCGGAGCCCAAAATGCCCGTTAGGGCGACGAGCGTATCTCGAGCGTGCAGAACACTCTCGAACCCGCACCTCTTTCGCCTGAAGGAGTGATTACTGATTTCAGTGGACCATAGTGGCAAGCCCAACACACCGGCGTAGCCTCCGCCGTAGCCGGCATGGACATGAGCATGCCCGGTGACACAGAATTCCAAACTGGCCTATCTTATTGGGGGACTAACCTCAGTATGTATTCTTCGTTTTCTATCTTCCGTCGTGGCAAACTCCCCAATATACCACCAAAGTCTCCAACAGCTAGTAAAATCTTTAACATAAGAGGTGATTGCTAATATACGAGTTCCAATATAGCTGTTGCTGTGCTTAACGGAACAGTGCCCGCATATCGCATCGACGATATGGCTATGAGAATTATGGCAGCCTTCTTCAAAGTTGGCCAAACAGTTGAAGGATTAGGAAGAATCAATATGGACTCGTGGACTTCAGATACCTACGGTTATCTCCACGCCGGTGTTCAGGACGGCTATCAGCAGGTCAATTGGCACGTTGATGTGCAGAGTGATCACGGGAACCTCATCAGGGAGATCGCCGGGAAGTCAACTGTTCTTCTGAAGAACGACGGCGTTTTACCCCTTAGAAAGCCGAAGTTTCTTGCAGTTGTTGGCGAGGATGCGGGCCCGAGCCCCTTGGGTCCGAACGGGTGTGCTGACCGCGGTTGCAATCGCGGTACTCTTGCTATGTCCTGGGGTTCTGGCACGGCGAATTTTCCCTATCTGAGCACTCCCCTCGATGCTCTTAACCAACAGGCCATTGATGATCACACCCGCATTGAGGCAGTGTTAGATAATTATGCGACTGATACTGTCGAGTCCCTTGTGAAGCAAGACGGGGCAACAGCTTTGGTCTTCGTCAACGCCAACTCAGGTGAAGGTTACATCGACGTTGACGGCAATGAGGGTGACCGAAAAAACCTAACTCTATGGGGCAATGGTGACGAATTGATCAAGACGGTGTCCTCCCTCTGCAACAACACAATTGTTGTTATCCACTCCGTTGGCCCTACCCTCGTTACTGACTGGTATGATTCACCTAACGTCACTGCTATTCTCTGGGCTGGTTTGCCCGGCCAAGAGAGCGGTCGCGCCATCGTCGATGTTCTCTACGGGAAAGTTAATCCTGCCGCCCGTACACCCTTTACCTGGGCTGCCAAGCGCGAGGATTACGGCGCCGACGTCCTCTACAAACCAAATAACGGGAACGGTGCGCCCCAGCAAGATTATACCGAAGGCATCTTCATCGACTATCGCGCTGTAGACAAGGCTGGCATCAAGCCGATCTTCGAATTTGGCTTTGGTCTGTCGTATGCTAGCTTCAAATACGCTGATATCCAGGTTGAGAAGACCAACGCTGGTCCATACAAGCCAACAACAGGGAAAACGACTAAAGCGCCAACCTTTGGCAACTTCTCCAAGAATATCGAAGATTACGCATTCCCTAGGTCGATCCGCTACATTCGAGAGTTCATTTACCCATACCTAAACACCACCTCATCGCTAAAGGAGGCCTCTGCGGATCCTAAATATGGGCAAACCGCCGAGGAGTTTTTGCCTCCCGGAGCACTCGACTCGGAAGCGCAGGATCTTCAGCCCGCCGCGCCCGCCCTCGCCGACACACCTGGTGGAAACCGGCTCTTGTGGGACGAGCTGTATATTGTCACCGCCAAAATCACCAACACAGGTGACATTGTTGGTGACGAGGTCCCACAGCTCTATATCTCTCTCGGTGGACCCGACGACCCGCCAGTCGTCCTCCGTGGTTTTGACCGTATCCGCATCGAACCCGGCGAGACGGTCACATTCCGCGCCCCGCTCACTCGTCGCGACGTAAGCAACTGGGACACCATCTCTCAGAATTGGGTCATCTCGAAATACCCTAAGACGGTCTTCGTTGGTCCCAGCAGCCGAAATCTACCTCTCAAGGCCAAACTATCTTAGACACCGGGGATCTAGCATCTAATTATAGTCTAAAAAAATTGACCTAAATAAAATGAGAAAAACATGAGAACATTGGCCCTATATATTCAGATATATACACCTAGTTGTAATCATTAATGCCAAGAGAAACTCAGGCAGGGTTAGCGCTCCAACCTCAATGAATTCTTCATGTGAAAATGGTCTATAATAGTAAGTTCAAGGTTACTCATTTCCGCAGCAATACATCTCCGAGGAGCGGTTACTAGAGGATTCGCTATGGTACCGGTACTCTCCTGCTAGAAAACAGTTCATAGAATATTAATCAAAAAGTACTGTATTAGGGGCAGTATCAAATAGATTCCTACCTCGAAAGCGGCAGCCATGATCACCATCACGAGAGTAATGATATATCCAGGCTATGATTGTTAGATCGGCTAGACACTAGGTTATATTCAGCCAACCATCGCATCGAAGCATACTCTCTAAGTAGCATGGTCTCGCACATAGGACTCGTCAGAGGGGCAGCCATAATTTGCCTTTAGCAACAGCCTTATCACAGTAAACGTTCATTGAAGGGGCTAGATCTATTTGTGATATAAGTTGCCCCAGCTGAACCCTCGAGCTGGAGATTCGATATCATCTATCCCGGTTTTCTAAGACGTGGAAAGATGAACCACACCTGGGTCTGGATACCTCGCTTTTCGAAACGGTTGAGCAAATATAACGATACTATTGTTCCTTCCTCAAGCTCCATAAGTAAACACTCTCTTGTCAATGGGCTCGTAATTCTTTTCCTGTATGGGAGGGCCAGCCGGTGCTCCAAAGACCATTTGGGCCTTCAGTGACCAGGTAGCCGGGATATTCCACTGTTGCGAAACCTGGACGTCCACCATCGGGTTGTAATGCTGCAGATTGCATCCGAGACCCTCTGCCGCGAGCGTAGTCCATACTACAAAACGCCTCACTATCAGCAAATTTCTGTCATGAGGCACCCATAGATTCTGGGGAGGGTTTACCAGCATATTGAAGCATCCCATTTGCGTGATCCAACCCTGAGGCTATGGTCAGCACAACGTCACTGAAATTGCGGTAAACAGATCAGCACCCCATTAACTCACATTGGGGAAATTTATCTTTCAGCATCGGCCATTTTTTCTCCATCGTTTCCATGGCCGAAAGGTCATCGTAGAATAGAATCTGGACAATCACGACGTCAGCGCCCTGGATTCGCTTGGTGTTTATTTGAATCCAACCAGGAGCTACGTGTGCCGGTGGCGGAGACTTACCGTTCCATAGGCGGCGCGGAACATGTTGATTCGCGGCTCGTACACTTTCTCGAAGAGGAATGGTGGCGCCGTCGCTTGCGCAATCTCGCGGGCTAGATCCCAGAATTTCTTGTGCTCGTCTTTCACAAGCAATACAGTCCGACCGGATTGGCAATTGAAGGGGGTAGGTGAGTGGAGGACGGCATGGCGGAGGATCTCGTCGATCCGTGCGTCGGCTAGGTTTACATCCTCAGATAGCTTGTGGAGGGAACGCCGATTCTCAATGGCCTCACTAAGTGTAAGTGTACTAGAAGACATTGGTGTGAAAACTCTACCTAATCCTAAGGTATAAGAGATGTAGGTTGATTGAGATATATTAGATACGGCTTTCTATCAGATTATTTCACGGGAAGTCATAGAGTATTTAACTCTGTCCGTTACAGAGACCATCACGAATTAATGCGTGGGAGACTCCCGTCTTACATTTGCGGGGGTACGGGTCGCATCCCACGCCGCCTAACATAGAAGGATATGCCGTTCCAACATATCGGGCTTCGGGGCTCCAAGTTCCCGCTCATATGCTGCGAGTATTGACTCATACCGGACTCTAAATATAGGAAGTATTTTTTATCGTTGTCACCTTCAGTTGGCGATGGCCTAATGCGCAATGGTATTGCTAGACATTTAAGGCCGAGGCTAACACCGAGGAGGAATCACGTATAGTTCTATATATAGCATTCTCTCTAAAGCATCTTGGTGATAAGCTTGGACTGACCCGCCGAAGCGCACTCCTTCGTGGCTTTCTTTGGACCCCCTCCTTCGAATTCGCCTATATCGCTAAATAAATAAGAAGCGCTGTAGCTAACAACAAACGTTAATCAAATACTAGAGTAGGAAGAGCGAAATGGTTGGTGGGGCGGCCCTGAAGCTGTCCATTGGCGCGAAGTTGATGTTGTTAGTCTCGTCTGCATGCGTCACGCATGAGCTGTTGGCTCTGATTCCCTGCATTCACCACGAGCGAGGCTACCACTGTTATATGCGGTGTTGCTGTTGCACACATACAATTAGGATCGCTGCCTAACGAGGCTATCGTCTAGAGGAAGGTGCCCTATATATAGTAGAGACCACTAATTTAGTCAAGGTTAGGCTCTTTACGGGACAAAAAATACTCGTAATACCCTTATACCTAGGTTCTGACAATTGCTTTGCATCTGAAGTTGTCTGTGTACCTTTAGAAATTTTTGTTCCCCTAGTGCTTTGGCTTAGACCGTCGACCTCTCACTCGGTTTACATATTAGAGAAACAAGCAAATATTTATAGAATAATAAAGAGAACCTATAGTTTGGAAGTAGGGAAGGTAAGTTCAAAATTCGTGTGGTTGAGAGAGATATCACGGGATGAGCTTCTGAGAGAAAGGACTGAATGAAAGAAGGAGATCTTTGCGCGCTTAACTGATGCTTATCTAGAGCCAAAATGTTTACGAGCAGAGAAATTGCAATTTGTAATTCTGGGCAGTGGTGAGGTAGGGTTGGGGACATATATAATAGAAGAAACAAAGGGCCGGTAAATATCAGGTCGCCGTGAAAATTCTCATACAAGTAATAAAAATAAACGACGGAGCAAGGCCACAACAGTTAATGACAGACTTATCTATCATAGCATCTCACCAAGAACAAAAATTGAGGTCACCGCACCGATACTATCTTAACAATCGGGCTATTGGGTATGTCTATTCTAGTGTTTATTTCATTCGTATTTTATTAAGGTTCGGAGAATAGTAGTGCAGAGTTAGGATAAATTCCCTCCCTTCGTCCTCGCCTGACGTGGTATTTCTGCGCAAAGGTTTGCTAGACTTTTAATTTATGAACGCCGCACGCATCGGACGCGTAGAGATATAAGGAAAATTGGAAAGTAAGGCAGGTTCATTCCTATTAGAAGTTGGATACAAGGGCTTTAATAATTGCTATATTCCTTGGTAAATGCTATTCGAACGAGCGGTGAGAAAAATATGAAGTGGTGGTGTATAATTATCGATCGCAAATCCACACTAGCCAGCGAAACTCATAGCTTTGCTTTACCCTCAGCGCTATTCATCCGCTTCCCTTCATCATCTTGCTCCTTCACAGTAAGATCGGGAAGCTGAGCGGGCATGATTCTCCGGGGCGATGTCCCGGGAACAACGGAATACTTAGAGAAATCGATGACACCGACATCGCTCCGAAGGTAATCCTCATCAAGCTCTAGCCGTCCGTTAACACTGGAAGCGGGAGCCCGTAACATTGCAAGAATTGCGTCTGAAAAGATGGTTGCCTTGCGTAAGTCTTCCATTTCCTTTGGGTTCTTCTCAGTCATCTTGCGGGTAGCTCCAGACTCAATTGCCTATAACTCATCAGTACACAGTCGATAATCGATTTAAGGGGTGCTCACAGCCGCTGGCCAGATACTTGTAATAGCCATATCAGTAAGGCCTTGTCTTTCGAAATCCATCGCAAGACCCTTGGTTAGTACGCTCATTCCAACCTTTCCTATAGCATAAGCGGTCTTTCCCCTGAAAAACCTACTATATATCGGAGGGCTAACAACTACGATTCGTCCTGTGCCATGCTTTTTTAGATGCGGTAGAGCCACCTGTACAGCTGAATAAAGTCCCTGCGGGTTGACGCTTTGCATTAACTGAAATCGCTTCACGAGCGTGTCTTCAACAGAAGCCCACCAGATTGCGCCGGAGTTATAGACCAACACATCAAGCCGGCCGTATATCTAGTCATCCAGGACCACAGTTAGCCTAGGAGCCCACGGTGAAGGACATCACAATACCTCAACGGTCTTGTCCACGCATCTCTTGATACTCTCGAAGTCTCGGACATCTACAGCTACTGCAGTAGCCTCACCACCGGCCTCTCGAATCTCTCGCTCGACGGTGCTGATGGTCGATTGTGGAGAGTTGGGATCAGGTGGGAAGGGTGAAGTATTCTGGGCGTCGCTGATGGACTTAGCCGCAACAACAACTGCGAATCATTTAGTCAATGACCAAAGGCTCAATGGTATGGTGCTTCTACCGCAATACCCATCCTTGGCTAGTGCCAGATCGATAGCAACTTGTCTACCGATCCCCCTGGACGCTCCGACAACCAGTGCGACTCTTTTAATGGTCATTTTGGCAAGTGAAGGCTGTCGCGAATAAATAAGGATGCTGAGATCACATTTCAAACTATAAGAAAGACAGACAAGTATTCCGTAATATGAATTGATTTATCTTATACAGCTAATATAATCATCTAGCTTGGATGTAGTGTTACTCCCGAGAACACCTGCCCAAGATCACTAATCCACAATCGAACCGAACAGCCCACTATAAACAACTTAATACGGGTACCTGATTTGGTGGGACCTCTGGGCTAGCTGCATGAGCCGAGGCAACCTTGAGACCCACTTATGTACCTAACCAGGTACCCATGTACTCTAGGTATGTACATACCTTATTTATATGCATATCCTCTCTATATACAAGTGCCCATATGATTCTATCCCAGGTACCTAGGTACCTAGGTACATGTATCTATGTAGGTATATCATTTAATACAGCCAAGCTCCTATAAACCAATCGTTAATTATAGTATTGATGCGGCAAAAGAAGTGATAGCTTACTTCGTTGAAACCGACTTTCTTCGATCGTTGGTATTTTGAGGACTTCCCGGTGTATTGCGTTGAGCGCTGTGGTTGCATCGTGTGCATTTACGACGAGCCTAGGCGGCGTGATAGTTAGTAGAAATGCTAAGGTTATGTACCTGGCCTCGACCGAAAGAGCTTTGAGGCTACTCACGATATGCTAATCTCACTTGCTCCCTGACTTATGAGATGAATATTGACGTTTGCAGCTGCTAGAGCCGAGAGTGTTTCATCTACGTTGGTGTTAGTGAACCGTATTGTTGCGGTAGATGCTGACGAACCCATACTGGCAACGCCAATCTGACTTCTCATCTTGTGACCAACTATCGTGACGATTGACATGTCCTTCGCGATGGCGACTTGGCCAAAACGTTCTAGCTCCCCTCTGAGCCTTAGCACGGCGCTCGAATTGCCCGGCGAATGTACAGCCAGGCTGACATTTCTCTCACTCGTCGCTATTAAGTCGACCGAAATGTTGTTTCTCTCGAGCTGATCGAATACCTGAATTAGAAGACCTCCTGACTTTGCGTTCCTGTTACAGACCACATTGATCAGGAGTACATCATCCTTAACCGTGATAGCGGTTGGTCTTCTGCGTTCAAATCGGCCAACCGAGAAATCATTCTTAAGGAGAACGCCAGGCGGTGATATCACCTTCTTGACCTGGCCGATCTCAAAATTAGGCGAGGCGGATTTTGGGTCAATTAAAGTCCCTTCGGCATGTGGTTTGAAAACATTCTTCAAGCGAAGCAAAACATTTGCTTCACGGATTTGATCCATTGTCAAAGGATGGATAACCTGGTTTCTGATCAGCAAACTATGCGTCACCGATAATATCCCCTAATGATCCTAACACACCTCGCTTCCGTAGTATGTAAGCTCTGTCGCTTCATCGGCTGTAACTGAAGGCAGGAGTTGTGCTGAGGGGATCTTTCGTGGGTCGGCGGTAAAGATACCATCGACTTCTTTCCAGATTTGCAGTTCTGTCGCCCCTACTGCCACAGCGCACTGTGATGCTTCAAGTCAGTTAACGTTCTTTTAATAAGTGTGATGAGCTTCCGAGACACCGCTAGCTCGCGAAGGAACATCTGTGCTCTGAATGTAGTCAAGATGAACCCCAATAATCAACTTACCATCGCCGCACAAAGGTCCGAGTACCCACGACCAACTGTTTCAATGAGTGAGTTCGGCATTATACCAAAGAACCCTTCATCCGTCAGCTGGTTGAAATGCTGAAGTGCATAGTGGTGTACTTACCCGTAACAATAGGTATTGCTGATTCGCAATCTCTAATCCGAATGGCTATCTCTTCAGCAAGAGCATGATAAAACCCCGACCCTAACCTGCTTAGTGCGGCGGACTGATCGTCAGCTGATGGGCCGAAGACTGTTGATACCACATCGTCTAGGATGACCGGTTTCGCGTGGATACCCTGGTGAGCAGTTTAGTTGAGACGTCACCCAAGTGCCTCGAAGACTCTATCAAGAGCTCACCTTGCTGGCCAAACACGCCACGATAGTCACACAGGCCAGCTTCTCGCCTAAAGAAATCACACGGTCTTTGGAGCGCGGGGACAGCTCTCCCACTACCTGCGACGAATTTTAGTGGTCCGCTGCCTGTGGCCGAATGACGGTCGACTCACCTGAGCGGCTAGCAAGAACTTTTTCAAATCCTCACATTCTTTCACGATGGTCAGTCTCGGAATATCGTAGGCTTCAAAAGTCGGCTGTGCCTGAGCCTCAAGAATCGAATCTAGTATGGCTAGATGATTATCTCTAATGAGACAGATCAACTCTATCAATTTCTGCTGTGCGTCGGCTCCAGCTTCAGCTAATGCGATGCATTCTAACAGTAGGCTCGTTGTTCCTTTTGCTTTGAGCGTTCCTGAGAGGGCAGAACAAACGACGACTAGTTTGTGGTTTTCGGCATGGTCTGGAATAATCCTACCACAAATGGTGTCCATCAGCTTTCCTAGACTGGTACCCCCATACTTCTGCACTAGCCAGGGCTTGTCTGTGCTGATAGCGGCGGCGACCATGTTTTAAGAGGGGGATTGGGCAATAATGGGTAATGAATATGAAGTAGAAACCACCATGTCAAACCACAAAAGGTCCAGAATGTTATGGGAATCCACTCATGTTAATACTCGGCGGCGTGTAGTTAATTAACCCCTCCTAGTAAGAAATCTTACTCCAACGCCACAGGGAAAAACGCCGCTGCGGGTGAATGAATAATAGTATGACAGATCACGCAATGAGACGCTAGGAATCTCAGCTTGTGCATTGGATCTGGGGCCGTTCTGCACAGCGGTACGCCGAATCCGGGAAACTGACACCGCATTCTCCCAGCATACGAACCTGAGATGTATCTCGAATGATGCACAAGGTCGTAGGAGAGCCCAAGGCCCACCTACACGAAACCAGATCCCGCCGCTCTGCGCTGATCTAATTGGGGGTCGGCATCTCGACCTTTTCGCGATCTTGGCGAGCCCATTCTACTAGTAAATATTTGGACCTAGCTTAGAAACCGTTGAAGCACCCGGATCTTCGCCACGCGGTCTCACGATATCTTATTTCCGCCACAGCGGTGTTTGCAACAAGGGAGCAACCAACTAAGAATCAGCTCACCGCCGTCCCAGGGATTTGAAATTACATCGTCGGTGTCCGCCTTGCACTACTCACCACGTCTGTTGAGCTCATTTCTTCATCGCGCGCGACGGAGAGAGTCGGTATAGCTCCCGCAGCAAGTTTGCTAATGAGCCATGTGCAGGCGGCCTATATCGACAATTAGATAGAGCCGCAGTGATCGATCTTGCCCGGGTTAATTGCCATAACATTGCTCTGCTCCAGCGTCTTCTAATACCTCTTTCAAATTTAGTGTTGCGAGCACCAGCACTTAGGCCAATTCGAAAAGGGAAACGAAAGAGAATTCGGATCGAGTAATGGAATTTAATCTCATGTTCTACTAACAATCCGCATAGTTCCCTCTTTGTTCCTGTGTGCGCATTACTCATACAGCACTTCGCCCTAGTTCTTACTTGCGGATTGATTTCTTCTTACAACAGCCGGCTGACTATCTCCGTGTCCATGTGGAAATTTCCTTAAAATCGTTCGACTAATAGCTAAATATCTAGCATGTGAACGGGGTATAGACTAGATGAATGTTGGCTAAGTTACTCGATTCATTCGCCCCCTAAGACAACTTAGCTTTATTCCCAGGACAGCGAAGCCCGACAACGTGCCGTGTTATATGTGTGCCTACACCAACCATATGCCGATGATATAGGAGCCGTTGTAACTCGGAAGCTCGCCCCTTCGCCTCAACATCTCAACTGCTCACACGCCTTTTGTCCTCTTCTCTCTATTTCCGGCAAGACGGAACGAGATGCTAATGGTCTCTAAGATTTGGCGTGTTCCCATCGTGCGTTCCACGAGAAAGCTGGCCGCGCAGAACCGCAAACACCGGAGCACACGCGATGCCCGCAATGGAGATGGTATCGTATGAGTTTTCCTTGCGCAGGACCCGAATACCGACTCTTACAAGTTTCACGGTAGGGGCCACAGGATTCCCTACGTGGCAGTCCCCTTCTTCGTGTTTCTTTTCTAGACGTTAGGTCCACTTACTTGTCCAACTTGGCTCGACGCGAGCGCCTATTCAAGCTACCGCGGTGATGACAAGTCGTACCATAGCGGAGGCTACGAACTCCCAAGTCAGCACCGCGAACCTCTGATTTATGCGCAAATCCCATGATCACGTCCCTCTGCGCAAGGTGCGTTGGCCGTTGCAAGGTGCTTCCTGGCTCCTAGGTTGGGGTGCAGGGAGGTACTACTATGCCACATGTGTGAGCAAGCAAACCAAACGGAAATTACCGATAGGTAGGAAATCAGAGTCATGTATAGTATATGTCAGATCTTTCCGCCGTCTGCCGTGCTCTCGTAAGCACCTAACCTAAGGATACCGTGTTTTGGTTTACATACCTAGGTAAGTGAGGCCCTCCCTCAGGTTTACCTTATCCGGTTCCCTCGTGGGGCCGGGATTTGATGCTCAATCCTTAGCCCTGCTCGGGATCTGGGTTGTACCAGTATCGCCATCCAATTCTCCAGGGACTAACAACCCTGGAGAACTCACGACTTGAATAGATGCGGCACTAAGGCCGCTCGTCCTCTTCGGAAGTGTGTCCTCCTACAAAACCGTGATGGCTGTTTCTCGGAGCTGAATCTATCGTTTGATCGGGTGTAGGTCCGTTGGGTATAGATGCGTTACACATAGGATGTCTCCACTTGAGCTCCCCCGAGTTGTGGCCACGTCTGATATCAAGCATGCAGGACTATCTCTCTTCCATACACTGTAAATTAGTGGATATATACCTAGATCGGACAACTGCTTAGGCAGGCATTCTAGAAAACGCGGTTAGATTTAAACTTTGACGGGTGCCTCCTGGATGTGACGGACGTGTACACTTATCTAGTTTTTTATGAAAGTTCAAGTATAGCAAAGCTATAACATATTCTATTATATTGACATCGTAATGTCTTCAAACAAAGTTGTCAGAGTCGCTGCGGTGCAAGCCGCCCCGGTATCCTTCGACCTGGAGAAGAGCGTCGAGAAATTGACCCAGTTGACAGCGGATGCTGTCAAAGGCGGCGCAGAGTTAATCGTCTTCCCGTGAGTGGACTTTGGGCGTATTTGCCTAACATTCCCTTGCCTACACAGCTGCCCTCCTTCCCCATCCCTTTCACCAAAACCACCCAATAATGTTTAGGAGGCATAAAATGTGACGCACACCTCTTCATAACTAATCCTTCGGATTGACCAGTGAAGCGTTTCTTTCAGCTTACCCCTGGCGCTACGCCTTCGATGTTACGATAGGAGCAAGGGAATCCCGTGGTGCGCCCTTTTCATTTTGCCGCCAACTTGTCTCACCCACATGCTCAGATGACAGTGATATATGCCAATGGCAATGATGAAGTGACTAATACCAAATGCTTTCATCTGACGAACAGGTCGGGAGTGGTATCGCAAGTACTACGACTCAGCTGTAGCGATCCCATCTCCCGAGATCGACAAAATCGCAGAAACAGCGCGGACGCATAATGTCTACCTCGAAGTCGGCATCATTGAAAAGGAAGGCGGCACATTGTATTGCACGGCATTGCTTTTTGGCAGAGACGGCTCTATCTTGTTGAAACACAGGAAAGTAAGTTAGAAACACAGCCACTACCTAAGTGCAAACATAGCTCGTGAGAAATTCGCTCAAATGTTATCGGCAGTTGATCCCAACAGCAGCCGAGCGCCTAGTCTGGGGGAGAGGAGCGGGAGATGGTCTCGCAGTCGTGCAGACAGATATCGGCAAGATTGGAATATTGATCTGGTGAGTAAAGGAAGCTCACGCCACTCTCAGACAAACAAACGATACGCACTAGTGCTCATGCTAACCACCCTTCCCTCACACAACAGCTGGGAGAATTATATGCCTGCCGCACGCATGGCGCTCTATCAGCAAGGAATAGAGTACGTACTGGTCTTTCTCCTTCGTCCTAAGAGCGGGAAAGCCGGCAACTCATTGTAACATAGAATATACCTAGCCCCCACAGCAGATGACCTGCAAACGTGGACGGCGTCGATGCAGCACATCGCCAAGGAAGGACGCTGTTTCCTAGTCACAGTCAACGCCATGACCAAAGTCTCAGGTTAGTTGCTAGAGTCATTTGTTCCCCCTTTTGACGTGTCTTAGGACCATAAGTTACCGAACCCGCACTTTTCCACTCCTGCAAGCTCCCGAAACCCTTTCCGTTTTTTACCATAAGCGGCAACTACTGAATTCAGAGACTTAAAAATAGATTTTCCGGTGGATTATCCGCCCTTCACCCCGGAGCACCCCGATCGCAATCCTGACGGCGAGCAGTGGAAGGCCGACGATATTGTGAACCGCGGCGGCTCCTTTATCGCGGGACCATTGGGCACGCGGCTTACGGAGCCTCTGTGGGATAAGGAGGACATTGTGTATGCTGATCTGCCTATGTCGGAAGTCACCGAATCCAGAGTGAGTTAAGCAATTCCTGGTATCTGTGCACTTGAAGTCCCGAGGAAGTATACAGCGGCTAATTCTGTTTTGTGAAACACAAATAGCTTGATTTTGACCCTGTCGGAAGTTACTCCCGACCTGATATCTTGTGAGTTGGGGCTCGTACGTCGCTTCGTGGATGGATGAATGAACGCTAACGAGACCGAATCCACAGCACGTTGACCGTGAACACAAAACCTGGCACAAGCGTAAATTTTGTGAATTGAAGGGATACCGGTTAGCGTTGCTCTGTGTTAGGCGGTGAAAGAAAAAAACGAAAGAAAAAAATTCTAGAAGGACTAAGGTTTAATGAGAAGTTGTTGGTGTCGGACGATTAGTATCAAGATGCATGTCGATGAGAGCCACACTCGTACGAGAATATAATGGGTTAGCAAACATCTCGCTCTGCGACCATAGATTAGCCAATAGAGAAGTATCGGAGCTATTGATGAATCCCAATCGGCTCTCTTAGAAACGCACTTCCACGGACGTTGTGAAACACGCCGAAGTTCAGCATTGTATAATGACCTATCACGCAACACGGCCGACGACCACCTCGCCAAACTCCCACGAGCCTTTAGTGATCCTGGAGTTATCGTGACACCCCCCTGCTCTCGCCGAAACGGGACGAGACAATCTATTGGTGTGCGGCTGTATAGTCTCCATCGCATCCAGACCAACAACAGTACCGTGGATAAGATGGGAGCGATCTTTGCCAAGTGTAGATGACCTGGCACGGCCATATCTTCGGGTGGACCCCCGGAAACAGTATGATGACAATGCCGAGCCCTCTTCGGGATTTGCTGGTGGGTGTTGCATTGCAGAACAACGGGGTCGACGCAGGTAAGACCGAAAGTACCCCAGACGATTCGGCGTCACATCACCAACAACCAAGCCCGGTTGCAGGGCGCTATCCTGTCCTCGAATCATAGTTAGCTGCATGTAGATAAGACTGTTAGCTTTGATATTGGCAAACCCTCTTGAGTAAAGTATTTAAGACTGACCCAACTACTCTACTCCGTCAGAACTGGTATTCCCTATGTTATAGCTCCAAGGCGAGAAGTGCAACTCACAACATCCAATACCCCAACACCCGTAGACTAATCTTAAGCAAATCAAGTTGAATCCGCGTGATGATGCCTCCGTCGGGATCAATCAGCAACTTGGACTGGTAAGTAACGGCTGTTCATAAGAGTCCTTCTTGTCTGATAATCGTTGCTTTGTATAGGGAGCCTGGGTTTGATACGGTCGCCGTCCATGGCGGGCAAGAACCGGATCCCATCAACGGCTCGCGGGCCGTGCCCCTTTACCAAACGTCGGCCTATAACTTCACCGATGCCGCAGATGGCGCCGGCAAATTTGCGTGGTCAAAGGAAGGCTATGTATACACTCGAATGGGCAATCCCACAAACACCGTCTTCGAGAACCGGATGGCTATGTTAGAGGGAGGAGTAGGAGCAGTAGCGACAGCGTCGGGCCATGCGGCACAGGTACGTGTAGGAATTGTTGGGGAGAAGATGCAACCCATCGACTGACATCTCCTTAGTTCATGGCCTTGACGCAATGTTGTGAGCCGGGCCATAACTTTATTAGCACGAGTTGGTGTAAGTCTGCCCCCCTAAATTGGACATATGAGGGCGATACCAACGCATCTCTTGGGCAGTATACGGTGGTAGTTTCAACCAATTTCGCGTCTACTTGAAGAAGTTTCATATTCAAGTCAAGTGGGTGGTGGGCAATGACCCGACCAAATTTGACGAGGCGGTTGATGAGAACACGCGCGCGATCTATATCGAAACCATCAGCAACCCAAAGCACAGTGTACCGGACATCCCGGCGATCGCCGCTGTCGCCCACAAGCATGGGATTCCTCTAATCGTTGACAACACGTTTGGCATGGGCGGATACTTGAGCCAACCTATTAAGCTAGGGGGTTTGTCTAGATATGGAATCATCTTCTCGGGCACGCACGACTGACATGCACGCAGCCGATATTGTCACACACTCGGCCACGAAATGGATTGGGGGCCACGGAACAAGCATGGGCGGCATCGTGATTGACGGCGGTCACTTTGACTGGAGTGCATCGGGTAAATTCCCAGGTTTCACAGAGCCGGCCGAGGGCTACCATGGCATGCGATTTTGGGAAACATATGGTTACAAAGCACTGGCGGCGAAAGTGAGGATGGATTCTATGCGCGATCTCGGTCCCTGCTTAAGCCCCTTTAATGCGTGGTTGTTCCTCCAAGGTTTGGAGACGCTGTCACTTAGGGGCGCCAGAACCGTCGAGAATACACAAAAATTAGGTGAATGGTTAGAAGCTCACCCATGTGTTAGCTGGGTTCTGTACCCGGGCCTGAAATCGCATCCCGACTACGAGCTGGCGAGGAAGATTCTGCCAAGGGGCGCGGGCGGCGTCTTAACCTTTGGTGTGGTAAGAAATGCTTTTCTCTGACCAGTTATGTTCATCTTTCCTCTTTGGGGGGTCCGACTGATATTCTATTAGGCCGGAAAGGTCGAGCAGGTTCGAGCGGTGGTAGACAATCTTAAGATGACCAGTCATCTAGCCAATGTGGGCGATTGTAAGACACTCATCATTCACCCTTGGGTTACCACGCACCAGCAGATGCCCGACGAAGAGAAGATAAAGGGTGGCGTTACTCGTATGTGTTCCTATTCTTACATTCCTGCATTTCTGCTTTCCTTCAATCTCATTTTTCTTTTTTGCCCTTTTCCTCTTCGTTGGGGGAGGAAGATATGTTGATAGTGGCTCATGCATATTGTAGCCGACTTACTCCGCGTCAGTCTTGGCATCGAAGACTTCGAAGATATTAGGCGCGATTTCGAGCAGGCATTTGTTGCCGCTGGCTTGATGAAGGCAGAAAAATCCAGCGTAGACCCGTTCTCGAAGGCGATGGACCTAGTTAGTGGTGGTTTCATGGGCAAGCTATCAACAGGTGCTCCGCGGCCTGGTACAGACGGGACGATAGGATGAAACGAAATATTTGCTCGACGGATTTTAAATAGGGGCAGCATGCTGCGAATTGATTTATGATAGCACAGCATCACATAATCATATTCATTTTCAATATATCGATATAGTACCGTGAATTAAGCGATATTCACTGAGATCCTTACTGGGTTGGGCCATTTCCGTAGAATACACTACCTTGGTATGATATGAAATGTGTCGTATCACAGATCAGCCTCCAATTGCCTATGTGGGTCTGATCTTGAGCCGAGGTACTGTATTAGGTACCCAGTGTACATACCTTAGGTACTTGTAGCTTTTATGTCAACTCCCTTCTTTCACGACAAGATATATAATCGCGTACCTTCCACAGGCACACACGCAATAGAAGCCTCGCATCTTTGTATGTGATGAGAATTGCCGCCATGGGGGGTAAACTAGAGTGCTATCTTGACATCGGTACGTATATGGCTGCTCACACGAGGTCATTGCAGTGTATGTGTTGCGTTGTGGTACAGGGAGACTAACGTAGATTGCAGCATCGTATTACAGCTACATCGCCTTCATCCTGCTGCAGCAAAATAGGCAACTGTTAGAATGGAATGAAATCGAAATAGTGTGAGTCTATCGCGCGCGTGTTATGGTAAGGCATGATCGCTTACCGAGTATACCTACCCACATCGTAGGATCTATCCTTACCTACTCGGTGCTATCAACGTTGGAGCCAGTGAGTTCTCGCTATGAGCCTGTATCACCCTCGTCTTGATGTTGATGCTGAGTCCGGCTACCCTCAACAGACAATCGCCCGCCTTGGCTAGTCCCGGCGAAGGGTAGATACTCAAAATATGACACGAAGCGGGCCGCGGACAACGTGAGGTTGAAAAACTTCACAATACCACCCAACTTGATGGAAGTAGGCAAAACTGTGATGGTGTGTATCGGTCCACCCCAACAAAAGGCTACCGCGACTAACGTCAGGCAGCCAATGCGCGCTCTGACGCACATAAGATCCGCCTTCTCGGCAGAGGTCTACACAACCGCTTTTGCGTACATGTTCCACGCCTTCTGGACGCTGCAAAAGTACCCGAACACAGCCGAGGTGCTAGCAGAGGTTTTATCTGAGGCCCCCGTTCATTTTCAACTCGATTGCTTCACTTTAGCCTCCTCCCCTATCACCCCCAACCAATCCTCACCCTCTGGGAAACTCTTTACCCCTGAACAAGTCGCTCAAATCCTAGACGCTGTAACTACGGAGGGGGTGAAGACTGCGCTGAAGGCAAGAGTCGACGAGGCTCTAGAGCGCGGTGCTTTCGGTGGTCCCTGGATCTGGGCGACGAACGCCCAGGGTCGCAGCGAACCCTTCTTTGGCAGCGATCACTTGCATTTCGTGTATGAGTTTCTAGGTGTGCCGTATCAGAAGATGCAGCTGTTGCCGCCGCAAAAGGCTAGGATTTAGATAAAGATGAGGAGCTTGCTTTATTGTGTCGACGCATATGTTAATCGAGCCCACGCAATGCTGTATCGCATGAATTCAAACTCGTTATCATCTATGTACTAGCTATATTTATTTTCTCTTCAATCTATGTTCTGTCATTTTTCAGTCATCGTGAGAATCGTCATGTCGTGAGCTATTTCGTGAAGACATCCAACTGAGTATATATAAACCGAAAGATCCGGACCAAGTGAATAATAATAATAATCAATAATCACGATGCAATCATGGTATATACCGCGCCTCTTTCGACTCAATCATCAACATTCGTCAGCAATCAGCACTATTAGTCAGTTGTCGTAGAAGCAGGTTTTGCTTTAGCCATGCTTCTCCAGGGCGTGAACAAGGGTAGGGGACGCCATAGGGCCCTTACTACCGGAACCCCAAGTGCTGGCTTTATTCATAGTCTTCTTGCGCATGACAGCGAGCATGTCGGACTCCATCTGCTCAATGCCCCGCTCGATGTCACGGTCCTCGAGCTCGTAAGCTTTCTCGCGCCTGCGATCTAGGGCCCACCACGTACCCACAATGGCTAGGGTCAGAGGGATCGTGATGGCAAAATAAATCCAGAGCTCCTGGGAGACCTCTCTGCCATCGGCTGGTGAAGGTACAGACGATGATAAGCTTCAAATCCGACTTTGGTAATTGACAGCAGAGAAGAGATTGGGGGAGGACTCATTGCCCTGACTTACGAACGTTAAAGTCGAAGAATGTCATGCTAAATACAGAGGACAAGAAAGTTCCCGGGAGAAAAATGGCACCGAGAAGGGATAATGTCTTCATAGCCGTACTGTCACGCTTGCTTGCGTGAGCGAGCTTTCGTTGCTGTGCAGCCATCTCGAGGTTAAGCTTCGACTCCTTCTGTGTGATGATGTTATACAGCTACATTAAGAAACATTAGTGTATCGTTTGCTACTCACGAATCTAGATGACTTACAGCGTCGCGTTGGACGTTTAGTCTTTCTAGCGTTGTATGGATATAGTGCTCCTGGCCGATCAATTTCACGCGATAGAACTCCAAACGAGACCCCATACTATTATGCAAGGCTCTCATCTTCTTAGTGGTCCTGTCTTGGGGAAAGAGGGCCTGGGACTGGAATTTATCCATGGCTGCCTTCATTTCTTTGACGATCTCTTGATAAGCTTGTGGGCGCTTCCACAGTACCTGCGAATGACACTCAACAAGATCTCGATTGATCCCGTCAATGTCGAAATTTGTGTACTCTTCTTTTTCATCAATCTCTTTGCGCATAGTAATGGCGTTCTCAAGCTTCCTCAACCAGTCTCGAGCATCTCGCTGCCGGATGTCGATCTTGGCCGACAGATCATGCGCAAGTATGATAATAGGGAGAAGCATCGGGTGTCCGACCTCACTACGGCATGATATGAGGTGATTGATTGCTTCATTGACATCCGAGGACTCTGTGCCTTTCACGAAGCCTGTTGTAATCGCCGTCTTAAATGAATAGGACAACATGACCTCCCAGCCTCGGGTCTTGCCCCTCTTCCGTACGTCGGATTTCCGAAAGATGATCTCTATAAAGGATGATTAGATCATATTATTAGAGTTCAAGCTAGTGGTATTTAAAATAGTGTGGTAAAGGACAATATTAAAGGAGAAGGAGGGCGAGGGAGGGTCTCATACGCAAATGAGGGTCATCCTCGTCCTGGTCATACTCGCACCAAAAGACAGGTCCTACAAGGCTACGGCCTTCGATTGCTCGGAACGGTAAACGCATCTTTCTAACCATGGATCTATAATGTTCATGCGATAGTGATATGTGGTTCGGAGAAAAAGTATCATTGTGTTGCGCATCTTTCTGGACTCTGACACGTTGTTAGTTAATGGAACTGCGGTGGCTAAGCGGAGGCCTCCCTTACACTAGCCGGACCCCGTCCAGCAGTTGAACGCCATTCTCCAACTTTAACGGCTCAAAAGCGCCCTAGAATATCGCCTATGTCAGTTTTAAATATACGTAATGAGGATTATTTGCCCTTTTGAATAGACGGGTAGAGCTTGGTGAATGCAATCCTCAAAGCTGTTCATAGGATTGTCGACCACGGCCAGGCATCGCGAACTTCTAGCACAGGCCTGCCCCGCGCCAGCCCCCAACTCGCACACCCTGGTCTACAACGCTGCAAATCTATAAGTGGAAAAGTAGTAGTAGTAGACTTACACGGCGGTCAAGAAAATTTTCAAAATCGTGGGCAGTCAAAACATGTTCTTCGCAGATGGACAGTTTATCGTCCTACCAGCCATTAGAATTAGATGGTGAATCTCGATAGGGCGGTTTGCCATCACAGGCTGGTGGGAGTGCCATATCACGTACCGAGTAGTTGAATATTTCCAAGTAGCAAGTCTTCTCTAGAACGACTGTACATGCTTTGACGTTACGGTCAAATAGGTAGTCGTCCATTGTTAGAGAGGCCTGGATCAGCTCAGGAATGAAGCCGACGGGAGAGGAACGTAGTCAAAGCCTGTGACGTTTTCTACTTTGCTTCTCTTTCTTTTTAGGAGGCTTTTTGGGAGGGATGACAGCTCAGAGCTCTTGGTGGTCTAAAATCACCAAAACCAGATGTACCAGTCAGATGTGGTTGGCTGGTTGGCTGGTTGGTCGGGTGGGTTTGGATGTGTCGTTGATCTCCAAGAAGCGTGGCATGCAAGTATAAGTGTGTTTAAGTATGTATTGTTGATGTGATGTAGCAGGCATCCATCCAAATAGTTGGCTGCAGCAAAAAGAGCTTCAGGTGAACCACCAACCAACAGGTCAACAGTAGTAAAAGAAATAATACCAACAGTCAGAATCGATTGATTGGCGAAGAAATACAAGAGGCGGGAACAGAAGGGGGCTTGGCCAGACCGAACCGACCAGGGGAGTTGGTGATCCACACCCCATAAGCCGCATCAGGCGGGGATCTGAGTTGGCTGCACATCACCGACTACCTACTATACCTACTATGTACCGTATACTACTAGTACACTACCTACTAACCTAACCTACCTAAGTACGCTCGATAGGTACCACGGCCCCATGACTTGAGGGAGGACAGGGCACTCGGAGGAAATAACCTATCACGATAGAAGCATGCAGCAACCCCCTCACCATCTCACCGCGTCAGCCACGAACAGATTTCCGAATTTTAGTGTAAGGCTACATGTATGGAGCGCGAACAACAGTATCCCGCTTTTTAAGCATGTATAATAAGTACCCGGTATAGGATATTTGATACTAAACCTAGGTAGGGAGGTGCCCCTATTTCTTGGACCTGTCCAATGTTATACCCCCGAGTAGTCAGCATGCAATGCGTATCCTCGAAACGGTTCCCTTTAAGCAATTCTCCGCCCGACTCATCCAAAACAGTTCAAATCCTCCCCGATCGCATGCGCCATTCACGACTTTACCCCTATGAGATACATGTAATACGACCCAGCTACTGCGGATTGTAGGTTGCATGCAAGACACCATGACTGCCAACAGCCACTGGAGGTTAGAGCAAGGAAAGTGACATAACTACAGCGCAATGGTCGAAGGTTTTGAGGGATATGTGTTCATATAAACTGTTTGTGCGTTGTTATGCCAGCTCATTGGGAGCTATCAGAATTCTGTGAATAGATTACCATACCTATTCATGTTAGCTACGTCTCTGCTCAGCAAGCAATGGAATCTCTCAACTCACTCATCGTTCGCTGGCTGACCGTATTTCTCCGTTTCTTCTGGGTAGCGATCGAACTGACTCGCGTCGCCAGAACCTGCTTTGACGGGTGGCGTATAAGGCGCATCAATGTCTTTCCTTGATAGCCGATCCCATGTAACCTCAGAAAACCACGGGTGATCTTTCACATCCTGTGGTCCACCATACAGGTTTCCCAGCCTCTTGGTAAGATCAGGTGTGATAAGCCGCTCCAGAAGGTCTTGAGCGTCAGGGTGTACATATGCTGGGTACTTTACTTTGCCTCGAAGGATATTTTCATATATCTTCATTGGCGAGCCGCCGTCCCAAAAGGGTGTGTAGCCGCAAAGCATTTCATAGATTAGGATGCCAAGAGACCACCTAGTTTCAGTGTGAGTTAAATCTATCTACCGTAAGGCCATTAAAAAAAGCCACTTACCAGTCGACCGATTTGTTGTAGCCTTTGTTAGAAACTACTTCGGGTGCCAAATAATCTGGGGTTCCACACAATGTCCACGTCTTGTCCGGAACTCGCTTCGCGAAACCAAAATCCGTTATTTTGAGGTGTCCGTGGCGATCCAGGAGCAAGTTCTCCGGCTTCAGATCTCGGTAGATGATGTTCCTCGAGTGGAGATACTCCAACGCGAGCGTGACTTCTGCAGCATAGAATTTGGCCACCGGGTTGGGGAAACGCTGATGGCAGTCAGAAAACCGTAGTTCCAGGAGAAGGGGCTTAACAATAACTCACGCCCGACTTCCTTAGAAGAGAGAATAACTCGCCACCTTCGACAAAGTCCATGACCATGTAAAGATTCCTAGCATCTTGAAAAGTGCCCCACAACGTGATGAGAAACGGGTGTTTCACCTCTCCTAGCATTCGCCTCTCGTCATTCGTATGCTCAACTTGCTTCATCTTGACAACTTGAGCCTTCTTCAAGACCTTGACGGCGTAAAACCGCTGGTTGTGCTTAGACTGTACTAAATGAACGCGGCCAAAGCTCCCTGTTCCCAATGTCCGTAACAGATCGAAATCATTGAGCGAGTATTTGCCCTTCGTCACTCGAGCCTCTGATGCGTATGCTGGAACTTGTGTTGGTACCTGGACCTGTGGTTGTGGCTGTGGTGGGGGCGTACCATGATGGCCTACCGTACTTAGTTAGAGGCCTTACCGAGCAACTTAAAGGACAGAATTCATACCGTCTGTTTGAGGTAGATTGATTAGGTTGTTAATACTTGGTAAATTATGCGGGGGTACCATATGACCTGGGCTTGGGGATTGCTGAATCCCGTATGGAATAGCCTGATGGACAGCCGGTGGGTTCATTTGGGGTCCTCCACTAGCCGGCGCAGATGTCTCGTTGCCCTGACTCGTCGATTTCGACTGGGTTAAGACACTGGCGTTGGATGTAGCTTTTGAAGGAATGGTATTGAAGCTCTCGAAAGCTCGCGAAGGGGTCACCGGCGTGACTGGACTTGTAGGCTGACTGGAGGACGGGTCGGGTTTATCCTCCCTCGTCCGTTTCTTTTTAAGGAATCCTAAAGTCGGCATATGTTATAATGTGGGGGAGAGGAGGGTCCGGACCTTTGAGGAGGTCACTGGATCCGGGACTTCTCTTAAGAATGCTAAACTAGATATCCTACAACCCGTCAACGCAACGAAAATCTTGCACTTCGGCGAAGGAATCTAATGTGTAGAAGTTACTGGGAAGCCCCCGTCGCATATAGAGAGGGAGGCGGAGAAGTTGCGAGCTATAGTACGGAGCTATAGTAGGGAGGTCGTCGTGGAGTCAACACATTCGGACAAGACAGGTGCGATGCCCTTTCTAGGGGGAGAGCCGCAGTAACACACGGCAGTCAAGCGTCAGGAGAGTTTTTAACACGCTTAGTGGCAGCCAGCCGACTTAGGTAATTCGTGCCTAAGCTTACAACCAACTCCTTTCTGGACAGACGCAAGGCTAGGTTCGTGCAAAGCGAAGACCAAAGCTAGGCCCCCTTGGCCACCTCACGAGAAGCCAGCTATACAAAGAACCCAATTGTACAGAGAGCCACCACGTCAATTGGCTTGCGGGCGGGTGTGGCCTGGCGCCGTATATCTTGTTCTTAAGGAAGGCGACGTAACACGGCGCGCGGGAGCAATGATGAGTATATGAGAGTCGATTGCGGTCAGGATCGCATAGAAAGCTTGCAATTCGAGATGGAGACAACAAGCAGCGGACGGTGGTAGTAGGTCTGAAGCTCTGGAGGGAAATAGATTTGCGGCGCAGCAAAGGGGAAACAGCCCAGGTCGGAGAGGTGGTAATAGAATAGCAAGCAGCCGACTAGCACATGCACTTGTATGCTTAGAGGCCAGCTCTAGTTTAGAGGGGTTGAGGGGCTTGTCGAGGAATGAATCGCTGATGAGGAGAATGACGACAGACAGACGGCGACAATAGTGGGCGGCTTTACCAAGTAGACTTAGACTGCGCAACTTCGTGGTGCTGTGGTGCTGTGGTGCTGCGGTCCTTGGTGGCGGGACGCTGAAGAAAGGGCGGGGGAAACCAGACTTTTGCCTTTGCCGGGTACACCTGCAGTGCATTGAGCTACGGTAGTATACCTGCTAGAGAGGCTGCTGTAGGTACTTGCATTACCTACCCGGGTACTCACACTAGGTCAGAAGTAGGTCAGACCTAGGGGCTGAGCTCGAATAGGTACATGTGAGTACTTAGCTGAGGTATCTATATCCTGAAGCATGTACCTACATATGTACATACCTGCTATACATGTAGGTAGGCTACTCTACTCCGGATCGGTGCAAGTCACTCTACGTGTAGGGAAGCTACATGTAACACATGGTGTAGATACTAACCAGCAACCTCCTAGGGATAGATGTAGATGTTAGGATGTACATAGGTAGTGGGTAATATTGCGCAAGCTACCTAGTAGATACATTACAGTAATTATGTACATAGTTACTTACCTTGATACACGGGGCATATATCTAATAGTGTAGATCCCCGGCCGTATTGATAAGGGAAAGGATTATTAGAAAGAAACAAAATTGATCTGCGGCATTGAGATACTAATACCCTACGCTACAACGAGAAAGAAAGCATTGAGAGAGCCAGGGATCTCTCTACAGTACACAAGTGACCGAAAGGGCCGGTATGTGGTTGATTTAGAGATCCTTTAGCAGGTACCTTTTAAGTTATGTCAAGTTGTCCATCTCCCACAACTCATAACACCGCTTTTGCATCTTATTTTTGCCAATGAATGAATACGACGCATCACGAGAAATGATGTGATGGGGATAAACCTGTCCTATAGTCTTATTCTAGCGCATGCATAATAGCGTAGGTACATATGTGTCCTTTCTGTCTGCCTGTTGTCTCTGGGCAGTACAGCTTGGCTCTGACAAGAAAGTTGTTCAAGTCATGTACCGATAACAAGTGCCCTTATCAGATCGTGCCATGTCTGTTTCGCAAAGCGACGTCATCCAAATATATATATATATAACGGAAGTCCATGAACCACAATAGGCAAGGAAAGGCCGAGAGGATTAGTCCTGAATCGGTGCTGCTTGACGACCCAGGTCCTGCTATATCAGCCGCAGATACTACTGTTTGCCATTACGAAGATGGATACTTGGCATGAGATAGGTAGGGCAGAATGGCAGGGCAAGGTAGGGTGCCATTCATCCCACTGATATCTAGATCACATCGATGATCATTCGCAGACAAGGATGCTCGGGCGCAACAGAGTGACCGCGCTGGAGTGGTGGTGTACTGCAAGTGTGTATATGGCTCATTGCTCCAATTAATTACCTATCTCCTAAATCCTTCTGTTAGTGAATTAACTTCACGTATTGAACATTCATCGTTATCTAAATTCACATGCAACCTTGAGCTAAGTTATTTATATATCAATTGATTGGCCTCCTAGCACCACCGTATACCTATACTGTACAATGTCATGGCGGCGGATTTGACTAATACTGTCTCTTTCTCCTACTACGAGAATACTTTACTCATGCTAGATCCAGCTTTTAAGCCATTTTCTCCGTCGTCATTCATAACTTGATGTATTGAATTTTGCGTTCTTGTTTTACATAACCGGTTGACGCCCCAAGCCCCGTTACCCCATAGCCCCTTAACTAATCTAGGAACATCACGACATTCCATGAATACAATGTCTTCTGTTTGGGTTGTTGATATATACGTAGGTTATCGCTCTCCCCTACTCAATGCACATCATATAACACTCGCCGCTCTTCAGCATAGCCTTTGTGCTGCACCTAGAATCGATGGGTTCTCTTCTGGTTCGCCCGATATGCAGTGTACCCGACGTATGCGCCGCCAATGACCAGGAAAAAGAAAAGGATCTTGAAGATAAACCAAGTCCAGCTACCACCACTCTGCCCTTGAGCTGGCTTCATGCTGTTGCCCCGGCCAGACGTAGTAGGCTTGCTGGATGAGCCACCTGTGGTGTAGAGGTTCTTGGCCTCGATGGAAATGATATCATGGTTGTCGCTGAGTTCACCTGTCTCAGAACTGAAGCCGAGATACGTAACAGAGGGGATCGTAGGCGGTTCATTGGTCTCGAAGCAAAGCTGCCATTCGTCTTCCGTCTTGTACATCAGCTCTAGCTTTAGCGATTTGTCTTGAAAGTAGGTTAGGCGCATTTTTGTTGGAGTCTTGGAGTTGCGGAGGCCCCGGGCTGAGCAGCCAGCAAGTTCCTGGTCCTTTCCATCATTGTCCTTGTTATAAGCCGTCTTGCCGTCGCCAACCATGGCCATCACATATGGAAAGACAGTGCCTGGTCGGTTGTTCTTGTAAGTATCAACAAAGATACCGAGACCCTCGAAATAATTTTTGTGCCCAAAGACGGGTCCAGCCTCGCCACGGTCCTTGGTCAACCACATAGCAAAACCATCACCAAACAATGAGTTTTTTCCCGAAATTCTGAATTCGACCTCGATCTCCCAGTTTGTTGCCGTCAGGGGCACCCGAGAGAATAGCCATCCATTTTGCGAGGGGCGCTCGGAAGATAGACGAATATATCTGAGCATCAACTGTTAACGTTCGGGTCTGGTCATGACAGTTTTGCTCTTGCGATCGACACATTGTAAAAGGTGATGACATACGAATCAGTCCGAATAATGGTATCTCCACCAAAATCGTACCAGCGACTTGCCATATCCGAGTCGAGATAGGGTTGTTTTAAGGTATGAGTGCGAAGCTGTCAGGTCGCAATTGGTCAGCCAAGGTGGAAGAAGGGCTAGGACTGCAACGCATAAGGGACGAACTTGAATACTGCGGACATTCCCATCCTCGCTGCGCTCAACTGCTGCCCAAGCTGTTGCCGCCAGCCACAAGGCCGACAAACCTGGAAATCGCATCTTGTCTTGGTGTGGCCAAATTACAAAATCGGAGGGAATAGGAAGAATGTAAAAGGAGTGGGGAGGGAGGTGGACGGAAATGGGCAAGAATAAATCGAGAAACAAAAAATGGAAAGGGCGAGAGTGCTCGACTGAATAGAGGCACAAGGCCAGAGGATAAATTGAATGGTAGAATTAAAGCCCGTCGGGCCAGTCCAGTGAAGATGTTCACAGCTCCAAATCACGACTGTCTGGGATGATGGGTTGGTTGACTGATAGCTGGCCTTTCCTGCCTCACCTTGCTCCTGACAGGCCAGAAATCGCAAATCCGGGGTCTGTTATCCAATGACAAGACGAATTGCAAGCAAGCTACCCTTGTCTAGCTTTGTTTAGTGATGCGCTATCTTGAGGCATGATGCGTAAGCCACAGTAAAGGCAGACGCCACCATTCAGATGTTGCTTGTGGCTTTACACTCTGACTACTAGGTATTTACCTACCTACTTCAGTACCTACCTCAGGTAGTGATAGCAGGAACACCTAGCACCGGGTGATTTCTCTTGAGTGGCCAATCTGATTAATTAGAAGGGTAGATAGGTTATAGTCTATAGGTCAGACCAGGGGTCTAACCACCAAATAATCTACCTAGCCGACCCCTTTCAGCCACTCGCAGGGTTGACCACTTTTCTACGCCACAGTGCCTAGGCACATACTAGTAAAGTCCCGGTACAACTAGTACGACCTAACCAGGTAGGTACCTACTACGTCAGAAGTATTCACCAAGCCGTTAAGCCAAGACGGGCTTACAGTAGTGTACACTACAACATCGACATCGCATCACATTCATTCGATCGCATCATTGTAGATATTGCATCACATCGCAAAGGTCAGCATCCAACCAGTGCAGCAAAAGCCGTATTTGCTTCCATCCCTTTCTTTTGTCACTTGATACTATATCTTCTTTATTCCTCCATGGAGTAGTTCTTCCAACCATCAAGATGCTGCAGACCGCAAGCAGTCAGTTACCTGTTGGTTCCATCATCTTCGCATGCATTGCCCTCGCCATCCTATCCATCGTTGTCCTCCTCATCCTACGACGATATCTACCACTACGTACAACACCTGCCTACCTACTTGTTCCCGTCTTCTTTGGGCTCTGGCTTCCCGCCAGTATTGTCCTATTAGTTCCAATCGACCTCGCCTCTAATGCAAGTCCCGACGACGAAGCCATTAGGGGTATTTGGCTCCCCCACCGAGCCTTGTTAGTCGCATGGAGGATATCATACTGGCTTACATTCGTCCTTACATGGTGCGCTGCATCGCCCCTTTTCGTCTTCCAAATAGCCATTGACTTAACGTACCAGGTTCATCTTCCCCATTTTCGCCGAATATTCCGATGCTGGGTACCGAGAGCCTAAGGACCGACTGATCTATTCCCTACACCAAAATGCCCAGTACTATGCCATCGTTCTTGGGTCAGGTATTCTCGGACTCGTATACTTCTTCATCTCCTACGGGCCATCTTTTAAATCACTCAAGGGTCTGATCATGGCACTTGCCTACTGTTGGGGTTTGATTCTATCTATCTATCTAATGGGCCACGGCTTAGTTGCTATTCCACGAAACTTGATCAGAAATGCCAGCGCAAGCAGTCGGCTGAGGAGACTGCAATCGAGAGCTCCCAGACTATACGAAAACATGGAGGATGCCATTCTCAACCTAGAAGATATAGAGTTTCAGGTGTCCGAGCTCAGTAAGCGAAAGACAGGTAGTGCTAGGGACTTTCAGGATTGGATCGAAGAGCTTTCAGATATTTGTAGTATTCCCGAGACTCGGCCGCGGAGTGCTATCCCTCGCGAAAACGATGGCCGTATCGTTCCCACGATTATCACGGAGAAGTACCTAGCAGACTTGACCCGTCAACTTGTCCGTGCAAAGCATGCAAAATCTCGTTATGTTGACGAGTGGGATCGTCTGCTTCACAATGCTTCACGGACTCAAGCAATTCTAGACTCGTCTGCATCAAGGAGACTAGATTTTGGTGGGGCCTCCCCATCCTCGTCGGCGTTGGAGAGACTAACCATTCTTACCCCGTACACCCGGTACTTATTACACCGTCAAGCCGTTCCTTATATTCGCGTATCACTTGGAGGCTTCCTTGGTCTAGCTTCAGTATGCATTACTTGGTCAGAGCTGGTCAAGGGAGCCTTCCCATCCCTTTCTGTGATCCGATTTACCGTTGTCCACCATTGGACCGGAGAAAGCGGCCAGGTTGGATTCGCCGGGCAGTTGATTGCTGCATTCTGGATATTATACATGTGTGCAGCGGCATTGCACACCGTAACCGACGTGAAGGTCTGGCGTGGCCGGGCCTTAGTCAAACGCAACACAGCTCACGAATCCGCATTTTGGTATGCGGGCCAAGTCGCGAGGCTCAGTGTGCCACTTTCTTATAACTTCACTACCTTGATGTCGCCCAAGATATATACAAAAACCGTCTTCTACAACCTTCTCGGTCAATATGTCGACCTCACACCCCTTGGAGATTGGTTTGACAACTTATTCCCCATATTCGTTTTACTGCCCGTCCTAGCGACATTGTTTGGGTTGTATGGTAAGGTAAGGCGCCTCTTTGGATTCGGTGTGGACATAGTCGACGATGAAGAGGACGAGAATTCAGCAGGATACGGAACAGGTTCTTGGCGCGAAGGCCGGGTGCTTATTGAGCGTGAGCTGAACGGGACATCGATCTCCCGACGACTAGAAGAGGCCGCCTCACGTGCTGCTTCGGGCCGCGCGCAACCTATTTTGACAGTACCATCGACCAGGACCGAGCGTGTCAGAACGCCCTTCGCTACTTCACCGTCTCAGCATGACGTTCCCACACGAAGTACAACAGCTCGAGGGCGGCCAACAGCGACTGCACTATTGGAGGAAGACAACTTCTTTGCCAATTTAGGCCACCGGTTCAAAAATACGATAGACACCATTGACACGCCAAAATGGATTCAAGAGATCGGCGACGGCTTCAAGAAACCGAAATGGATGGGCGGCGAGAGCGGGAGTAGTAGCCGCGACGGGGCCAGTACGGGAGACTCGGATATACGAAGATGGTTTGGAGGTGATGCGCGGATAAGGTTATGATACCACTGGGATTATATATGGTTAGATTACGGCTCTAGACAGGTGGTTACCATCTACCTCATTGTACATACATATTGTTAATTATAATTATTTGTACGTCAATTTCCAAGCCAGAAGTTCCTCGCCGTGTTCACCCCTTCTTGTTCTTCTTCTTCAATTTCTTCGGCCCCTCGTCTTGGCCGGAACTAGAAGCCCGTACGGTATGGCCGAAATGAACGTTCTCTACGTCCTTGTTCGAATATTGAGGTTGAGGTTCGTCCTTCTTCTCTTGTTTCTTGCCCTTCTTCTTTGTCTTCGAGTTCTTGCAAAGAGGCATCTTGGTCCTGGTAGCTAGGCAGCCGTAGTAAAGTCTGAGATAAGCGTATGCCTCTGTTACTAATGAAGAAGGAGGAATCGACTGCGGTGTCTGGGAAAGAAGTGGGATGAGGAGGCGAATATTCGTCAATGTTGGGGCCTTTTTTATATTCGTTTCCCATTCCACTAAGTATACTTGTGTGCTCTTTTTTTTTTACTAGTTGCAAGTAGACTACCACGGTGCACTGCTAATGCTATATTGGCAGCAACGATCGTTCCCGGAAGTAGTGATATCACAAGTATGTATACTCGTACTACCAAGGGGGTGGTGACTATGGACAGGAGCTCTACGGTAAGTGTCATTAGGCGAGAGCAGGGATTATCACCCAGCTCGCGGGCCTATGGCAATTCCACCAGGAGCTCATTCGCTTTCCCACAAGCTCAGTTTGAGGGATGGCTACACGCATTAATTCTATGTTACGTTGCGTGACTCACTAGGTAAGCAGTTCACAACTAGCACAAATGAGACCTATAGGTTTAATGATGTCGAACATGTGTGTCGGTTCATTATCACACAGGTGTCTCCGAAGAGGGGGGGATAGTATGGGAGGCGACCGCCTGTTCATCAGCCTGGGCGCCGATCCAATACCGTACTGTTGAGAGTCAGAATCACTAAGGATCACGATCATAACTATCTATAGCTTCAACCCATTCAGTAGGCTATGGCATTAAATTTTATTGCTTCTATGCAACGGGGGCGTCAATTCTACCGTGACTATGATAGGCAAGTAGTGGTAGTGGGCGCACAAACGCCGCAAAACGCAACCTTGGACCAACAAAGTGAGTCGGTCCGGCACACTGCATTTTCGGTCAAATTATTAGGTGGTAGTTAATCAGTCCGTCCATCCATCATTCCTTTTGTTCCTTCCCTAAGCAAGTGTAATGTGCCAATAATGAAAGGAGAATGGGAGAAAATGGGAAAAGCCAACCCCGTATGTAAACCCTCCTCGATTCATCTCCTTCTATGTATCGGTCGGCGTAGGAACCATCAACTAGGTGATGACAAACAAATCAGGCAAGCCGGAGAAGAAGAGTTTTGACGATGTCACACATGTAAGGAGGAAGGTACCGTTGCGGTTTACGTCATGGTTGCCCATAGCCAAGCCCTCGATTCCTTGATTTAGGGCAAGAGGCGATTCTTCCTTCCGTCGTGTTATGTACGTAGTCGTCAACCGACCACTTCCCCGCAGTGTCCTCAAAACGAAATCCCCATGCCTTGTGTAATCTTTCCTCTGGGAAAAAAATTAGACATTCTGGACCATGGCTACGACAGCGGCGCCGCCGAAAAGCGCTCCCATGCCCATAACACCGGTAGCCGCAGCGGCGTTGGTAGACTGAGTGATGCTGGACACCTCGGTGGCCGAAGTAGAAACCGATCCAGTGTGGGAGACGGTGGGAGTGGCAGCAGTCTCAATACTCGATCCAGAATGAGTACTAGTAGCCGACTCGGAACCACCGCTGGAGATATGAGTAGTAGTTCCACCACCGCCGGGAGTAGTGGAAGTCTTGGTGCCAGTAGTCTGGGTACCAGCTGGAGGAGTAGGAGTAGCCGAGGTCTCGGTGAGAAGGGAAACAGTGGCAGACTCAGACTCAGACTCAGCGGGCACAATAACAGAGGTAGAAGACATGTCGACACCGCCACCGCCGTAACCAGTGGGGGTCTCGCCGCCAGAAGTGACACTCAAGGTTATGGTGACAGTGACTGTATTGGAAGCTGGTGGCGTAACCATGGTCTCAGTGGCAGTCAAGGTGATAGTTGCACTGCAGCTGCAGTCCTCCTCACGCTTCTTAACGGCCTCGACGACGGAAGCCTAGGTGGTATCAGAATTAGCGTCGGTAAACAGGAGGATATACAGAAATTGTTGAGCAAAGGGAGAATAGAGCGATCCGAGACGAGTGCGAATACCGGAGTGGGTGATGAAGGTATGATATGATATGATATGAACAAGGTTAAATTGGGGACACCAAACGTACCATGCCGAAGGCGGCAAAGGAGAGAATGACAACAGCCTTGAGGAACTGCATCGTGAGAATGTCCGTGGATGGCGGAAGTTGAATTGATATTTGGTAGGGCGTTGAGGGCCGTTTATACGATGTCAAGAGATATTGACAAAGATGGGGAGAGGATTGGAGTGTGAGGAAGCTTGACGATGGTGAGAGACGGACTGGTAGATAACGTGTCTGTGTATATGGTGATGTGTGTGTGTGTGTGTGTGTGTGTATGGGAAGAGAGGTATGGACAAAGGAAGAGAAAAGAAGAGAAGAAGAGGAAGAGAGATGAATGTGTGGGCTGGCTGTTCTTCAGTCAATTCTGGTTGCTGGTCAACGTGGTTAATTATACATAGGTATGTATTGTACAGATGGGTGTATTGTCTATACGGATTTACAGATGTACTTAGAGAGGAACAGTGGCAACGCCTCGAAGTGCTACACCAAGTTACACGGAGTTACATGTAGCTACATGTAGTAGGTGCCAGGTAACGAGCACTTCTCTACTACCTACCTACCTACCTATTAAGAGGTACGGATGTACATATGTAGGGATCCATTGGCTATCTCGGGTACCTCATGTGACTGTTATAAATTATATGGGTACTTAGCGAACTAACTACCTACCTCCTAAATACTCTTTACTTACGTGTAGTAGTAGGAATGTAGTCCTATCGAGTAGATGAATGAGCGAGAGATGGGCATGGCTGCAAATCGAGAAAATGGTATATGGGTATATTTACAGATGTACTACCACAGATCTAAACATGCTAGCACCCTCCCCTCTCTTTCTCTTTTCTCTCTATTCCGTACTGTTCCCACTAGATACTGTGACCATCCGCTCCGGGAACACGAGATGATGCACGGTCAAATACAGCTGTTTGCCATGTAAGTACCTTATGAGGTGTTTTGTCACGAGCATCTGAATGCATTACGCCATGACCTAGGAGTACCACCATCTACCATATTCGTTATATATTATCATTATTGTCATCATTATTGTCATTATTCTTATCTATCAATATTCTTATCAATACTCTTATTACCTACGTTCCTACGCAACATCCATTCCACACCTAGGGCAATGCATGCGGATTGTCCCGGAGCCGGTCGTTGGTAGTGAGTATCCAAGTGGTTAATTCAACTAGGTTCAGGGACATGTTGTGATTATGGAATCCTTAATCAATCAGTACCTAGAACGATTATATCCATACTATGAAGGTTTAATTAAGCCCTTGGACGAAGGCGGGCGGCGCGATGTTGACATGTTCCGCACCGCAAGAGTTTCTTCTTTGAGAAATTAGTATTATAGCGGGTGTCTCCTCATCGCCCATACACAGTTGCTCGGTACGGAGTTGACCGAGATATTAGATTTCCATATCGAAAGAATACCCACGTTACTGGGACGGGAACGGGAGATTACATGAACAGCGAACATCGTGTTACACACACCAAACCCGAGATTGAGACGCAATACCTAGCCTAACTTTGCCACACCTTCGGGTCGACGATCCGGGATCCAGGAGTCAACACAGAGAAATATGGGGTAACAATACAGTTAGAACGGGCCGGACACTCATATACCGAACTACCACTACCTAGTTGGCAGGTGTCAAGGTGCTTGTCATTTTGCCTTAAGCGGCAATGTTCTTCTGTTACGCATAGGTCACAACCCGGCCGCGCAAACCTACATGAAATCGGATGAACCTGTTTTGTTACCGGCACGAAGGCACATAGTAACCCTATTGAAACGTCAGCTAAATCGTCTGTCCAAACCTCGGGAGGGTTGTTATTTCTTAACTCCCCCTATTAGATGCGTCCCTCGAAGAGGGAAAGAACGAGATGCTGAAAATCGCTCTTGGCAAAAAAAAACATCAGATCGTAAGCCCCTTGTGGCTAGGTAACATGGCCATCAAATTGAGTACCTAAGTACTTCATTATCGATATTCTACCTAGGTGCCTAGAAGCACGTAGGTACCTAAGTAGTGTGTGCCTTGTATTGCAATAGCACAACATTCCGCATTATTACATGATCCATTGTTTAGCTATATTTTTCATATCCTCTAAACACCTTGCTGGATGGAGCTGGAAATATGTTATTTTTTCAAAACTATGCAGGCCACAGCTGTCCCCCCCCCTGCGGACACGGATGCTTCATCCAAGGCTGTAAAAGCCGCACTATAAACTTGCCATAGCCCAAGCCTCGTCTGATGAGCAGTCATAAGCTCTAACCACAACCCTCGAATCTACAACATGCTCCTAGGCAAGGTACCACCCTCCACCGGCCTCGAGTACCTAGCTATTAGTTGAACCACATGCTTACTAAATGTCGAATATCAAGCTTTAATACACCACACCGCGTTATTCAGAGTGAAAGCTCAGGAATTAAAGCCGCGTGACTAAAGAGTCTAGTATCGCATACTTATGAACGTGCGCCATATCGTTAAACTTGCCTTGGAGTAATACCATATGCTAGTGCTTCTACTGACATCGTGAAAACTCTGGGTGCGCAGTATAGCTCTGACATAAAATTACGAGACATTGCAAGCTTTGGCAAGGTCACTAATATCATCCTCAGCTGTATTTCCACCATTCTATAGCCTACATCTAGATCCGGGAGAGTAGTGGTGTCGTACATGGGAAGATTTCTTGTCAGTAGGCTATGACTTCTAGTGACAACCCCTTATCTACTAACACGTCCTAGAATTTAGACGTTCTACCTGCTATATGCTTGGGGTGTTTTGACACACGCCGAGAACCATTAGATGTTGATGGCGGTTGATGGCGTGGGTAGGGGCTCATTTTACGCTCGGCCGCTCCAGGGGTTGTTAGGTCACATGTCTATGGCACAGACGGATCAAGACGGCCCTCCCCCGAGCCAAACCCGAAGCGTGGGATGAATGGGGAAGAAGCGCTACGGTCGTTCGGTATCGGGTTTACGAATATTTCTCCATATCTCTTTACTAGACGTCTTTATTGTAAGGAGAGATGCCCTTTTTCATCTCACGGACAATCTCTGCTGCCTCCTGACTATTCTTGGCCTCGAAATCATATCGCTTGGTTTCTGAGTCTCGAAATACTAGCAGCTGTATATTCCAGTCAATGGTTAAGGATTAAGAATGCACAATGATACCAGACTCCCATACCTTGAAGTTACTAGGATGCCGACGGGACATGTTGCACCCTATAACGTTGCTGAAGTGAACAGTTGTTGTTTTACCACCTTCGCGGGTTACTTTGCCCCCAGACGAAGGCATGATATAAACGTACTCGCCATCGATCGCGATTATTCTTTCGTTCAAGCCAACGAACCGCATGGGCTGTTTTCGCCAGACGATATACTTCTGGTACGTCGCCTTATTACCACTGCCAGCTTCGTCCGCCATCGTAGATTGTTGGGCAAGAGGATGCGCCGTCATGACCTTTTTCTTTCCTTTCTGAGGTATTTGTGTGTCCCACACATGTGATTTGGGAGACGAACTTCCAGGGGAACCTGTAATGGTGAGTGGTCCATCCGTCGCGAATCGACGGCGGTGGAGTTCAAGGTCCATAACATTTCCTATGGAAGATACAGCCCGGTCCACGTAAGCTACGGCACCAGAACCAGGGAGCTTCAAGACATGAGTATTCTTATCTAATTGCCTTTTGCGGCAGACCAAATCAAGAACCTCGGCGAAATACATGTCCGTTGTCACGTCTACGGTTATCATTTGGCCAGGGGGGACATCGGAAGAAAGAATATGAATTCTTAAGAGTTTCTTCTGTCCTCTCGTAGTGGTCGGGGTACTCGCTGGCGCCGCTGGTTTGTCAGCAAAAGTCGTGTCAACTCCTCGATATGTAGTCGTGATGATTGGATTCGCTCGGGGTTGCGCTGAAACGGGTAGAGTTGGTGGCGGCTGAGGTGTGTTCTTGGGGGTGATTTCGTCCTCAGGCTGTTCAACCACTACTTCTTGTTGTTCAAATTGTGGCGTTTGAAGTCGGTTGTCAGCAAAGCCAGCCTCAGAAGCTTGCACCAACGCGAAATCATCATATGTTTTTGATGCTGATCGTGACCTAGCTGCTCGGTTATTAGCTGTGGTAAATGAGTTGAGAGGTCTCTTCCGATCTAGTGGCTCAAAATCATCGTCAACCTCGCCACCTTCTTCAACCATTCTCAATGTCCACCAGTTCACATTCAGTTTGTCTGTCGGAATGGAAGGTTCACGCTTCTCAGCATGGTACCTCCACAGACTTAATCCGATTAATTCGGCTACTGTTACTGGCCGGAATGACCCGTCTGCCTCCTGGAGGTTGCGCCTGATCAATACCTCAAAAGGTTCTTCTGGATCTTCGGAAAACGGTGCGTAAATCCGTAACCGTATAGGATCAGGGTCACCCTGGCCCGATAGAGAAGCAAATTGATCAAATGGCATGACTGGCTTGGCCTTTTTCACTTTGAATGCATCCGAAAGTAAACTACGTGGATGGACAACGCTCAAAGGTCGGATAGTACTCATCGGTCGAGGAGGAGGCAAAACATGTAGCAATTGTGGCTGTGGCGGGACGGAAACTTTTCTAATAGTCGATTGTCTAAGCAACTGCTTCGGCACAGTGCCAACGACTTGCTGACCGGGAGACGCACCAACGACCGGTGCTTCAACGGTGTCCAAGATCGAAGTCGAATCGGCGCTTCCAACAAAGGCAGACGACGTATCTGATATATCGGAGTCCTCCTCTTCTAATAGTTCGCTATCTTTGCGCGTAACGACTTGAGTTGGCTCATCACTTGACTTGGATTGTGACCTTGTTGTTCGTGTAGCCGACTTAAGCGCTTCTTTTCGTCTATGGTAACCGGATGCGTCAAACTCGTTCTCAGACGAAAACTCGCTACTAGTGACGGTGTCTCGGCGCGCACGTTCTTTGACGATTTCCAAAGCAGACTGTGAGCCACGTCTTGCCCCGGGAGCCTGACGTGGCGAGGACATGGTCGTCATTTGACGTAGATTGGAGGATTGAATAGGGGACGAGCCGGCGCGACTGCGAACCGGCATCTTCGCAAATCTTATCTGCTGGGCAGCCCGTTGGTCAGACTCGTCGTCGCTCTCATCGCTAAGGTCGCTGCTATCGTCTTCTTCCATCTGTTCCCGCCGTCGCTCCCTGCGACGCTTGATTGCGCTACCGGGCCCCAGGGTGTCGCCACCGCCACCAGTCAACATACCCCCTTCCTCTGCTTCATCTTCGAGAGTCAGACCCGTCGATCGAGGGGCAGCCTGAAAGTACTCCGATGCTATGGCGGTAGGTATGGGTGGGGAATGGGTTCTTTTAATATGGGCGGGATTGAAGCGCCAACCAGCAGCTTTGAAAGGGACAGTATTGAGGAAACTGTCGTTTATGGTTATAAGTCGTTCGCCAACGCCATCAGCGATCTCGGTAAGATAACTCGTTCGCAGTTGGTACGAAACCAAGCTATGGTGAATTCAGATTTAGCGTATCGTACCGGCGACCATGTGGTAAATAACAACAATCCAAGCGGTACATCAGAAGAGATAGGTAGGGCTAGAGAAGGGAGGAGGAGAGAAGAGAAGTGACTTACTCTTCCACCTGAATCAAGGACATAGTATTGTGAACATAGGATGAAATCTGAGGATAGCCGGGAGCAATCAGACATTAGCAGCTTTGTCGGCTACGTCCATGATAGCGACGGGTGCCAATATACGGTATTTTGGCGTGACTCGGTGTTTCTGTTGTCGTTAAGGCCGTCTCTAAGGTGCTGGGTCAGAACTGGGTGTTGTGACGCTGCGGCTCAACCGTGCAGCGGAACAAGAGGAACGAACAGGACCGGCTGTTTCAGGGCTTCCTCCTCCTACCAGCAGCTATGTAGATATAACCGAGTGGGGAAGACCAAGTCGATCTGTGGGGGTCCATTTACCCTGTATGACTACCACAGTACCTGCAAGTACTGTATGTACACTGTACGGACAGTACCCACCAACCTGGGTCAGATGTTACAAGCCATAGTGTAGTTATAGCAGAAATCATAGTACAGTAAGTGTAGGTACACAGTATAGATCTTGAAGATCACACAAGCTCGCACTAATTTACGTACACTTGATATCCTTGATAGTGGTTGCTTTTCAGTAGTCGTAGCAAATCGACACGAGAAAAGAATTCAGAAAAAGAGACAGCAGAAGCAAGGATCACATCTGATGCTTAAATTATATTTAATACAATTTACATGGGAGTGATCTCTATAGTAAATATAAAATGTATCGAAGCTACTATGCCGTCCCTGATCAAGATTTCGATTCAGATCGCCACAACTTCGTCCAGTTTCGTTTCTCCGTCTCCTGGCTAGGCTCCGATGCTTCATCACCGATGCTGCTTTCGTGGCCTGCTTCAACCTCAGGCACATCGACCTTCAACTCACCAACCACAGTTGCCTCGGTCCCTTCACTCTGTCGACTGGGAGGGATGAAGACGTCGTAGTACCTCGGTATGACAAAGCCGATCAAGACCAGGGTAAGTAGGATATGCGTGAGGACAAAGCCCGTGATCATCAAGGGGTCATATCGAAGCGTGTAAAATTCGGGATAGGCAAAGCTGAAGATGATGGCTAGCGTTGGGCCACTGACATAGCGGAGGAGTACTGGCAGGAAGCTGGGAATGTTCCAGTTCTTGCCCCCGCCTACTACCACGTTAAGGTCACGCCTTAGTTGGTTACCCTACAGGAAAAGCATTGATTAGCCAAGCGTCTTTAAGACTTGTGGTGATCAATCAAGTCAAGCGTAGACATACCGAGTAGAACGCCAGATACCAGAACCGAGCGAGATAACTGTTCTTGTCCCAGAATGAGGGGGCTTTCACGTCGGGTCTCTTCGAGATCAAAGTGGCAACAAGCGAGCCGATAATGTAGAATCCAAATCCGGCGCCTGCCCCGGCTCCCGGATTTCCAAGGCCATGAGCAACCGAGACACCGATGACTTGAGCTCCCAAATACCCTACGTTGTAAGCGGCGAAAGCTGGTACTCCCGTTTGGCTCACGACATCTGACCAGCGGTAGACGGACGTTGCGCTGACGACCTCAGACCAGACAACAAAGATCAATAGAATATTGTTAACCCATCTGTCTACGCCGTCCAGGAGGTAGTAGCCGAACTGTGTGCAGTACGGCAGGCATAGAAGGAATGATATTAGTGTCAGTACGGTAACGACAACGGGTCGTGATACCTTCAGACCCGAATCCATAACCAGAGTTGTGGTGTCAAGCATGACGAAAGCCGAGCTGAAGCCAAGGACAATAAGGGTGAAAAAGAGCAGTATCGCCCAAAAGTTAGCCCCCGGAAGGTGAAGCACAGCTTCGGGAAGAGTCAGAAATCCCACGACAAAAGCTCCGAGTCTAACGCCATCCTGGGGCCACATCCGAAGAAAACCAACAACACCGAACACGGCAAAGGCGGCGACGTTCTCGAATAAGACGTTGCTGAAGCAAATAAGAATTGCATCCATGACAGCGTTAGAGTGCTTGGCATTGTAGGACGCGTACGACGTGAAATATCCGAAACCAATACCCGTCGAGAAAAAAACCTATTTAAATCTCTAGAGTTAGTAATTTGCACTTATGGGATAGTTTGAGAAGGGTTTCGGGAGCTTGTAGGAGTAGCAGAAGTAGGAAATTCCTGATAAGGCAACGTATGTTCATGATGCATGCCAAAAGGGGAAATAAAAGACTCCAGCAACTGACCTGGCCGACGGCAGTTTGCCAAACTGTGCCTGACGCTAGTTGGTCACCTCTCCATGTAGCCCAGACGAGCTTGATTCCCTCACCAGCGTTATCAAGGGACGTGGCTCGACCGATGATGATAAGCGTAGTAAGAATTGGCAGGCCCATAGTGAAATACACGACACGACCAGTCAATCCAACGCCGCGGAAGATAGAACCCCAGATCAGAAACCAAATGAAGGCGCTCCAGCCCACAGTCTCGCCTATCAAGGCGATACCTGGGTATGACGTGTAAGAGGCGACTGCCGCGTTACCTGCTGTCAGGCTTCCCATAATGGGGTCCGTATTGGCAATCACATCGTGGTTATAAAAATTGTTAATCCTGCCTTGCCACGGCAAGGGACTCCAGACTATGATCACTAGTAAGTAGCTTACTCGACGGGTCTTCGCATAAGGCGCTTGCGTGGGAAGGGGTTCCTCGTACGTCCATAGACGCCGACTTTCCTCCCCAACCTTCTCGTGGATGAAATACAAAGGTTACTTACAGGAGTGGCGGAAGTAGTTCATAATCCAAGAGAGATTGACGGTAAAGTACCCGCAAACAACGAAGCTCACTAACACCGGACCGAGTCCTACTCCCTTCAAGCGTCGGTTGATGTTGTTGAAGGCAATGACGGTGCCGCCGCGATACGCCTGTCCGATAGAGATCTCTAAAACGAGAGCCGGGATGGCCACGAGGAAGACAGCTGTCAGGTAAGGGATGAACCATTGCAACCCATAGTTGTTGTATACTACAGAAGGGTATCGGATCAGATTGCCCTGCCCTGCGCAACCGCCCATCGCAGCAAGCAGGAAAGCCGTTCGAGATGGCCACTGGTCGCGTCCATCTGCTGACTTGGCTGGGGGTGGAGCTAACCACCTCCCAACCCTCTGCAGATACCCATTCATCGGTGTCGAGTTTCACGCAGCAGAGCTGGGTATAAACCAATTGAGCTAAGAGATATAAATACGAAAGATTGCGTGCAAGTTCGAAGTAACTGACCCATCTCCTCTTTGTCGGGGGAGCATTCCCATTATAGCACCTAGAAAACGCTCAGGGTTACACAGTATACATAACAGGAAGGGATATGTTCTGCTCCATCGTCACAGTCACCTAATATCAATTAGTATGGCGTTATTCGAGCGATCGATTTGCCAAGTGCGTGGGATTCGATCCATGTTCGCGATGGGTGTTTTCAAAGTTGGTCATTGGGAGACGGCCGAGTGCTCATTGAGAGTTAAACCAAGACGCCGAGGTGAATGTATGCAACGTAACGGTTAAGCGGCACAACATAGTCTCTTGGGCAGCTTGGCAACATATGTTGTGATTAGCAGCCAAGGCGCCGGTCAGGCTTGGAAGGCTTGGAGTTCCGCTTAGCACGTGATGCGGAAGTGAGTTGTAGTAACAGGAATTTTACTTTTCGCAACTGAGGATATACTCATAATTCTTGTTTGACTGTTAGACATGTCGATCGCAGTAGTACAGCGACTTTCCGGGGATTAGTGTGCGTCTGGCGAAAATGCCTAGCTTGGCTTCGAGGACTACTCGGTACCGAGATAGGAGTCGTTGATGTGTCAGAAAATGGTATCGTCTCACGAGTGACTACAGAATAAAGCGCAAATATTACCTAACTAACCAATTAATTCCTTAGCTTAATCATTCCGGACCGTTGCGCCCTCTCTATGTGAGCAAGGTTGAACCGACCAACCACAGAAAGTCCGAACGCCGCTAATAGGCACTTCGAGTTCAACCAGCTTGACGCTCGCCTTGTCCTTTATTACGTTGGTACTTCAGGTATGATTTCTCATTTAGAATGTGGAAATTCTCGATCTTGAAGTGCCCTCGTCTTCTGGTATACATTAAGGCGATATGGTTCATGCGGAAGCTTAAGCCTCGACAAACAGTGCCTATAGCTTTTATCAAAGCATTTTACCTCGAAAGATAATAATAGAAAATACTAGACTGACTGTTCATGGTTTGCGAACAGGAATAGACTCACCATTAATCGGTTACCGATTTGGGAGCTGGGTGTAGCATTTTGTAACGCTTAAAGTTATGACCTAGTTGGTTTTGGAATCTGAAAACTCTTATTAATTAGAATAAAGATCGCGTTGTTAATAATAACCTACATTGTTTCTATTCCAGTTTACAATTTTTTGCTCTTCTTCTGGGAGGGAATGGAATTTATAGGCACTCTCATGCTGAGCACCCTCGGCTTTTAGAACGACCAGATGATACCAGTATCCAGCACTCAACACTCAAAATTAAGTTTAGTTACCGGATATAGGCACCTACTTTGAATACACCGGATTTTTCTTCGTAAAAATGAGAATATAAAAAGGGGGAGGTTGATTCAGGAAGTACCTATTAGGCCCATTAGCGATAGTCCATTCAGAACAAAATCCATCACATAGCTCCAGCTAAGTTAACACTGAGGTTGAACTTGTCTTCTTCTTTCTTTTTAAATTGATTAGAAATACCCCCAAAAATACAGCTACTAGAAGGAGGGAATAATCAACAAACAAGAAAGTGAGTTATGTGAAGAGGTTTGTTTGTACTCGGAAGTCTCTAACCAAGCCACGGAAAACCAGGCGGGCACTGCCACACTAGTCCCAATGCTCAAGCCACATTTCTTGCATCATTCCCTCTTTGCCTTATCAGTTATCGAATTTCAAGCTCCCAACTTCTACCCAAGTACGCATCTCAATTTCTCTTTTATCAACCAGCAACCATGGGCCTCGTCGACTATTCAGATTCGGAGTCTGATACAGAAACCATCACAAAACCCCAGCCATCGGCCCAGAAAACGACAACAAGCGGAAGCAAAAAAGCATTCCAGAAAGTTGTCGACCGCTCCAAACCAGGCAAGATCCTAGTCAACTTGCCAGGGAGCTCATCAGGACAGGATGGCGACGACGCTACCACGAACGGAGACGAGCCTCCCACGAAGCGCGCGAGAACAACCAAGGGTGGGGCGTTCAGTGGTTTCAACTCTTTTCTCCCACCACCCAAGAATGTCGGCAAAAAGCCAGCAGCTGCAGTTGCCAGTAGCAGTGCTAAGGGAACGAACGCGCCACGACCAGGTGTTCATCTAAAGACAGGAGCTGCGCTTGGTTTTAGTAGAAATAAGGATGAAGATCTCGGCGACGACACCGATAGAGACGGGAAGCTAGCTTCGGGCGGTATTGATGGCGGGATGAACTTGCCGGAACCCCAGTCGCAGCAGCCTACGATACCGGTTGGGCAGAAGCCAGCAGATCAAGTTGAGCTAGTCGGCAAGCCTCTAATGTTTAGACCTTTATCTGTATCAAGGAAGAAACCAACCAAGAAGCCTGCTACAAAGCCCACAGCTACCACCACTAATTTGAAGAGCACTTCTATTCCCGCTCCCGTACCTATTTCAACAGCAACAACGACCCAAATGACGACGGCAAAGGCAGAGCCGCCGCCTCCGCCACCGAAGAAGAAGATATCCCTATTCTCTATATCCGATCAACCTTTGGAGGAAACCGAACCGAAAGACGAGAGCAATGATGTATACGAACCCCTAATCGATACCGACGATACACTCGAACCATCTACGACAGACGCCTTCGCAGCGTACGACGCCCAGTATAATTCCTATGCAGCGCCGTCCCAAGGGGCGACTGTATCTAGTGCGTCCAGTGTGGCATCCAACTCACTGGAAGGCATAGTTAGCGATATGAACCTCTCCGCCGTCGCACGGCGCGAGCTCTTTGGGCGACGAGGTGCCCCAAGCGCTGACATAGCCGCGGCCAAAGTGATCAATTTCAATACTGAAACGGAGTACGCGCATAATGAGGTAGTACGGGCTAACGGAGAGCAGCAAACCCACAACCCGGTGCGCGCGATTGCTCCAGGCAAGCACAATCTACGCCAGCTCGTCAGCCAGGTTCACAACCAGCGCGAAGCGCTTGAAGAAAGCTTCGCCCAGGGAAAGGCCAAACAGAACGAAGCGGGGTCACGTTACGGGTGGCGTTGATATTCTATTTAGTATCAACGCACAAACACAGAAGAGCTTCACTAAAAAGGTGTTATTCAAGGTCGAGCTCAAGGCAAATCAAGGCAAATCACACGCACCATGGATCAATTGCGTTTTGGTGGATATCATTGGATTCGCAACACAGTTTATCGTACAAAGGCTACGGCGACTCAGGCCCTCGTGAATGCTTATGTCCTAATGCGTTTGATTGCTCAACATGTCTCTACCACCGCTGTACGCCCTTGCGTCCACGTATCGCCTTTAAATAGGAACCCCCATTCACCTCTTGTTATAGGAGAGATATCATCATAGCCATTTGGCGTCATAGGGCCGAGTTGCTGTGACTGCCTGTTGTCGCATGGAGACAACATCTCATCGATTGACATGCCGAGGGTATTGCCGTTTGGCCAGAACATTGACGGCCGCACGGGCCCGTCGCAAAGTACGCGGGGCGTATAGTTGTCGTCAGCGCAATCATTACTCTGTTCTGCCATCATGTCCAAACCATCGAATCTAATCTCCAGCTCTTGGGTATCGTTGAGCCTCTCGGCATTCGCGCTGCTGTTTTCTTGTGCCCCACTCGGCTTCCTATTCACGTCTACTTCATTGGATGCAATCGGAGCTTGTGGTAGTGCTTTTGGTTTCGGCCTGACGACATGTGGAGTTGTGGTGATATTGGTATTTAGTTTTAAGACCGGCGTCGTCTGAGCCTTTGACGGTGGTGGTGTGCCGATTTTAATGAACCCCACGCGTTTTGCGTCGGCTTCACGGTCCTGTTCTTGCTCCTGATACTTCGGTATAGGAGGTAGCTCGAAAGGCCCTCGTCGCTCCGGACCGCCGTATGCGCGTTTGTACATGCGCTCGACATCTGCTAGAGCCGTTGAGTTTACACCCATCCAATCAAAGTTACGGTACAATTCCGCCTTCGGTACGGGACGGCTACCGTTAGAGAGGACCAACCGGCGCAAACAGTCGACTGCGTCTTCTAAACGCGAACCGTCCGCCATTGTGGATGTAGGGGCTGGCGGCATGGGATGATTTGATAATCCTGGAGAACCTAGTGGCGATTGCATTTGCGAGTCTGATGTGATGATCGTCCTTGCATATGCCGCCAGCGCCGCCTTGAAACTATATAGTCTGTCCAATCCTAGCAATGTCAACCCGTCTGCTGAGAAAAGCACTTCATTTTGCTGGATACTGCGCCGCACAAGATCGGCGCTCAGCCCACAGGCCTTAGCGGTCGTAACCGCCGGCAGTCCGCCTCTTCTTGTGTGAAATTTGCGTTCTGCTTTAGTAATCGTCGTACGTATTATCTTCTCATCCTTTGGCGAGACTGGTGACGTATAGATTAACCGAACCCCAAAGGGCCCCGGGTTTTGAAACGGATGGGAAGTGGCGCATGATGAGGCGGATATTGTTGTGGCAATGCTCGATGGCGTATGGGGAGTCATGGGTGTGGAAGGCAACGGACTCCCTGGTGTCAGGGGCAGGATCCACCGCCGTGGACTGCTGCTCGGTTCTATAGGTGGGAAGGTGGGAGACATCAATGTGCCAGAGGCTATTTCTGAAGTAGAGGATGACGTGGACCCGGAGCTGGATGAGGCAATGGAGCTACCTGTTCCTCTCCGCACTAGTTGCCGTAAACCAGCTACCGGGGATGTGAAACGCGATGGCGAGTATTCGGGTGTCAGTGGGGGCGAGGTCGGGGTTACGCAAGGCCGTACGTTTGGTAACTGATACTCGTTCTTCACTACGATGAGGGTAATGTGTAGGCTTTTACGGGCAAGCCTCTTCGATGCATAATCCAGCATACCAGTCACCTGTGGGGGTAGGTTGTGTGCGTCGAGGATCGACTTCCCGGCCTCGAGAGGCGACGAGATGTGCTGTTTCGAGAGCGACATGATGCCCGTGTCGCACAAGACTTGGTGACGAAAAGGTGTTTAGTATGTAGAGAGTAGAAAGCAAACGACACGAGGGAGGAATGAGGCAGTGTGTGCAGGGCCTGGCCTTTTTCACTGGCTTAATATGCTCCCAAGTCGCAATGCAGCATCGATGGTCACGAGACGCATAAACATATGAACAAGTAAAGTGGTATGGGCTGTGATGGAAGATTAGGTAGGCAGGTAGATATATCTATCCACGGCCACATGGGATGCGGATGGAGTCCTAGATGGGGATCTTCGAGATGAAATCTTGAAACAAACATCTTTTCCAAAAACAGATGTAAACATGGCGACCCCTGAAGAAGAGATATGCTGTAGATAGACCAAACGGTGATCTCCCATCTGTATACATGCGCGCCCATACCTAACCTACTTACAGCCATGTACCTGTTGGTGGCCAGTTTACGCAGCCATGTAGGTAAACGACAAATATAGTAGGGCGGCTAAAATGGAGTGGACGGGGAATGGATTACGTGAATGGAAAGCCACATGGACTTGAATTATGGAAACATGAAACATGAAACATGGAGCATAGAAACATGAAACTTGTGAGGTGTGAATAATGATGCTATAGGTCGGTTGTTGTGAGTCGAGGTGAGGCATGTTGGCCCTGGTCTTGACCCGTCAGCGGCCGCACATGGTAAGCCAAGGCTGAATGAACCGGGGAGGTGGGGGAAATGTGATGTGATCATGGATTCAAGATGGATTTTTTTTTAGGCACAACTTTAATGCATTGCAGTTTTACCTAGTAGCTTCTGGATTTTATGCCATCCATCATTTAATGCTAACAGTAATACACTCAATATACTACATTCCATCTTAGCTATTGCTCGCCTCGAGATTAATTACCACCATGATGCTGCTGTTTCTAAATTTGGCGTTGCTTGAGATTGGGCCGGGAAGGAGGATTGTAATGCTTTGACTACCTACCTAGATAGATACTCCGTCCCTCGCCCACTACCTCCTCGCCTTACTGTCCTCGCCGATATTGCTACTCGGTGAATGCCTAGGTTAGTATGTGACTGTTGAAGGGCGGGTAAAAAGTATAAGTGGGTGGGTAGATATGCATCACAGTTTGAATTCCCTTGTCACTCCCGGCCGAAGGTTACCTACTATGTACACTAGATCAGAATACAGACGGCACTTATAAGTTATAGGCAAGCATATCTATAGACACATACGGATGTACATATGTATGTGTGTATATACATAGATGTAGGTACAGACATGGGTACAGACATGGGTATAGACATGGGTACGCACATATACCTACAGTAAACCTTTGGACCTCTGCTTGTACCAAGCGGGTTTAGAAGTCCGTTGATGAAATTTTTTTTTTTGTAAGTCTGCTGTAGGCAGTTTGAGGACACACAGCAGATGGTGTAGCTCATATGTCCAAGTATTCATCTACGGATTAGTTTTCAATGGCATTAATCCCCTTACGAGCGAATGCAATTGTGATATCACTATCTCATACCCACTGTAGTCTGCAGCGTTGTATGCAGTGATTATCGCCAATAGGAAGGGGGTCCGAGCTCCCCAATAGCCGCCGGACTCTCTTGAACCAATGTTCCTAGATGCAATGAGGGTCCAATTACCTACCTACACTAAGGAGATACCTATAGGTAGTGTCAGTAAATATCACTTAACCCGTCGTCGCCCATACACGCATATCTCAGGTGATAATATACTATAGTGGACGCGCAAGCCAAACAGTTTCAATTGAAATAGAGCAAAAAGCCATTCGACTGAAACACTAAGTAAATACAAGTTTAGACTACCTGATGCACCTCGATAGGTGTGTGACGGAAGGTTACCGGGGTTAAGTAGTGCTGATCCCATCTCCAAAGAAATAGTGCGCTAGCACAATGAACAAGGGTCAATGCTCACGATTCAACCAACCAGCAGAGCGTATGTCCTCCCCCGCATCGAGAACCACCGATTCAACCATCTCGGCGGCTAATAGCCATGTAGATACTACACCTATAGGCACTTACTTGGTCCTCACAAGGTAGGCAAAGTATTAGTGCTACGACGGTTGGGGAATCGACGGCACAGGACTGACTTTGTTCAGGTCGTCTAGTGGGCGAGGCAGATGAGCTAGATAAAAATAGATCTCTACTTGGAGAGTTAGCGAGTAGACATTATCCTCAACTGCCAGTATAACTTACAGGTATGACCTACAGTCAAGAGTGGGTAATAATGCAAGCTAGCAGAGCAAAGATCGGTCAGAAAGGTCAATTACGATTCCTGATGGGCTCGCATTTTCACGCATGTGCTCTGACAGGCTAGCCGTAGAACCCCCAGCATGGGCATCACCTCATCTTCCTCTAGAGTTATGTCTTGTCTTTCTATCTGCTCCCCAACTCTCTCTGGTCCATTTCTTTGTCGCATCATCTGGGACCGGGCGCTTGCACGGTAGCTGTTTAGGAGAGGAGAGAGGGGAATTGGGGCATTTGTTCTCGCGCATCGCGCATCTCGCGTGGATTTCACAGGCATTTTGGTATCAAAACTCTATAAATATAACCTTACCACTTCCAATCACGGGATAAGGCTTGTAGACATGTCATTAAAGCCCTCGCACATCTATGCCATAGTGGCCAAGACCTCTCCATTGTCTGTTTGCTGTCCTATTCCTAACTAATGACTACCATTGCTCAATCCTTTACCAACGAGGCCTGTTGGTTTTGTACGCGCTCCTAAAACCATCATACATGTGGCCACTGGCCTCTCAAGCCAGAGAATTACCACGGGGAGTGGGCCTGAAATATTTCTTACAACAAAGGCAAAACAACATATGTCTTGTTCATCGTCTAAGCGCAAAGCAGAAGAGTAAATGATGGGGAACGCCAGGCGCCAGTGCTTTCCGCTTGAACATGATACACCTAATCGTCCTGTGGCAGATATGACCCATAACCGAACATAAATTGCCCCCCCCCCCCCCTAATCAATGTTATCAAGTCGCTACATGCTGGCATCCATGAGTTCCTGTTCAACCTGCATATTGCTAAGACCCGCGAGACTATCGGAAGATCCGACGGACTGCTCCCAGTCTTGGAATCGTCAGTCATACCCCGTGCCACTGCTGACAGAGTCAGTCCACATACCAGAACCATCATCTTCAACTTCGTCAACTGTCAAATTGTGCATAGCTTCCAGGACAGCTGTAAATCGTGTTAGTAAGGAATTTTGGCACCTCAAGTAGATTGGTTACGGGAGTGTCATACTGAGACGGAGTTCATTGTACTTTTGGCCCAACTCGTCATCTAGATCCTCAGGCTCTCTAAAGTAGGGATCACAGTGGTTGAGAATTCGATGAAAGTGTAGCATTGTATCTCTCGAGGCCTGGGCTCCACGCGTTACATATGTATCACGTAGGTAATAAAGAATATTAAAAGCGAGCTCCCGGGCTGTGATGACCATTACTCGTGATCGGCTAGGCCCACCGTTGGTCTCCTCGAAAACGGGAGCTATTCCGTAATCGAATATCTTCTCACGCGCAAAGGTCTCGACTAGGCCAGCGACGGCACGGTCGGGGTATCCTAATAGTCCAGGTATCCAAAGGGGTAGATTCCGTAAACTATGTAGCCGGATATCCTCATTGCTTTCGCTAGTATTGCGCACCCCGTCAAAGAGGTCTTTTTGAAAGTCAAAGAATGATCGGGCTTCGGCGTTTTGTACCCCCTTGCATTGGTCGCTAATATGCCGAATAAGCCGATGCACGTTCTCTCTGCTCGGGCTGGATGCACAGTAAATCAAACTTGCGCGCAAGTATGGAGTAACAGGCTGGTGCGTGATTTGACCGGTAATCCCAGACAAGAGTGACCTAAGAATTATGCTATCCATACGCACGTTGAATGCAACGAGCCTGCTGATTATGCTGTCAGTCGCCACAGGGTTCTGATTGAGTTGGATTAATTTATCCGTGAAGAGGCCTGTATCAGCCCTACCCCATGTCTTATGGAGGATGTTGATTTCTTGCGCAGTGAATGGAATTGGGTCGTCCTGCTGCACCATGGAAAGGCGCAGGCTATAATCCTCTACATAATTTCCCATCTCGGTATCCATGCAATCCATAAGAATATCAGCTAGGGCGATGATACCCTCATAATTAGGAGGCCTTGTTGCCATCCTTCTCGACACAACTGCGAGGAGTCTGCTATATTGGGGGGGAAGATCGAATGCTTGATCTGCTGCGATAGTCATCAAGACCCTGGCCAGGAAATCTCTATCAAGCAATGCAGCGGATTCAAGCCTTCCGAGTTTGGCAAAATCGACCATGGTACCGAAATACTCAGGCCAGGCCATCGGGCGCGTGTGAAACGACTCCCAAATATAGACGAAAAGGTCGGCGGTTGCCTCTAAGATTGTGGGCCTCGAATTGCTCGACGTGGATGCCTCGTCGCCTTCATCGCCTATACAACTATACTCATCTGGGTAGTTGTTTTTGATCTTCCTTAATACGTACAGCAAGGTTTGCCCACTGTCATGGCGCACAGATGCATCGGAGTTCTTGAACAAAAGCATCCTGAAAGCTTCCTTGTACTGTTGAAAGTACTGGAAGAAAGCGTAGCAGCACAGGGGGCATCGTTGACAGGCTGTGATGATCATGCTGCTGAGAGGGTCGAATTCAACGAGGTCTTTGGCTCGCGACGCAACTTGGTCTAGATGCCCTAAGGCGACCTGCATGGCAAGATTCTCTCTTTTGTGTTCCTTAGAGCATTTACCGGACCAAGAAAATTCCAAAATCTTCAAGATAAAAGGGATATGGGATGGGTCGTAGAGATTGTGGCGCTGGATGATCGACCAGTTGTCTAGCTTGACCTGAAGTTCTAGCTCGCGGGGAACGTCAATTCGGAGTTGCTTTGAATTTCCGCTTGCTTTGAGGATTTCTTGTTCTTGGCGTAGGGAGGAGGACCGCTGGTAGAATAACATATACGCACTATACACCTTTTCGTAAATGTTTCCATTATCATACTGGCGATGATCTGGCCCGCCAAAGCACGCGTTCTCCATCTGTGAAGGGTCCCACGATGTGACTATGTCATCGTTGAACTCGACCCAAGAGGCGGCGCTGCAAGTAGTTGGCCGCTCACGAATGAACGAATAATAATGACCGGTTTCAGCTGTCCCAGAATGTACGAGTACACCCACTAGTTCGAATATATCCGGCTCTGCATCGCGGGAAGGATCGCTCAGATGCTCGACAGTGTATGGCTGCATGTCGATCTTGTTTGGGAAAGGGAAGTAATCGTTGATTTTGCTACGTTGTAATAGGCGCAGGTTGAAGTCAAATCGCTTGAGGTGGAAAATGAGATTGTCCGGAAGGTCTTTCAGGCAGGCCCTTTTGACTGCATCAACATGCCGATCACACGTCGAGCATTTGTACTTGTTGTCTCCTTCCATGATCTCCCCATCGACGTATGCTTGCAGGCTTTCTTCAAGACTCGATTTGCCTTTGATATCGCACTGTATAGCGGAAAATGGTTCGATACGCTCTGAAATATGCTCGCATTCCTTAGATTTTACCTGCTGAACTAGCTGGCCTCCGTAGACAGATCTGAGCGCTTTTTTATCCGATTCAAGAGTGAATTGAGCTTCCCAGCGATCAAAGAGTAGGTTGAAAAATTCATCGACGTCCATTTGATTATGTATATCGATAGGGAGATCCTCGTAAGTTGTGATTTGCTCCACGCAGGCCTGCGGGTCGATGAATCGACGTCTGCTATCTTGAAGATTCGCGAATAAAATTTGTGTTTCACTAAGAAGCTGTTGAGCGTGAGGCTTGTCAATCCTAGAATTAAGTATGAACTGGCGGAACCCAATGTTCATGAATAGCTGGGTGAAAAGCGAGTTCAAATAGCAGGTATTAGACAAATTCCTAAGTCCTGAATACCCGCAAACGGATCGTGTAGCATTCGTTCTCTCGAAGGCCTGGGGAAGTTCATACTTGTAGGAGTCGATGCCTCCTTCGTCCACTTGATGCGTTGTCAACTGATTCAAGTTTTGCAAAATCGTAATCATCTGGGATTGGCTATTCTTGGCTAGCGTATAAATGATATCATAAAGCATGTTTCGCGATGGTGAGTGAAGGATGGCGTTCGGTACTAATGGCCCTGTCTCATTTTCAGGAGGGAACAGATGCTTCAAGAACAACCTCTTGGGGAAGGTGACCGGCAGCTCGCTGTTCTTAACGGAAGCAGGTATTTGCTGGAGACCTTGATGCAGGAGGGATATGAGCCCATAGGCTACTTTATCGACTATCTCCGGGTGAGCGATGTCTTCTGTACTCGTATGTGACAGCAAAAGATCGCCACATATTTTAACGCAAGATGATAAGTTGAGAGTGCTGGAATCATTCTCGATGAGTTTCTTTGTTAAATGTGACGCGAGATTGAAAAAATCTTCGCACTTCTGAGGCTTCGATGCAGCTTGAGGCAGAAGCTCTAGTATGATAGGCCAAAAAAGCTCTGCAAAATCAATTGCAAGCACAGTTGATCGACCGCTGTCATATAAGCTTCTGGTGCTAATAAGGCTCGCAATATTCTTCCTGACGAAGGGGCGCTCATCAGCAAGTAGGAAAGTTTGGAGTACTTCTCTAGCTGCCGCTTGGCTGCGAAACATTGTCCAGAACTCATCGCTCTTTGTGCAGCATTCTAGCAACGCTTCGAAGCTTCGAAGAACAAGGTCGACGCTAACCTTACTGCTCTCGGATTTAGCGCCACTTGTCAGAATTCCCATCAATCGCTCGTGGAGGTCTAGAGTGAGAAGTTGGCTAAGGAAACGAGGCTCGATAGCTTCTGCGTTCTAGTTAGCATATGAACAAGAGAAAACTGATAACGATGGCGCTTGAATGTAACTAACCTTTCAATAAGTGGACAAAGGTATCTACCAGCTCAAGACCAAGCCGCAATCTCATAACCTCATTAGAGCATTGATCAATAACCTGAGGGTCGCATATTGCAGCGACAATTAAGGACATGGCTTTTGCTGAAGCATCTTGCTGATCATTCGTAAATCGTTGTTGGGTGGCCTCTTCATGGGAAGACGCGTTCATCATGGTATTCTTGAGTCTCCGGGTATGCAAATACTCGTGAAGTGCGTGTATTGCATAGAGAGACTTGAATGGTTGGCCAATAGGAAAAACGTCACAGGGGGAAGCACTAGAGTTCTCAATTGCTGCCAGAACTGAACCATCCGCCGGTAAAGATATGAGAAATTCGTATATCTTAACTTTTCGTTAGTCAATGAACGCGCCGCGATTTATGGACAAGATCACTTTACCTCTCGAGCTAGGTTCTCTTCTATGCTCAAATATTCCCATAGGTCGTTAAAATGACTAAGTATCTCAATCTCCAATGGTGATGAGCCAGGTTTGATGTGTACAGGAGAAGAAGCTAGGTCAAGCTCTCTTTTTACAAGTATTAATCCGTTCTTGATGCTGAGTTCATCCAAGGACTTGCAGATATCAGAATCGGAAGGAGCAAGCGTAGTCCCCCGATAATACAACCGGTAGTTCTCGAATCCCGTAACTTCACGTAGAGTGGCTAGTAATGATGCAGCACTGTTCTTGAGGCCAATCCTCAAAGGCTTGATTTCAGTTTGCTCGTCTCCATCGAATGACTGATACTTCAGACCCGCTAAATCGCCATTAACGGCATTTGGTGAAGACAACATGAGAGAGCGTAGATCGGGAGCGGCGAAATTGGATTTTGTTCGTAATGTACTTGACAAGGTAGTTAGGACTTGAAGAGTTCGGGCGAATCGAAGTTCCTGTTCAAGATGCTGATCATCAGTGGCCACAATAACCATTGGTTCGTCATCATTACTGGTAGTTCCATCATTAAATGCCTTCAGTTTCTGAGCAGCAGCCTTCAGTTGTGACAAGCATCGATGAACAAGCGAGAAATGAACCTTCCTAGCGCGCTGAAGGGGATATGATAGAATGACTGAACTGTCAACATAAATCTCGTTAACAAGTGTTGAAATGGCACCGTCCGCAATTGTTTGGTTGGGTGCCGTCAGGATTATCTGCCAGATCAACTCGATGCCAGACGATTTGAGGCTTTCTTCATCGTCTAGGACGATGCCGTTGATGTCGTTAGCCGCAGGAACAACTACCTCTCTAACAAATGCGAGCTGACCATAGCAGTAACACGAGGGTGGGAGCTTTGGTAGAAATAATTGCACGCAATCAGTAAGAAACTGATTTCCGAAGCGCATCTTTTTCAGTGACACATGCAAATCTTCCCAAGCGCTTTTTCGGTCATCCTGGCTAACGGCATTGTCACCAACAAGGTGGTCCCAAAGCCGCTGGCCTAAGCGCACATCGATGGCTGACCCAAACTGCGTCATGACGTTCGAGATGAATTTCCGTCGCGCATGACAGAATGGATTGGCGTAGACCCTCGAAACACCCATTGACTTTGCAGACTGAATCGCAGCCTCAAGATCATCCACGAGGAGCTGAATAAAGTTGTGCTCTTCAATTAGTGTCTGAAGGGCAACATGACTTGCGGCCACTATGGTCAGCACCTGTAGACTACCGGAAGACGTTCTAGATCGCGAGGCTACGTCATCCAAGCAGCTCAACGCAATATTGCGTCGTCCTTCCTCACTAGGCCCCGCCATTAACAGTCTCTTTAATTTCATCTGTGCAAACTGGTAGATGTCAGGGTAGGCTATGGAGCCATGTGCCGTGAAGACTGACGACTCGCGGAGTAGTCGAACGCAGACCTCGTATGAAGCGGTAGGTGCTGGTTGGGGCATCATTGGTTTGATCAAGAGCTCGGTAATGTTATCAAAAAAATCCCGCATGATGGGCGTAAACGAATCTATCGGGACATGCTGAAATTTTTCAAGGAAGAAGACTAGATCTGCTGGTTGGAGTAATAACGTAACCTTAACCATCATCTTAACTAGAGCCTCTGCAATGCGAGGGTCTTGGGTTGAAGTCAAAGTCTGCCACATAAGATTAGTCTGCGCCATGCTATAAGTCTTAGTAACACCAAGGAACCCAATGATGTTGCCACTTGTGATCGTAATTTCAGGATGGCAAGTTGGGCCGAGTATGTAGTCTACTATGCCAGTGCGCGTGATGTAGTCTGATAGATACCGTAGATAGTCAAGAAAAGGTTGGGTATCCTCGAGGGGCTCTTGCTGGCGATCTTGATACCTCTTCCATTGCGAAACCAAGTCCTCGCACATTGTCGCCGCAGCAGAGACTCTGAGTTGCATCTGACGCGACCTTATTAGCTTGCAGTAGATCTGGAAGCGCCATTCGAGTGCCATTGCCTCGTATATATGCTGTGGTGGCACCTGGGGATGTCCCTGGCGGTATTGCTGAATACGTTGTACGGCTTCCGGGTGGTTGCTTTGCAAACTGTGCCTAAGGATCTCTGACGCGTAGTAAGTGATGGCTGTAGCGTTTTCTTGTGACAAACTATTGATTGATTTCTCCATTACGGTATCGATGGCGCTTGATAATAGTGTGAAGCACCTGTAGCCCAAGGCTAAACTCTTTCGTGAACGTTCTAGTATGCTTTGTGGGACGCCTACTGGACAGGCTTGCTTCTGGAAACTTTCTCTTACAATAGACTGTGCAACGAAGGAACTGGCGACAAGATTGTCCATGATTATCCGCGGGAATTGCGGTAGAGCAGTCGTGTGGTACTCTATAAAGGCGACGACCATAACCAGCGAAGAGCCATAGCTGGACTGAAACATCTCGATGGGAGCTAATGGGTTTGGGTTGCGTTCCACGCCATTAACGAGGTACAAATCTTCTGGTTGTGGGAGGGCAGATAGTATCCGGAGGTAAGGCGGACTCATCAATCCCGCAAAGCTCTCTTCGGTAGTGGTTCCCTGTGACAGGCTGCGGATGTCTAAAGATAAGAGGAAAGCAGTTAATTTCGCAAATTGAGCTAGTAACTGGGTGATGAGATCTCGTATTTCTTTAGTTTTTGTATAATTGAGTCTAAAATTTTGGTAAGTTAGGAATAAAGACTCACAAGCCCCGAGCCGTCGGTACAGCTTACCTATGACCAAATTGGTAAAATAAGTCGGGAAGGGCACCCCAAAATACCCGGTTCTCTCGGTATATCTCGACGATTGTGGCTCGGAGCTCAAGACGGGCGCATAACAAGCATTGATTCAGCCAATTGTGAATAGATAGTAAGCCCTCATCCACGTTACCAGGCTCTAGAGTTGGGAGATCAGAAAACAAGTCTCTATAAGGCCGCGATTCAAGTAACTCACGTTGTCGAAAATAATTCAAAAGACGAGCAACCGTGTCGTGAGGTAGCTCACCATCACAACGATATGGAAAGTCGGAGACGATAGAACTCAGGTCAGTCGTTCTTATGAGAGAAGGGTGTGGCTCAATCGGAGAGAATTGGACGTCATCTTCTAGGTCTACAACATTGATGGTAGCTGGTCCAGGGCTATCAAGCGTAGAGGACGAGGACGAGGCATCGTCCACAGGGTAAGTCGGGGCCATGTCAACTTCGGGTGCTTCTACGCTAACCCGGACATGGCCCAATTGTCGACGCGAGGGAGTAGGTGATGCGGGAGAGGCGAGTGCGGCTTCCAGGCCGTCGGCGTTACGCAGGTTGATAGTAACTCGACTAGATACAGGTTCGGGGGGGCGGTCGGAGCGAGCTGGGGTACTCGGGATATTGGGCTCTGGTGTGTCAATCTTCATGTCGTGGGTGTCCGAAGCAGCTATGGTATTATCGTGTGAGAGGGCGGTCTCGACAGAGGTACTGCGGGAACCGGAGAGAGAAGTCCGACGGCGTTTGCGAGCCGAGGGACTACAATCGTCGTCAAAGGGGTTGGGGCGAGTTGAGCTAGGCTCAGAGGAGATAGCACGTTCTCGCGACTCGTCGGTCCTTGAATCTTGGTCCATCTGGCTGGTACAAACGGATGTTGGGAGGAGAGTCGTGGAGCTTTGAACAACAAAGCGTGCAGCAGCGCCGTCTCGACGAGGCTCGGCGGCTGGCAGACGGCAGGGTTAGCATGTGGGTTGAAATATGCGGGGTAAAATGCTGGGTGCCTGGAGAGGTGGAATGAGCAGGAATGATCAAACAAAGATGCACAGGGGATCAGTCCATGGGAGAAAAGATGAGATGCAGCAGAGTTGTTGGGTCCCAGCTATGCTGCCCGTTGGAAGAGGCGGCGGAGGAAGTCTTGGGAAGCCGGGGGAGCTACGAATTTAGTGTAGCGGTGCAGGTGTAAAATGTGTGACGACAGATGGGTTGGAGAAGCTCCAATAAGCATTCGAGGTACCTGTTGATGGTAGGTAAGGTAGGCTATAGCTGGAAGTAGCTGCCTGCCAGTTGCGTGTAGGTTAGGTAGGTACGTACCTTTTCTTGCGTGCTCTACCTTTAACTAGATACACCACCTAAACTACCTACCTACCTACACTACCTCCAGGTAACTTTTTTTGGTCAGTCAAAAGCGGTACGTAAGTAGATACCGTACTTAACCTACTTGGTAGGTAGATTTAACGTTCTGGGCGTGGTGCGCGTGGTGCGCGTGGTGCCGGACTTAGCCTACCTAACCTTGCTGCCGGGTGACCTCAGCCTCCCTAGGATAGGCGGAACCTAGTACTTCCCCCACCTTGAGTAAGTACCTAGGTACTACCTAGCAAGTACAAAGGTATATGGCAACTTACCTACCTATATATCAGAATATAAAATAGATAGGCTCCTTTGCGCCTTTTTATTCCGCGGACAATGGGCGACTCAAATCAAGGAGGCAGATGGATATCTGTAGCCTGTAGGCAGGTAGTACGAGGTCGGTTTATAGAGCGACTTGGCGGCGGAGACTTAAGTACCTAATGTGGTAACTGGGGATCTGCTGGGGATCTGCTGGGGAGCTAGAAGCTCTGGGTACTGGGTAGGTTGAGATAGGTAGTAAGTGGGAAGTGGGAATGGGAATGGGAAATAGGTAGGTATGGTGTAATAGTGTTCGGGTTGTGCAGATCATAGGTAGGTCTAGAGGAAGTACTGTTTTTTTTGTTACTACTAGTATGTTTTGCTGAATGATGACGAGCTAATGGTGGGGGAGGGGCGGGGCAACCATTGGGAAAATGGAAACCACCTGCACACGTAGCAGGGGGCGCGTTGAAAAGACACGCCCCATAACCCTACCTATCAATTAAAAATGTATTGTATGTACTTACCTAGAGGCAGAGAGCTGGTACCCACTATATAGACAGGTACCTAAGAAGGTACCGGTATAAGATATTCCTTTATTTTTAAAAATAGTCTATTATTATTTATATTTTCATTTAGCTACGCCGGTAACTTATAAATACACACCTATGCTCTAGTAGCAGATATACTTAGTATGTAGGCACCTGGTAGGGCATCTTACATGGTAGGTAAAGAGGTACATAAGATGGAGTAGGTATGTACTTGTAGGTATATTGCCAGGTTACCCGGTCAAGGCTGGCTTTATAATTGAGGCGCTAACGGAATGGTCCAGCCCCGGGCAAGTCCCACATTACATGTACGCTATTCCGATTGGACGAAATAATTCTCTGTCGAGGTTTACACAAGGCCAGCACCATCACCACCAGAAAGCGGTGAAGTCACTTCGAGGCTATACCAGGTATAATGAATACTACACGGTTTCGTTAGCTATTTGGTTCATCATCTACAATATATCTCTATACTCGAGCCTTAACTACACTATTCTCCTATCACGGCTATTCTATTAGATAACTCCATAAGTGCTCCGGTATACCGATATTTCAAGGGCCGTCGCCTACCACGGTCAATTCTCCTCGTGTCTAGTTATTCGCAGCATAGTATCTGATACTTCACTATGGATAAGAAGAAGAGGACCGTGTTTCAGTTAGATACTCCATATTCTGCTGCACCATGGTAAGAAACATCTCTTCAACGCTACCAGCATCCTCATGTGAGTGGCTCATTTACACATACTAGGCCTCAAATACTACCAAAGGATCAAGATACCATCCTAGAATTGCTTTGCACGTAAGTTACCAATATTTTTAGACAGTGATCTATTCAGTATCATATTCCTTCAAGGCATTTTCTTGATTTGATACCCACCTTAATGTCCTCCATGAAACTGATGAGCTCGCTCTAGTCTACTCTCTCCTCTCGGCCATTATCGGTCACAGTACACTCACGCCTCGAAAGGCAACCGTGCTAAGAAAAGGAAGCGTAAAGAGCAGTCTAACCAAGAGGCGCCGCCGCCAGTCCCTCCTGCTCCTGAGCTCCAGTCGTACATCGACATCGGCTTGTCCTGTGTGTCACGATGTCTACAGAAAACGGCGTCAGATGGCTTGGAAGCTAAATCTCAACGAGATGGTCAGAAACCAGAGGAAATCTCAACAGGCCGTTTTTACTCGGTCATATTCATTGCAAGGTCAGGCCAACCAAATGCTTTAAGCAGCCATCTTCCCCAGATGGTCGCAGTGGCCTCCAAATCCCATCCATCGCAACCACCCACCAGGCTAGTTGAGCTACCCAGAGCTTGCGAAGGCCGGCTGTGTGAAACCCTAGGTATCCCTCATGTTTCTTGTATAGGAATTTGTGTTGGAGCTCCAAACTCCAACGCATTGGTTGATTTCACGCGAGAACATGTTGCCGCGACCAAGGTACCATGGCTACAAGAGGCTGTTGATGCCGGCTTTAGAACTACAAAGATAAACGTCATTGAGACCGTCATAGGTTCTAGGAAGAAGGCAAAGATAAAGAGCACTTAGTGAAGTACCTATCCCTTCAACCACCATTAGACAGGTTGCAATTCCCGGATTATCACAAGTTGTATATTATATTATTTCTATAACAATACCTACTCGTATAGAGCAGTTTGGCCCCAATAGTATGGCGAGAAAGCTACCTGGTTTGTCTAACTGTAGTGTTTTCTACACAAAAAGCAATCTCTTCCGGGCTTCTCAATTTGCTCAATGTCTTGGACTTTCTCTTTCTCTTTCCCTCTCCCTCTCTATATATAAATATGGGATAAGACTAGGAAACGCATCCATGAACATCGGTCTCCGGTGGTTCTTTTCCATCTACCAGAATTTCATCTTAAGGTACCATCTTGTCTCATCCTTTCTGTTGTGACCTGTTCCGTTTATTTGGTAACCGTGAATAAGTACCTACATGTAGGTACCTAACCTAGGTAGATAGCCACTCTCGTTGTTATCGATGCAACCTTTTACACTTGCTCAGGAGGTTATCTTTGGAAGGCAATACCCACCACCACCTACAGCGTTGCTTCCTTTCTTGCAACAGCCGGAAATTGTAGAAACTCCAATGCAGCCTTTCGGAAGTCCCTCTTAGGTACTAGAAGGCAATTCGATCACTTAGATTTGGTGCACCCTTCAGTCTATTACATCACCCATCATCCCCTCTCCTATCACTTCCCGCCTCTTGGGCAATATCCCCCCTCCCCCGATCTCAAATACTTCATCCATCAATCTGTTTGGCGCCGTAGTCGTTTCCATACCTCCGATCCCTTAAGATTGTGTTTTATACACTCCCTTAGACCTCTGGTCTTTGTTCAATCACAGTGTTGTTTAATAACTTGACAATCATTTGCCAGACTTCCCAAGCTTGACTGTGCTAGCACGGACTGTGAGCCTAGGGCAAGATCACCACCAGAACCACTAGTATTACAAGTGATCTTCTATAACATGGCTGGCCGGGGCGATCTCAATCTAGCTAGAGAACTGCAGGCCGAGTTTAGAAGGGTCAAGGCACCTAGAGGAAGGGGCCGCCATCGTGGGGGTGGGGATCGCATTTTCCAAGCACTGTCGGAGCCCCAATATCATCATCAGCAATCATCACGGCGAAGTGAGCACGTTGGCTTCAATCAAGGCAGAGGTGGAAACCGAGGCCAAGGTAGAGCGCGCCCTATTACCCGTCCTTCTCGCCCAGCATGGCAAGGACAGCTGGTTACAAATGATTCGCCAGGGTACGTGAACATCTCAACCGCGCTCTAATCACGATTCTGGCTCGTACCTGAATATTTACTGACAACTCGCAGTAAGAAATTCTCGACATCCATCATTTCCTTGAGTCAAAACTCTTATTCAAATATACTAGGCAACAGCAACAGAATGGGCTCACATGCAGCAGAAGCAAATATGTTCTTCCCTCAACCTCCAATCCCGCTTCCATCTACACCGCCGTCGACTACTCAAACCGCTGTTTCTTCAACCCCAACTACCCAGCAGCCAAACATTCAAAGGGTGGAACTGAGTAGTTCGGTCGACTCAACCCAGGATGGTGCAAGAGCGTTCGGGACGCCAATGTATCAGACGACTGATCATTCCTTGCCTAAGGCGTTCTTCAGCGCAATTCCATCAACGCCTACAGCTCCCTTGCAAGAAAACAGGCCACTATGTGCTGGGCCGGTAGAAGAACAAGAGGACGTAGAGATGGAGAGCGCCGACTACCTGTCATCCGCGGCGCCTAAATCTACAATAACTGGTACTTCAAAGGGCCTTGCTAGTTCAATTTGGAACCCTGTAAACAGGAATGCGGGTACTGACTCGGAGTGTAATCGTCAGGTACAAAGTCAAGATGAAGCCCAACTCAACTACTGGAAATCGAATGACTAACGGTAATCTACTGCAGGCTCCATTCAAAGCTGGGTCGGATACAACCAAGAAAACCCAAATAGTCACTAGTGGGATTACAAAGGGACCTGGTCTAAAGGCTTCTCGCTGGTGCGATTAGTTTTAGGCTGCATACCAAAAAGTAACATGGCTGGTTATTCTACTGAATCCAAAGCATCTTTGGTTGGCCATTTGGGTTACCCAATTACGAGAATCTAGGCATCTGTCTCTGATTGGACATGGCGGTTAGATATCTTCATCTTTCCTTCGTCTTCTGGCTCACCCACGCAACCCACTGCGGGAAACGGGGGGGGGGGGAAACATCAGTGGCACCTAGAAGGGAGACGGTCGGACGCTTTTCACAGGTGTGCTAGTTTGGGATACACTTGATCTGCCCCCGGTCGACTAAGTGCTCGATAATATACCCAGCCCCGGTGCTGCGCATTCTCGCTTTAGCAATCCTCTCTCGTTTACCTTTTTCTTTCTGTTATTTCGTGCTCTCTGAGGGCGAAGTACATTATTAATAAGTAGTATAGGATCCGTTTGGGTTCCTTAAGGTACTAGTGGCGCAGATGTGCCCAGACGTATCTCGATTATTCATGTTAACAATCCAGGGCAGAATTGTGGGAAAATTCTTGTGAAGTACCTAAACGCGACGGGATGGAAATCATATACGAGGAGTACTTTGAAGGAATGTGGGCTCTCGCACGGCCGACCTTACTCTACAAGCACAGATCCCATGCGTCTAGTATAGCCAATTACACAACGGATTCATATTCACTAGCTTAATATTTGGCTTGTTGTGAGAACTCGGAATTGTATTGTTAACAGGAGTACAGAATGAATCTATGAATTTCAATACTCTTATAGCCTTCAACTTGAGTATATTAACCGTCTATCTACGTCGTCTTCTATACTCCTAATTATGTCTACTCGTGCTCCTGATTGTAGTGTTGTCTATCTCTCACTCATGATATTCTTTTCCATTATCTTCACAGCATCACGAACCTTGGGACAGTAATGCCGCCTAAGAATCTCGCCTTCCCAAATTGTAGTTGCGAAAGGATTACTTCCCTCCTCACTTTGGGAAAGCGCGTTGAAAACCCCGTCGCCCTTGCGTTCCTCTGTGTTCCAGAGCGCGGCGATCTTGCGCCCGTGGGTGTTGCCCACGTCGGCTAATAGCGCTAGGAGGGCCTGTGTGCTCTTTTCGGGAACGTGGAGGGATGTTGTCATGAGCTGTTTAGCGAAGGCGGCCAGTCTAAGGGGAGGCGTGGAGCGAATATTCCACTGTGGAAGAAGAACTGCTGTGAGACACCGGATTAAGAGGACCGTTGTCGTTTGCAGGTTGACCTTGTTCTCACGCGTCTCTGTGCGTAGTTTGCTCGCTGACGACCCTGGCGCGTCGGGATCGGGTAGATGGAGTGATCGCGCGCCGAGTTCAAGATCGGCATTTTGGGAGATGGGGAGAAGGGTTTGCCAGAGATGGGTGGTGAAAAAGGAGAGGTCGAGATGTAGGTCTGATTTAGCGTTGTGCGCGTCTTGGCCGGCGAGCAGAGCGAATGCTGTTGCAGTGCAGAGGAGGGCTTCCCGTGATGGGTTACGGGTTGGTTCCTCGTCATCCTCACCTGTTTCTGCTGCAGCGGCTTCAGGGTCATCACTAGTGTTTTCGTCCAGTTCACTATGGCGGATGAGATCTTTCAGCGCCTCGAGAAGATCACCGAAGAACTGTTGGTTAATGAGATGACTAAATTTTGCGAGGCCCTATCTGTGTTAGCATTGCGTACTATTGACAAATGGCTCTAATTCCTTACTTCCAGCACAGCGCCCATAAGATGAGGTGTTCTGAGCTTCAAGATTCTGAAGTACGTGGCAAAGACTGCCTTAAGACACTCGGATTGCATCCTATCTCGTTCCTCATGAAGAACGTTTGCGTCTGCTTGGTCCATGTCTTTCTGCAAAGCTCTTTCTTCCTTGAGTCTGATAACAAATTAGTCATATAAGCTTGAAGAATTTTGGGTCAGGATTGAAGGGCATGTTGAAGGGAAATAATTGTGGTCCTACTCCATCTTAAAATAAAGTACAAGAAATATACGAAGGTGCTTACTGTTTACGTTCTCGTTTCGTCCGAAATACCTTCTTCTGCTTTTTGCGACTCTCCATTGGTAAATCAACCGAATCCATCGATGCTTTGCCAGAGAATTCCGAAAGGAGTCTGAGGTGAAGAAAGAGATTTATGACACTCTCGTGAACGAGGTAATCTTTCGCCTTCATCATTCTGCAGAGAGTCGAGACGGCTTCAAAAGAGGGACGCCCCTCGTCGTCGTCGGCGAATAGGGTAGAGAGGGCAGAGAGAGCCTTGTCAAAGTCCTTGTCCGGGCGGGGTGAGCTCAACTTCCAGACCAGAATATTAATGAGATCGGACCGGAAATTGAAGTGTGGGTGGGTTGTCAAAAGTGACGATGCGCACGTTATGGCGATGCTCGCAAAGCTAGCTCCGCTAGCTTCACTTTCCTTGGTCTTCGCATACCGGGCGAGCTCTTTCACGTAAGCTTGGTAACTAGACACTAAGGATTGCTCAAACGCCCGTATTACCCTAACCTCCTTGCTGAGTTTTTCGCCCCCTGGACCGTCTTCTGAAATGGGCCGGATCCGGTAACCCGGGATAAGATCCTTATATATAGCCATCCTCGTTACTAGCGAGAGCGTTACAATCGCAGGATTCCTGGATTCGCCGATTTTGGTTAAGGCCTTGAACGCTCCAGCATTCTCATAAGGCTCCTCGTTGAGTACGGCGGCTAATTTTGCCAGCTCTTCCTTAGCGCTGCGGATCTGCTCCTTGACAGGAATTTCCGACTCCTCTTGTGGTTTCTGCTCCTCTGTCTCCTCATCCCCTCCCGATCCAATGTCCTCGCCTTCCAGCCAGTCGTCGTCACTTTCCTTGAGGCTCTCGATTGGTGGAAGGACAGCTTGGACACGCCCGTCCCGTTTTACGGGCAATCTGGTGTTCTCTTTCTCTTTCTTCTTCTTCCCCTTTCGTGCATTGTATTGATCTTCAAGAAGGTCCCACTTGGCAGCACTTTGAAAAAAGGATTTCTGAATTTTGGCGTTTGACTGTGAGCCACCCTCGTCTTCTGATAGGGGGGGTGTCAATTTCCTTTTTTTACTCGGCCTTGAAGCCATTTTCTGAGAATATATAATGAAATAGACGGCCTGGTCTGATGAGAGTTGGGCGTTGAGAACTACTAGGGCGTGGATATGAAAGATGCAAGCTCCGTTGAAGTTTTTCCAATTACAGTGAGGGACGCTGTCTGACAGGCCCCACTTAAGTGCCTACTAAGGCTAGGGTGCCTACCTGGTAGTTGGCGATAACAAAACGATAAGCTTTAGTTGACCAACCGGATCGATTCCTGCGTCTCTGGGGACTAAAATTTCCAAAGGAAAGTTGCATCTCTATAAACCCCCACCATTTACTATTCACCATTCGTATTGCGACGATAGCTCTCGGCTACAACCTGTACTTCCTTCATATTCAGAACGCTGTCTTCGTAATTCACATCGTCACGTCGCTCACTATTAGACAAAATGAGGCCATTAACGGAACAAGAGACAGTACGCATCGAGAACAGCGCATCTTCCTACCCAATCAATTGTCGAGGCTAACGTTCACTTTTCTACAGAAAGTTCTCTTCGAAAAGCTCGCCAACTACACGACGGATTTGAAACCTTTAATCGCCCCGCTAAGCGACGCTGCCGATGCTGACCGTTACGTATTTAGACTGATCAAGGATCGTGTATGGCATCCTTATTGCCATCTATAAGCCAGACCTCTCGCTAACCTTGGATGCATCAGGTCTACTATGTTCTTCTTTCTATAGCGAACCGTATGACGGCCCTTAAGCCATCTCGCATTACGACCGACTTACGCGTGATTCTGCAGTTGCTACTTCGGTCGCTAGGGATAATTTAGCTTCCGTCGGCATTTGCTTGGGTAGGATACTCTTTGCATGAGGTCGAACCTCGGTAGCCAGTCACGTGGACTAATAGGTTCCGGATCTCAACAGGCAAATTCACAAAGGTACGACGGTGTCTGGTCCTCGTCCATAGTAAAAGGAGAAATGAAAGGCGATTCGAAACGTAAGCTAACGCTTCAACACAGACGTTGAAGTTTAGGTTACACATCACGGCTTTACCCATACTAGCTGCGTAAGTACCGTGACAACCCCCCCAATGATATGGCGAACTATGACTTACGTGCCACCTTAGTCACGCTAGATATAAGATTTGGATTAAGCGTATGCCTCAATTGTTGAATCATTTTCCCGAGACAACTACTAAATCTTCATCCCAGCCAATGGTGTCATGCCTTTCTTATACGGCAGCCATATATCCAAGGCACACGTAGGCCGTTGGACTGAAGACTGCCCTTCAAACGTGGGAGTAATAGTGAGTTATTTACGGACGGCGCCTTGCTGAAAACCCTCGACTAATCGAACTGACCAGGTCTATGACATGTCGGATAACCCAATAGGCTGTGAGTTATCCAGTTGCCCGACACTGTGAAAACGGACCATAGTGCGAGCGATACTGACATATTATATTAGTTGGTGTGTCTGCACGGAGTACCGCAGAGTAAGTTATCCTAACAGCTATGCAACCCGGTCTAGACATAGGGTATATGAGAGAATCGCCCAATGGGGTTATTTGCTAACCCTCCTCATCTACAGAGCGCGCAGACTGGACCCGACCGGAATCGTTGTTTTCAGGCAGGCTGATTGCGGAGAGTACCTACGTGATGAAGACACCCTATTTGCAGGTTAATGGCGTTTTTCCGGAAATGCCCTGGTTGGAGTTTGAGGTTTGTCAATGAGTGTCGTGTCTTCAGTTCCAACAATTGTCTGGGAAATAAAAAAAGCATAGAAGGCGTTCTAAGGATACCAAATTCGATTCCTATCTATTTTCTTTTTTACCAGAGTACCTCCGTCGCTCGGACTTGTGATTCGGACCCGTGATCCTATCAAAAACGATTCCTTTATCTACGGGCTGTCGCTTGTATCACTGGCGTCGTAACCACTTGTTTAGTGAGACATATAAGCTAGGGACCTTAAGACGTCCTAGATGCTCGCAACTGATAGAGCCATTGTTTAATACCGCATTGCGTTCCCGCCCGTCTACTGAGTGGCCCCAACCAATTAAGCAAGCGTTTCAGCTCAGTTAGCCATTCTATATGGTGCTCCCTGCCTCATATCCCGCCATACCATTGATATTAGCAATATCTAGCGCCGGTGAAACAGGTCGACTCTCCCTCCTAAACAAGCTGATGTTCTCTCGGTGCGCCACGTACTCGCTGTCGGCATAACCCAGCAGCTCGCCGATCTTCCCGCTGCGGTGGCCCTTGATGCGGGCGATCTCGGGGGCCGCGTAGTTGACGAGGGCGCGACCGACCTCGACGGGGCTGCAGGCTTCCCATTTCGCCGATATGGAGATGGGCGTGGAGGATCTGGGGGTAGTAATCGTAGTAGTAGTAGTAGAAGGAGAAGAAATAGCCGGGCTTGTGTCGATAGAGGGTGGCGCTGCTCGGCGGTCTACAACAACGAGACGCACCGCTTCTTGCTGTGCGAAGTTCCCTTCTACATCTAACACGCCTACGGGTAGTAAACCGGCCTTGTCGGAGAGCGCCGCGTGTGCACCCGCGTCTATGTATATCGTACCGTGGGGCGCTATGCCGTGTAGGAGCCAGAAGTAGCGATCACGTATTGGCGTAGAAAGCGGGAGGAAACGGGTGTGTAATGGTGGTTTCTCTACTATATTAGGGACTAGAGATACTGTCGAGTGAGATGGAGTTCCCGTTATGCTTTCTTCTGTCGTGTGACTGGCTTGTGATAATGAGGTATGTGAGGTGCTAGTTGGGATGCCTTTTGTAGTTTGCAGGTACCCTACAATCTTGACAATGTTCCCGGGACTAGAAGAGCGCGTGATAATGGTCGTAACGCCGGCTGATGTCGCAAGCCGCGCTGCGATGATCTTGGTGCCCATGCCTCCTGTGCCCAATGCGGAGCCTGCAGATGAAACTATAGTCTCTAGGTTAAAAGGATGAGTTGAGATATAGAGGGTAAAAGCTTCACATACCATCAGCTTGTATGGTTTCTATATCCTCAACTACCTCAATGGGTTGCGCGTCTGGGTGCGTACGAGGATTCTTGTCATACAGACAATCCACGTCGGTCATCAAGAACAGCATGTCGGCGTGTACCATGGCGGCCGTGATGGCGGACAAGGTATCGTTGTCGCCAAACTTAATCTCGGCCACAGCCAGCGTGTCGTTCTCGTTGACGATGGGAATAACGCCCATGTCTAAAAGCTCGGCCATGGTGTTCTGCGCATTGAGATATCTCGAACGCTGTGTGATATATGTGAGACCAGCCCCAGCGAGAGAGAATGGGTTTTAAAGTGATGTGATCTTACATCTGCTATATCATTCCGAGTGAGCAATATCTGAGATATTGGTTGCTGTAGATGGGCGAACAGACTATCCCAAAGACTGATGAGGCGACATTGTCCGATAGCCGCAAGGGCTTGAAGCTTGGATAGATGTTTGGGCCGCTTGTCAACATCCATTCGCCTTAAGCCAACGCCGATGGCTCCAGATGACACGATGACAACCTTATGGCCATTCTTGCGCAACTTGACAGCAGTCTCGACGATAAGACTCAGGATTGAGATCAAGGGCTCGTGTGACTTCTCATCTACGATGGAACTGGTCCCTGAGCTGTGTCAGACAAACATGGGCATGCACAACAGTATCCCATATCTCAGAAATGGCCGTGGAGACCGAATGAGACGGATAGGCGATGTCAATATGGCGTACCAAGTTTTATGACAACAGTAAGGGGCTTCGGACCCTTCATGTCTAAAAAGAGGAAAGAGAAGTAAGCATTAGTAGATTCGAAGAGGTATATCAAATGTATTAAAGCGAAGCAAAACTTGGGATAACTCGCAAAATCAAAGAGCAAAACACATCAAATTAAAAGCGAAGTATCTATTGAGAAATAACATACAGGGCGTAGGAGTCCCAAGGTCTGTCATTCTAAGGGCTCAGGCTCAATCAAATCATATTCTTTTATTGACTATATCGTTGATCTAGTGCGTTGTGAGTCCACAGCACATGCTGGAGGTAGGTAGGGATTCCTGCAGGTTAGCTCGATACGGCAGAATATCCTGGACTCTCTGCGTTGATCATGGGCCGTAGTCGGAGCTTGAATTGCAACTCGGGGTAGAAAACAAATTTGAGTTACCTATGTCACACTTTTGCTTACTCACCGCCTACCCTTTTCGTTACATCGCATTTGTCTAGTCTGAAGCTTTGTTGTCGCGCGCTAACTTTTAAATACCGTTGTTACAGTGGGTAGGTATCTTATCTGGTTGTGGTACCTGGTGCTAGATAGCAGTAGTAGCTTGCGCCTCGCCAACTCAATTCATTCTATAATCGACGAACCCGACAGAGATAATAATTAAAAATGGCATCATCACCCTCAACGATACCGCCCCCTTCTTCCCAAACACAGCCGTCACCCTCGTCGTCGATATCCAGTACAGATGCGCCCGAACTACCCCAGATCGTGGCAAACGACCCAAAACGCACCGGCTTTGACCCGCAGACAAGTTGGTGGATAAATTACTTCAAGATCCTCACGGGGTCCATAACGCCCGAGGGAGCCTTCCACTACCGCGAGTCGCGGTACATAGCAAACGAAGAACGGGACTGCAAAACCTGCGAGAAGTGGCGGGACTTTGCGCTGCAGCACTCGCCGACCGTCGTGTTCCTGCGCCAGAAGATTGCGGCTCTGAATGGTAACATCGATGCCTCCAACGTCGTCTGCGCGCGGTGTCCCGCACGCCTGACCGAGGACGGCCGGGTCCATCGCTCGAGCGGCGGCTTTGACCCCGGTTCAGGGATTCTGATATGCGCCAACGAGATCACGAGTCGGGGGCATTTGGAGGATACTCTTGCTCACGAGATGGTGCATGCCTGGGATCACCTGAGGTGGAAGATGGATTGGGTTGGGGACAAGAATTTAAAGCAGGCTGCATGTACAGAGGTCGGTGCTTGCTCGTCTTCCTTTCAACCCCACGGTGGCGCTAACACCCCGATACAGATTCGAGCTTCGATGCTGAGTGGCGAGTGCAGGTGGACGAAAGAGGCGCTGACGAGACGGAACTGGACCCTAACGCAGCAGTTCCAGGACTGCGTGCGCAAGCGAGCCGTCGAGTCGTTACTGGCTCGACCCCGCTGTAAAGATGACGTCCAGGCAGTCAAGGTAGTAAACCAGGTGTGGGATTCATGCTTTTCAGATACCCGGCCTTTCGACGAGATCTATAGGTGAAAGGGGAGACGATATATACATTGCTATGCCGGGGGGGTTCCGGATGGCGTTTATACTAACAACGATCACATGGATGGGTCAACATCTCGTCTCTACAAGCAGCAAAGGGCAGCCCTTAAGCTGCTATATCTGTATATAATTTGTACCTTTGATTACCATGAATGATGTGAAAAAGACATAACCGTAACAAAAACGCACGTTCCCTTAATCCCAGATTCGCCCGTACCCGCTATGCCCAGGTAGAGACGCCTACGCCATTGATGATTTAAACCAATCCCTTTGTATGAATTTGAAATGCATTAATAAGACTTATCACGACCAGAGCCCTTGATGCAATGCTTGACGATCCAGGGATGCGTCTGCACCTGCTCTAGCGGGATCCTCTTCTCGGGATCGAGGACAAGGAGCTATTTGAGGGTTAGCACATTACAGCCATTCGATCAACACTCTCGAAAGAGCCAAATACGCACCTTTTTGATAAGATCCCGTGCCTCTGGACTCACAAAGGAGGGAATCGACATATCACCCCTCGCTATCCTTCTCTGTGTCATTACGGGCGTGTCTTCGAAGGGAGCCTCGCCAATGAGAAATTCGTAGGTCAAGACACCCAGACTCCACAGGTCAACCTTCTCATTGTATGAGTTGTCAGAGCTACCAGGCTTGATCATCTCAGGGGGGAGGTAGTCGAGAGTGCCGCACATGGTGTCGCGGCGGCTGTTAGGGGCGTGAACACTCCAGCCAAAGTCAGAAATCTTGATCTCGCCGTGGATACCCACGAGGATGTTCTCCGGCTTGATGTCCCGGTGGATGACGTGCTTGCGGTGCAGGTATCGCAGAGCGCTCGCCATCTGGGCGATATACTGCGAGGCCTTCCACTCGGGAAAGCGGTTCTCGCGACGCAGGTGCTTGTACAGCTCACCCTTGGCGGCGAATTCGAGAATCAGAAACACACGCTTGCTGTCATGGAAGTGTCCGAACAGCTGCAAGATGTTGGGGTGCCGCAGGTTACTCTGGATCTCGATCTCGCGCCGCACTTGCTTCTCCACCCGCCCCTGCGACAACTCACTCTTATGCAGCACCTTGAGCGCGCAAATGAAGCCGCTCGTCCGCTCCCGTGCTAGATAGACTCGTCCGAACTTACCCTTTCCGAGAGGTCGGCCGATCTCAAACATACCCAAGTGAAACTGTTTGATGGACGGTTGTTCTATTAATACCGTGGATTTCCGCTCTATTTGTACTGCCTCGTCCGAGGTTCGTGATGCCGCCGTGGGAAGGGCTTTCCTTGTGGGGGAGGAAGGCTGCGCGGCTTTCCTTTGGGCGGCCTGTGAGGGGAGGGTGACGGCAGCGGAGACAGCGTTCGCGGTCTGGGTCTGGAGAGCGACCTTGTAGAGATTCGACCTGCCCGAATTGTGTGCGACTTGTGTGGTGGTCGTAACAACCTGTTGTTCAATAGTCAGCACAGTTTTCCTCAATGGTAATACAAAGAAAAGTGGCGGCTCGTCAACACACCTTAGTCTTCTGGTAGTCATTCTCATCGTTCACCGACATCCGCTCAAAGCGGGATTCCAGAGTGCGAGTCGCCATTGTCGCTGCCGTCTTGTTGGCCACCGGTATTCGAGTATTCGAGCAGTATGAAATTTTCACTTGCAAGCGGGCAAATTGTATGGGCCAAGTCCTAAATATCAAGTAAGACGCAATATTGTGTAGGTCAGGTAAGTGAAATGGCAGAGAGAACGTTTATAGTCGATGAACAGGGTTTAGCCCGCCAGCGTGGGACTATATTGTTTTCTGAACGAGCTGGCTCCCGTTGCGGTAGCAACCACCAGCGCTATGGCCCCGTATATTGTGGTTGCAGCAAATGCACCAACCCAGTACAGTTAGTTCAATACGTACCCACCATGTTATGTGCATAGTGCACTAGGTACTGTACACACTGTAGTAAGAGTACCAGGCCGCGGAACGGTAACCCCTTCCTGGTTATCTGAGGATAACCGCGCTTTTTAATGTAGACGCATTTTTAAAGTACTTGGCCTTATTTAAATTGCGTAAAGCATATAATGTATTAAAACCTAAATAACTTTATTAAAACTATAGCTACTATAGTATAACCAGACTTATTTAATAGCGCTTTAAAAAACGTATTGATTAGTTCCGCGTGTGTTAGGCAGGCGCGATGGGGTGGCTATATTACCCCTCCCAGTGGATTCCTCTGTCACATACTCCATACATTCTACAACATCAATAGCTACGCATTGCCAACACGTGCACTGTATTAGCTATAATTTTAGTTAAGTTATTTCGGTTACAATACAGAATTACAAGTGTTAGTACTAAAGATAGTTAGTTATGTGACTTGTACTTAAAAAATTGCGTCTATATCAAAAAGTACGGTTATTCTCAGGTCTGTAGACTCGCCGGGGAACGGTAACCATCGGCTTTGTCCGCATTTTGATCCAAGACAACCAAGCAATATGCGTACGCAAGTGGGTAGAATGGATTACCACTACTACACGGTAGATTGATGTCTAAATAGGTTCAACCCAGAACTTGTACATTTACCGGCTTCTTTGTAGGCTAGAAGCTATCTCTCTACCTAGTCAAATGTAACAACCTGTCGACGCTTTGCCTTCCCATTTTTCATATCATCGACCATAACAGGCAAATCTTCAATTTTCCTGAAATCGACATTGGGCTGGATATTATTCTTTGCTGTGAATTTCACCGCTTTCCTCATCCGTTGCGGGACCCCCGTGGAATCGGCCTTGATGCGATATCTGCCTGTGATCAGATCTAGACCGTTAACTTTAAGGGGCTCCGGAGCGATGCCGACGACCATGAGCAATCCATTGGTACGTAATAAAAGTATAGCGCCGTCAAATGCCGCGTTTGCTCCCGAGAAGACGGCCGCTGCATGCACACCCTTGCCGCTCAGCTTCCTGATTTCGTCCACGTACGTGTCGGCTTGGGTCCGCGGGTTGAAGACGGCGTCCGCACCGTAATCTTTCGCCGAGTTTAACGAGTCGTCGCTGATGTCAACGCCGATCACGTTGCAACCCATCGCCTTTGCGTATTGCACTGCATATTGGCCTAGTCCACCGCAACCTACAATGGCTATCCATTGACCGGGCTGCAGCTCGCAGCTGTCGATGGCGTTAAACGCTACATTCGAGTTAGTTCCCCGGGTAGGTATCTCAACGGGTAAGAAAATAGGGGGCCCGGTTGAAGTGGTAGGCCATATGGGAATAATTCCAGCGAACATATGGCAGCTTACCTGTAATCCCAGCACAGAACAAAGGTGACGCGCGTCTAACGTCGATCTCCGGTGGCAAGACGACAGCGTTGTGGTAATCAACGAGGACAAATTCTTGAAAGAACCCATCAGTGTGAAATCCTTGATGTAGAATGATGGAGTCAGCAGTGTCCGCATACGGTAACAAGTGTTTGGATTTTCGGGAGCTTGCAGGAGCATCAAGGGTAGAATATATATCTATCTAGGCAATTCGTGGCTCGAAGGCATGCTAAGGGAAAGAGTGAGCCAAAAGGCTGCAAAGACTAACCTTGGCACGTGGGCAAGTCTGTGTTCTCGCAGCGCTGGTTATGGATCTGACAGCCGTCACACTCGTAACAGACATTAATGAAGTAACCGAAACCAATAGCATCGCCGACCTTGAACCCTTTTCCCTCGGCGGAGGGGTGTATCTCCTCGATGACTCCAGCGCCTTCGTGACCCATCGTCACCGTATTCCCATGATCACGGGCCAAGCTCATTAAGTCCGAGTGGCATAATGAGGCCGACTTGACCCTCACCAGGAATTGTGCCTCCTTCAACTCCGGGATTGGAATGTCGTTGATGACGACCTTTTTGTTTTGCTTTCAGGGAGGCAGAGTGGTTAGTTTTTTTCTTATCTTGAATGTTGTGGCGAGTAGGCGGTTGGTCGACTTACGGCGTCCCACTGTCCGGCCTTCATAATGTCTGTCGGTGATATAAGATGCTTTTGTGATACGTTCGCAGTCGCAACTTATTTTAACTACTAGGCAGAGTCAAAACCATAGCGAAAGGGAATACAGCAGTTCTAAAAGTTCTGCGTGCCAGATTCAAAGGAAAGAGGAAAGATCACCACTCGATCGAACACACAGGGTATAAAATTCACACAAAACGAGCGAGGAAGCGAGAGCAAGCACAATCAAGCGAACTTCTAGAAACAGAATATGAGCATCGATGCATGACATTCGCACATGAACAAAATTGAGCTTGGCTATCCCACTATCCAGCTGTGCTTCTCGTCTACGATATTTGAAATAGTACGAGCGACGCACGCCTATAGGCTACCCACCTTGGTATCAATGACTTATATGAGGGGAAGAATGCAAGCGCGAGGAGCCGAGGAGTGCAGAGTGGATACGGGATTGAAAGAAGTTGATCTGTTAGTCTTGAAGCACCTTATCAACGCGGTGTTCTCAAGTAGGGAAGAAATAGCTTACGTTGCGTTACCACTTTCGTATTATCCGGTTACCAGGTGCAGATCTAACATTGTATGATGCGGGCCAAATCAGGTAGGTCCTCTCTTATGTTGACATTTAAGCCCTCCATTAGGTAAGCTATTTGTAATGTTATCGCTTACAATCTACCGCGCTATACGATGTATTCGTTATACACAACATAGCCATACCAGGATAGGTACACTATCACTCGTGAGTTCAAAACATCCAGTTCTCCATCGAACTTCCTATGTTGCGCAATCTAGTTCTAGACCTTGTGTAAGAAACCAATGCCCTCCTTAGCGATCGTCACAGCACTCTTCAAGCTACCAGGCGTGACTTTAGCAATCGTCGCTACACCGCAAGATTTAACAGCTTCGTTGTCATCAGATCTCTTAACATCGGGTAACGCGAATGCCTGCGAGAGCAATTGAACAACTTTCCCTGTTGCACCGATAGCCTTGGGATAGCCAAGGGCTTAGCGGGCCAAGTAAACAGCCTAGCCACTCCTCTAAAGTCTTTCAATTAGCCCGGTATCTCTAGGTACCAAAATCCTATCGAACATGATTGAAGCGCATACACTCGAGATGAAATCAGCCTGGATATCATTACCCAGTGCCTTCTCTGTTCCCGTAGGGGTGATCTCTAACCGTTGGAGGGCAATAGGAAATGACAAAGCGCTGTTGTAATAGTGTCATAAGCGACCGATCGAAGCCACCGACAGTGACAATAACGACTCCATGACTAGCTATTGTAGGCTTGCTAGGTCAGATCTCCGTCTAACTTAGGTTCTTGGCCTTCTTCCCTTGATTATTTCTTGTCGTTTGGTGCTGTTGATCATTTCAGCGAAGGTTTGGGCGAGCGCCGGATTGATGTCTGCCAGCTTCGCAATCGTCCAATTCAAAGGTAAACAACGCGGTGATATGACTTTTCTCCGAGGGACTCAGGCTGTTATAAAGCATCACCTCTTAATCGCTAAACCACAGAGAATTAAACAAAAACCGGCGTCTCATCTCTCGGAAGGTAGCTGTCAAATCGGGAACGAATCTTTACATCTTCCGTGCTTCGGAGAATCTGAAATAGCCGGAGGCACCGGTACAACGACGCGCTACGTCCATAGAAACATATAAGTCGAGAAAGCTAAGTTTAACAGCATATAAACCCCTAAATCACAGGAGACAGGGAAACTACGGGTTCAAACAGGAGATTTACATATATACTAGGTGCCTCGGAAATTTTCTCGCAATTAATCTATGAATCTGCCCCAGTTAGTCCGAACTCGACGCAATATTGTTGGAGAGGGGAAAATAACTACTTTTTTTTGCGCAAAGTTATCATCGAGTAATATAGGACCAGTCTAATCATATCAGCTTCGCTCCGCACCACTCATCAATAGCTGCAGTTGGTTGCTTTACACTAAAGTCGGAAGTGATACTATCGTCTCTGGGAACGGATCAGGAACTTTAAGATATCTAGATTAAATATCATCTATTGAAGGGTATGATATTCCCTAAACTACTACAACTAGGGTAGGAACATGATGAATGTGTGTGTGTAAACACATCGATCCCAAGTTATATTTACTTCATAGTGTCTTCGCATTATTAACACCATGTTTAATCGCGAGACTTACATTTTATCAAACTTGTAACACCATCTTCAACTAATAATTCAGTATGCCCAGAGCAAAACTGCTCTCAACGCACAATGTTAGTTAACTTCAAAGCATACCTTAGTATTATATCACTTGCGAGGTGATTGCTTACTCATTTCGGATAAGGGCACATCTAAGCTGTATCGTATGCTTTGACAGAAAATCAAGAGCGAATACACAAGGTCGGGCATTTGATGTAAGAGCATGAATCCGGCGATGACCGAGAGCCAATCCGATGCTGCGCCCTGTGTTGAACAAGCCGCGATTCGGTGTTTGGATGTACCAGATGCCGCGGAGACTTAGGGTTATCTTAGTTAATCGCCACCATGCTTACCAATGACACTTTCGGTGCGGTGAGGCGAGCGTCATTGTGATAGAATCACTACGATATATAAAAGAGCGTACCTACGAGAAAAGGGCAAAGGTAAAGCAAGCATTTGTATTATTAAACCACTCATCGGAACTTACTAGAAACTGTACCGTCTCGTTTCTTCGCAATCAACCCTCATGTCTTCCACACCAGCAGCTTCAGCGGATGATATTGCTAGACACGGGTGGACGGCCGTGCCACGCGATGCAAATGTCATCTTTGAAAAGAAACCTATAACTAAACCATCGGCTTTGGTATGTATTAAAACATCTCCTATTTGATCCCTTGGTCTCCCTGTCTTGTGTGGTCTGGCAAGGTACTATGACGTCGAACCTAGATATATCAACTAACATATGTTTCTACACATGTAGACAGTCGCTGATGCGCAATTCCCTGCCGACGATCCCATAGTCGCCAAGGTGCAGCACTATGCGAAGGAGCATCTCCCGGAACAGACGTATAATCACTCTATGCGCGTCTACCATTGGGGTAAGTACAACACTTGTGCGGTCGTATTTATATACTTAGACCTATTACAAGGCTTCTCTATCATCAAAGGTCAATTCCCAGAGCACGCCAGCAAATTATCATTGTCCACGTGGGCATTAGCGTGCCTTCTACATGACATCGGTACCACACATGACAATCTGCGCGCGACACTCCTGTCTTTCGAGTTCTATGGCGGCATTCTCGCTCTGGATCTCACAAGACAATACGGCGCATCAGAGGCACAGGCAGAAGCTGTCGCAGAGGCTATCATCCGACATCAGGATCTAGGGACAGTAGGGACTATAACATTTCTCGGGCAGGTGATCCAGCTCGCCACGATATACGATAATATGGGCGGCAATCCGGGCCTAATTGATGAGGCGACTCGGGTAGAGATTAATAAGGCGTTCCCTCGCAAGGGCTGGAGTGGGTGCTTTTCCAAGACCATCAGGGAAGAGAACGACTTAAAGCCGTGGGCGCATACTACACATCTTGGCGAGGACGACTTTCCAGAGGGAGTAAAGAATAATAGTCTCATGGCAGACGTAGATGATTGGGGACTATAGCGTTACATTCTTGGTTTTCACGTAAGGAAGTACGGTCATAGTGAACAAGACGGTTATCTGTCATGATGTAGTATTGGGCGATATACGGAATAGACTTTTCCTATGACCCTCACTCCGAGAATTTTACTGTTCCAGCTAGGATTACGCAAATACAGCATGAGGCGTTTGGAGATAGGTAACGCAATGCGGAGTCATTATTTTAGGTACCGGATATATCCCCTTCTAAGCAGAAACAGAAACCCGGTGCTGATCCACTGCAGCATTCTCAAGGATGTTGATTGGGGTGGCACCAGCCTTCAGATCGATAGCCGGACTGTTGAGTCCTAGCTGGGTATCTGTCCACAGCGGCTTATTGATGGGTTCATTATACTTGCCAACACCAAGGAAACCATCCCAATAGTCGCTGGTGCGCTTGATCCCGAGCTGAGTCCAAACAGAGTCTAGAGCTGTAACCAAGTGGTCGCGGAACTTACCCACATGGCCAGGGGTAGGGGTGATACGGAGTCTCTCCTCTCCCACTGGAACGGTGGGATAGTTGATGGCTTGGATATAAATATTCCAATCCTTAAGGAGTAGATCGGAGGCGGCTTTGGCCAGCGCGGCGTTTCCGACTAGTACGGGGATAATATGAGATGGATTTGGGATGACGGGGAGACTCTTTGAAATCAGGGCCTCTTTAGTCGCACGGGTGTTCACCTGCTGCGTGCGACGGTCGGCTTGGGTAGAAATCTGATATTCGATAGCAGCTTGGGCAGCGGCCATTACTGAGGGAGGAAGGGTAGTAGTAAAAATAAAGCTGGGGGCCAACGACCGAATAGTGTCGACCATCTTAGCGGAACCAGCAATGTAACCACCGACGCACCCAAAAGCTTTGCCGAGAGTTCCAGTTATAATGTCAACCCTATCTTGAATAGTTCCTTTAGGATAACCACGGGTGAAGTCGGCTTCAGAGTAAGTGTTGAAGTCTAGATGCTCGGCGATACCAGCGCCGCGTGGTCCATACATGCCGACAGCATGAACCTCGTCGAGGAAGGTGATAGCACCGTATCTTTCGGCAAGGTCGCAGATCTCCTTAATAGGCGCAACGGACCCAGACATGCTATACACACTTTCAAAGGCGATGATCTTTGGCCCGGGAGGTAAGGAAGCCAGTTTGGCCTCTAGATCGGCCAAATCATTATGCTTAAATATTATTTTTCGTGCCTTGGAATGCCGAATACCGGAAATCATGGAGGCGTGATTGTTGGCGTCGGAGAATAACACAGTTAGGAAACCTGCTACCTAAAGTTTCCAAAGTTGCGTCGTTTGCAACATAGCACGAAGAGAATACAAGGGCGGCCTCTTTAGAATGAAGACGCGCAATGGTTTTTTCTAATCCTTCAGCGTGTTGATTGTGGCCAGCTATATTTCTGGTTCCTCCCGCACCAACCCCATACCTGTCTAAAGTCTCATGCATTTTCTTTAGAACGGAGGGATTCCTACTCATCCCGAGGTAATCGTTGGAGCACCAGACCGTCACTTCTTCTTCCCGGGTAGCCATGTGGGCACGAGGGAAATCCTGTGCGAGGCGGTTGATGTTGTTAAAATACCGATAGGATTTATCCTCATGCTTTTTGTCCAGTTCATTCTGATAAAAAGCATCGTAGTTGAAGCGGGACAAGCTTTCTGGGAAAGGCGGCGAGGATGGATACGGTTCTTAGATCCAGTCAGCGACAACTTTGACCTTATCATACGCGAAAGTAAAGAAGGAATTCAACTTACCATTCTCCTGCACCCCGACAGCCTGGTGCCTGGATGTGTGTAGGTATGCTCGAGAGCTGGGAAGGGTATTAAGTTTGCTTCTACCTCTTGCGCTCCGGACACTCAATGCCTTTCCCATAATGGGGCAGCAAGTAGCAGCGACCTGCAATTTAGAGAGACTTGGCATAGAGCCCCCTTGTAACAAAGTAGTGGATGAACTAGTCGAGAGCGACCTTAAGCTTGCGGGCGACGTCTTGTGCAAAAAGGGGCACACCCCTTTCGATTGGCGCAAAAGAGCTTCCATGGCAAAAACCAGTCGACGTTGGCTGGGGCTACCGAAAGGAAACGTGTGAAGGGGTGAAGTCTGATGCGTTCAGTTGACGAGGTCTCGAAGAAAGACGCGATAGGTTATGCCTATGAACCCAGATGAAATCAAGAGACTATAGAAGACATAACCTCCCGTATACGACCTCTACTAAGCCAGCTGGATCCCGATGAATACAAAGCTTGGCTCGGTCGTACCTCGGACCGCCTGCCGGCAGAAAACGCATTTCGCCGGAACCTCCATATCCGGGAACGTTAGTAGCTTTCGCTCACCGAGCGCCTCGGAGATTCCGATATCCCCGGTGAGTATCAGAGACTCAGCATTATGCAAGAGCGTAGTGTCTCGGGTGTCAAAGATGGACGAGAGAAAACTATCGCTAAAGAGAAGTACCTTGGCGATTGTATACTGAAGTTAAAGAAACTCTCATTGAATGGTACACATAATCGGTATCAGAGTCATGAAGCGCCTACAAGAATGGGTATGCTCGGTTCATTAATTTGTTCTTCATCCTGTGTACATAGTACATACTTAAATTCAGATAACTAGTGCCCGCAATTATTTTTAAAAAATAGTGAGACAGCTAACTATCTATCGAAATGTTACATGTACCTAAAGCTAGGTTCAGAAATATTTAGTCTGATCGAAAGGTTGTTATTAGAACTTAGGCTGATGCTTTTCTTGAGGTACACGGTTACGCCTTATAAATTGATAGTCAATCCTCCAGAGAGGCCGGTATCTCTTCAGAGCTTTAATAGATCGAAAATTAGGGGTTTATCCTTGAAGTCCAAATCGTACTCCCTGAGTTGATCTAATTATACGCAGCACCTAATTCCCCAACAGACAGGTATATTATATCGCAGTGTGTCTAGAGAATGCCTAGTCTTTGGCTGGCCGTTTGGTGTTGATATCCTTTAAAATTTCATCAGCGCCGCCAGCTAGCAGTTTTATAGCTAGTTCCTGGCCGAGAGCTGTCGCTCGATCGCTTTTCTGAACCACTGCCTCAACAGTGTCTTCGACCCATTGAGAACTGTCAAGGCTGACAACGATTGCTTTCATTTTTAGCAGGCTCTTCGACTCGCCGATCCATTCTGTCTCGACACCAATCGGAACACTACAGCCACCTTCTAGGGTACGCATCTGCGTTATAGGAACATGTTAGTTGAGGTATCTAGGTGTAACGTTATAGAACCTGCCAGATTACACTGGGAGAGGAGACGGGTAGATTAGCCATGAGGGGTTTTAATACGCACAAGAGCCCGCTCCGCAAGACACGCGAGACTAGAGGGCTGGTCGACGAGCCGGCTCAGCAAATCTAGTGTCTTTGTGTCACCCTTACGTATCTCAAGGCCAAGTGCTCCTTGGCCGACAGCGTGTAATATGCCACCATCCCGAGTACCTAGATACTGATTGATCCGATGCCCAAGCCCAAGACGCTCAAGGCCGCACGCAGACATCACCATGCAGGTATATTCACCTTCGGGATTGTCGACCTTTGCCAGGCGGGTCTCCACGTTCCCACGCAAGTTCCCAAAGCGTAAATGAGGGTATAATCGGCGAAGCTGAGAAGAACGGCGTACTGATGAAGTGCCAACAACAGCACCTTCCGGCAGCGTTTCTAGGCTGGTATAAGGGAGGCCGGCCTTGACTATCAACGCGTCGCGAGGATCATCGCGTAGAGGAATGGCTGCCAATTCACAGGAGTCGGGGAGGGTGGTTGGCATATCTAATGCGGAGATCGTTATTGAACGGATCTTTTAGAAGAAAGAGAGTATTCACCTTTGAGACAATGTACTACGACATCGAGTTCACCGGAATTCAACAACTCCTCCAGTTCGCTGGTCCACAAGCTTTTCGCGCCAAAATCATAGAGCGCTGTCTTCTGGTCTTTATCTCCTAGTGTGCGAAGAGCGACAATTTCGAAAGAACCTCCCGGCACAATCTTCTCTAGGCTTTCCCGAATGCCCTCCGCCTGGACCATAGCTAAATTCGACTGCCGTGTGCCAATCCGCACCGGCGCATTGATTGAGATTTCCGCCATAGCGATATCTAACTAATAAAATGAAGAGCAATGAAAATGTGACGTGAGGTGCTCACAAATTGGCATTGAATCCAGAATCAGATAGATGCACCAGTCGTGTAGAATCATTCCGGAGGCACCGCTATAGCTTTGTCGTATCAGTCTAGTCTAGCTGCATCAATATCGGGGCCTAAAGACGAATATGTTACTGTGTCACATCCACAATAGTCCGGTTCGTACACCGATGAAGCAGCCTAGTCTAGAACAGCTGCGGCTGCGCAATCCACTTACACATAGGAACGACCGACTTTGTACTGCCTAGGCCAAATGAAGCAAGTGAGAGAGCAATGTACCGGCTGGAGTAATCATAATGTGTCTACACTACAATACTTAGGTTAGGGAGTAAGCTGGACAGCCTACGTAGGTCTCAGGTCAAGGCGACAAGGATTTGCAAAAACCTAGCCTAATCTACAGTATTCATGATTTTCCTACATTGTTTTTCTATCACATACCCTACCTAGCTGCTACGAAGCAACTGGTTAATGTTTAGCCCGGGCGTGTTTGTTATGTAGTCTAAATCTGCTCTGATAGGATTCTTAATCTGTCTTCTAAACCTAAGGGGGCCAAACTAGATTATACACTCGCTGCAATGCATCTAGTTAGCGTAACAATTTGATAACTTCGTTTGCTCCTCTGACACCTGATTCCAATGCACCTTCCATATAACCAATCCAACCCGAGGCTGTCTCAGTCCCGATGCAGTGTACATGACCGAATGGCTCTGTGAGGCAGTTCCCAACCTTTGTTAACACGCCTGGTGGCGTATAGGGGCACGGGCAACCCAAACTCCACTCCTCAGATGACCACTGCTGCTCTATGTACTCGGTCGGCTGGTAGGCGTCGTTGCTGCCGAACATTTGGCAAAACTGAGCCAGCGCTCTCTCCCTTCTTTCCGCCGGAGGAAGCTGTGCCCATTGTTCTCCTGGCGCCCCTGCAATGAAGCTTGTGAGGCGGAAGCTGGAGTGAGAATCTTCGCTTGTATCGCGTGTCGCCGCCGCCGGACCGAGAAAGGATTGCGAGGCGCCGCTGAGACCCTTTTCTCGCCACCACGGCTTGCTGTATGTTGCTAGCACTTTGGTATAGTAGCCCAACTTTGTTGAGCTAACAAGAGACACCTTCTCAGTAGGTAATGGTGGTTCGAAAGCAATCTTCTGATATAATGGGGTGGAAAATGCCAAGATAGCTTTTTTCCCCCTGAATACGCGCCCGTCTGTGGTGTGCACTTCAACACCATTCTCCTGTTGCACAACTGACTTTACCGCAGAATTGAGTCTTACGGCACCAGATGGCAATGATTTCGCAAGTCCGTCAGAGAGTGATTGCGCGCCTAGGTTCACCGTCAGTTAAAAGGCATAACCACAACACACCGCCGTAGTAGTGGGCCGCTAACCTGTCTTGATAGTAACATATTTACCCTGTGATTTGCCCGATCTCATCTTCATCAGTCCGCCCTGACTCTTGCAGTAAACGAGGAAATATGCTGCACTCAATTCACTAGGTTCGCAACCTAACATGACCCGCGTCCATACAGCAACAGTTGCCAGCGTGGCTGGGCCGCCGCCACCACGACTACGAACAAACTCTGCGAGTGTGATTTCGTCATGGGGGACGCCATCGAAGGTTCCAAGCTTTATTTTGCTATACTCCTCCTCGAACGTTTCTTTCATCCTCTTGACCGCTTCGTCTTCCCCATCGGGGAGCTGCGCAATCAGCCCATGTCTCCGGCTTTAAGAGGCCACAACTTACTGGAGCTTGCTCGCCATAAGTATGTCTGATCAATGCGCCGCCAAACCCTTGTAGGATAGAATCGCCCTGTACCTTGACATCGATGCACTCGAGCCCTAGTTTTACTGCGAGCTGGTACACTCGCGGCTGTGTAGCATCGTTTAGCCACTCCGCACCCAAGTCTGCCAGTCCAGCAGTGGTTTTATTGGGGATACTTAATGTCTTCCCTCCAACGCGGGAACGTGCTTCGAGCACCACCGTGCTAATCCCCGCGTCTACTAGAGAGCGAGCGGCTTGTAAGCCAGATAGTCCTGCACCCACGACGATAACCTCCGTAACAAAGTCTCGATCTGATGACATGATACCGTAGTGCCAACCTTGACTAGGAACTCTTTTGCAACTGTGAAATAACAACTCTTCGCGAAGGTCAGAATCCTTGGTCAACACTCAACTAGCATCGAGTAAGTGCGGAGGTCACTGGTCACCTCCCACATACTCTTGAAATTCAATTACTACGTTTATTGTTTTTTTGCGTCTTTGATATTTCACCCAGACGATAATTGTCGAAAACGGAGTGGTGCCAGAGGGACTGTGCGTGCCGGCTGACCTCGCTCAACTTCGGACTCTCCGATCACCCCGAGCAACAGCCCCAACCACTCAAGGATTAGCTATTTGCATCCTGCCTGATCTCGGCCACCGACGAAAGTCGAAACAGTCTACCGCCGGGCTTAGAAATGTCTACTTAGTAAGGATTAATAGGATACTGTCAAGGGTATGGTTCATACCGCTTTATTTTTGAATATGTAGGTCATATTATTCAGTCATCCTGTCTAAGTCACTGCAGGCACCACTCACCGTTTTCTACATCCGAGCTATTTCAGATCAGGCCAATCCGTATATCATAATATCATATAAACAAGAGGCTCGTGTGCCCATTACGTCCCAATTGCGGCCTCATCCACAGGAACGAGTTATTCAGTATTCAAACCATGTCCAAAGTACCAGTATTTGAGTCTTCAACCACCGCCGGCACTGCTCAGTGGCCGCGCGATGGCACCGCGAGCATCACTAGTCAGCTTAAGAGCGGCTATAACCATGCTGTGTCCGCTATGTGGCAAGCTGAAAGACAATTACACAAGGTAAGTTGCTCCTAGTTCACCCCGAAACTCTTTAACGTTATGTGAGACTAAAAGTGTCTAGTCTATGTTCATCTACCCCGTCTTCGTATCAGCCGATCCAGACCTGGAGGAACCCATCAAAAGTCTCCCCAACCAGTATAGGCGAGGGGCGAACAAGCTGATACCTTTTATCGCCACTCTTGTGGCAAAGGGACTTCACTCAATCATCTTGTTCGGCTCGCCGCCTAGTGCCGATTTAAAAAATGCGTCAGGTTCCGCGGCGGACAGTTCACAGGGCCCCATCCTGCCCGTGATCCCGCTCCTCCGCAAGGCTTTCCCCGACCTATACATTATTGCCGACGTGAGTCTGTGTGAGTACACAGACCACGGGCACTGCGCCGGTAAGCTACCCCTAGAGTCATCTTCTTCCTATAACAGCCGCTCGTGGAGACCAAATTTTCCTGTTCAGGCGATAAGCGTGTCTCGGGAGCATGCGGGACTCCTCAAAAAGAAGGGTAATTACTGACCCCATTGAACTATAGTGCTTTTTGAAGATGGCACTGTCGACAACGAAGCTTCAGTAGCGCGCATCTCGGACATCGCCTTGTCATTCGCTAAAGCCGGTGTACATTGCGTTGCTCCCTCGGATATGTCGGACGGTCGTATTCGCGCGATTAAGTTAAAGCTGATTGATAATCGTCTAGAGAGCAAGGTTGCCGTCATGTCTTGTGAGTATAAAAACTTCTCGTGCCTGATCCCCTAGTTTCCTTGTCTCGGTGTAATGTGGTACCGTAGGTTTCATGGGGTTGCGACCGGATATCTCGACTGACATGTTTCTATAACGCAGACTCGGCCAAGTACGCCAGCTGCCTCTATGGGCCGTTTCGCGAGGCTGCCGATTCTACGCCTGCTTTTGGAGATCGAAAGCGTTACCTGCTGCCGCCCCCTGCGCGCGGCCTCGCTCGCAAGGCGATAACCCGTGATTTACAGGAGGGCGCAGACATGATTATGATCAAACCGGCCTACCCTGACATCATCAGCGACGCCAGGGAACTGTCCAACGTCCCGGTCGCCGCTATGCAGGTTTCTGGCGAGTTTGCCATGATTCACGCCGCTGCCGCCGCGAATGTTTTCGATTTAAAGTCCATGGCATTCGAGTCCACAGAAATTATCGTTCGTTCGGGCGCGGACGCTATTCTTAGTTACTTCACCCCTGAGTTCCTTGACTGGTTGAGTTGAGCTGGATCTGGTGATATAACAGCCTCAATCTTGGGAAAGGTTGCGCACAACATCGGCCAGCTCGAAGAACTAGTCACTGAGGTATTACTCACACCTGTTCCTGGTACTTATCTACGCTTGAATTCTGTAGCATCCTGCGACGTGGGGCGATCCCCACGTTAGTGTATATAGATAGTATTTGTCAGATAAAAGTAAGAGTAGGGAAAAAGTTACGAAATGAATAACGCACGATCAATCAATCACTACACCCAACCCGACCTTCCTTTTTGCCAGACTTAGTAGATTGCATAATCTGATCCCACGGATTCGAAATGCCCATCACGTTGTTGTTCAACATGTCGAATTTAATGACGCACAAAAAGGTAAAATAACTTGATACCAGGATATTTTAAATGTTAGTCATTCAGTATTATCGGCCTTCTTCATGCCATTATTTAAACTTCAATATTGTGAAAGCACCATACCCGGCTATCCCACATAACTACTAGAGTGTACCTGACTGATGACAAACTTAGGAGGTAGGTAACTAATTAACTCTTAACATATTCTATATTTATGATCTCTTCGCTCATCTCACGCTCCTATAAAGTTACCACTACCGGAAAATGTGTTCATCTATTCTATTAACCCGCTGCGTTGTCGATTGTCTATCCGCCATATATCCATCTATATCATAGTGCTAGCCTGAGGCCGACGATAACATTGTGTCCTCTAATGTTTCTCGAACAGGCAGCTGCATGTGACCATTCCCAATGGCGCTACGGGCAACTCCAAGCTGATCATCCGTCCAAAGCTGCCCGGAAGCGGGCAGCCCCACGTTCCATACGCGCTCATGTCGCCAGTCGGAGGCTTTCCGCAGGCCGAGGCGCGCCCAGATCTCCACCAGGGCACCGACGAGGGCGTCTTGCTGATCTTCGCAGTGGGCGCCCGTTGGGGAGATGCGGAATCTCTCTGTCTTGACGGCCACGGTGGGGCTATTGATGGGCTGCACATAAATGTTGTACTCATCGAACAGGATGTCAGTGACGCGACGCGTTAGCTCGGCATCTCCGACCATAACCGGCAAGATATGCGACTGGTTTGGCAGGACCGGCAGGTCGAACTGCGCCATTTTCCGCTTCACGGAAGTGACGCTGTGGTGTAGCATGATTCGGCTCCCCATGTTGCGTAGTTGATATTGGATGGCGGCATTAGCACCGGCCATAATTGCCGGTGACTGAGTCGTTGTGAAGATAAACCCTTTGGCGATGGAACGGACCATATCTATCAATTGCTTAGAACTAGCAATATAGCCACCTACCGTGCCCATGCCTTTGCTTGTCGACCCGACTACAACATCCACGCGGTCCATGATAGCCCGTCTGCCATAGTAACCCGACTGGTAATTAGTGAAGTCTAGGTGTTCGGCTGCATTATAGAAGCAGGTTAATTAAGATATTTAGGTGTAACATCATAGAACCTGGAAAGGGAACTAAAGGATCAGGCACGAGAAGTTTTAATACGCACTGCATGCATAGAAACATGTTAGTCGAGACATCTAGCTTCAATATCAAAGAACTCGTGGAATCACACGAGACAAGGAGATTAAGGGACCAGGTACGTGAGGTTTCAATACATACCCTACTCCGGCCCCACGAGGGCCATAGAGACCGATTGCGTGCACTTCATCCATAAAAGTTATGGCTCCATACCGCTCGGCGAGGTCACAAATCTCTGCGATGGGAGCTATAGTGCCTATATAATAAGGTCAGAGGGGTATTGGGCAGAATCGTAGCATCCCGCGAGTGTGCGCACCTACCACACATTGAGTAGAGCGATTCAAATACGATGACTTTCGGTGTCTCCTTAGGGAAAGATGCCAGCAATTCTTCCAAGTGGCGTAAGTCATTGTGTCTCCAGATAATCTTTCGAGCCTTGGAATTCCTAATGCCCTCGATCATGGAAGCATGATTGAGCTCATCTGAAAAGAAGATACAACCAGGGAGTTGAGAACCCAATGTAGAGAGGGCTGCCTCGTTCGCTGCGAAGCCGGAGCCAAAATAAAGAGCCGCAGGCTTCTTATGCAGCTCTGCAATGCTTGCCTCCAAGGATTCCACTAGGGGGCTGTGACCAGCAATGTTTCGCGAGCCTCCCGAGTTGGCGCCATACATGTGGAGGGCCTGTTGCATCGCTGCTATTACAGCAGGGTTACTTCCCATGCCTAACTATACACGACGTTTAGAAGAGAGATGCTTTTGGGGGCCTTAATTCGTGATACGTACATAATCGTTAGAGCACCACTATAGTTCGCTAGAGTCAGTAGTTACTTTTCTAGATGAAATAGGCGTGGGTTTAAGGAGTTATGTGTGCTCCTGAGACACGCTTGTCGCCGTCCTAACTGGAGTTTCTGGCCTTCACGAGCGGCTTTTATAGGAGGAAAGTGGTTCCAGGGATAGCTTACAACGTTGACCTTTTTCCCGGTCCTGGCGCATATCGCAAAAGGAAACTCATTTTGTATACGGCTAATACTCCGAAAGTAGCGATATGACTGATCTTGTTTCTTCTTATCGATCTGAGACTGGTAGAAGGCCTCGTATGGGAACGTCTCATGCCCTGTCACCGAAACGGTGCCTGGGAGGACCACATCAGAGACAGTGCCTAAATCGCAGCGGTAAGAATCAGGGTCAATAGCAAAGGGATGGTTATATAATACCGAAGCAACTGTGCTGTATCTTCGAGGAAACATGAAGACGCCGCGCTAACTGTGGACGGAGTGATTGCAAAGACATAGTATATATGAACACCTCGTATGCTCTTCTCACTATGTGTATGATATCTCAGATCTCGGCATTGGGAAGAAGGACCTTTCTATTACCAAACACGGCTCTATAGGGTCTATAGGGAATATAATGAACAAGTTACCGCCCTCACGATATCTGTGTCTATGATCCTCTGCCACCTCTACCCTGACATACCCAGTGTCTAGACTGTCGGCTAACTTCGCTGAGATTTTGCCGTCCTTTTCCGAACCCGGAGAACCGGGCTTAGACTCCCTCACCGCTGGCTTTTATTGCTAATACTTCGGAATTTCCGACCCCCTAGCCACGTCGGTCCCTGACACCATACCGGAGACCGAAGCCCCCACTAACAATATGAAAGTAAGCGCCTAGCGCCATGTACAGCAAATTCTGTTCAGACGAATTCACCTATCCCCGGGCGTCTTATTCTTCATACCCATATCTATTCAGACAGTTTATACGTATCTTTAAAAGGTAGGGCACCTCACTCAGCTTCTCGCTTGCGTGCGAGTCAAGGGTGATCTATATCTTCTTACGCTACACGGTGGGGACCAGCTGACAAACACTAACGGCACTCACATAACATTCTCTATTCAAATAGTATTTCATACGAACTCTTTCAGTGTAACCTCGGGAATTGAATTTTTAATGCTTGTCTACCTCTATCACCGACTTGATTCCTCCGAGTTATACTTGGGACGAAACCCTGGGCCGGTCCGGGATCGTGGTAACCATGCATATCATGGTTGAGACTAGACATGCGGTTGAAGAACTGTATATCCGTATGTCTTGGGTTAGGGGAAGTGATATCCCAATTATTCCATTCCGTCCAGCTAACAATTTCCTGCTCAAAGTTTTCCAGTGATAGCAACGCGCCTTCTGACCCGTCTTCCGGCGTACGAGGGGAATCGACAACAGAGGAAGGCTCAGAACTCGTTTCTTGCTGTTTAGATGCGACACCAGTTCTCTGTTCCCGTAGAAATGAGATGTATGTTGGGGTAACGAGTACTCGGCCATCTTCAAAAGCATAAGCCTCTCGAACTTGCCATGCCTCGAGGGTCAGCTGATTTATCGTCGTGCAGAGTGGAATTTTATGTTTGTGCATCTGATAGAGGTTCGGCCGAAGATCGTAAGACATGCGAATTTGCTCCCAGGCCTTTTCTACCTGCTGTCCATGGGGATGCCCCTTAAGATGTTCGAGAATGTGTATAAGGCACGACCACTGAAAACTCTGGTGGGTGTGCCAGAGGAAGCCTTGCATAGACGGTTGGCTATAAGTAATGTTCTCGTACTCCAACACCCTCAGCGCTGCCGAGAGCATGAGGTCCTTGTCTTCCATGGTGAGCTGGTTTGGATGCTCTCCATGAAGTGATTCAAGCATCGCAAAGCGTAGTTTGCATAAGGTCAGTCGGGCTACAGTGACTGTGAGAACATGCACCGGGTTAAGAATATCGTAGTAGCGAAGGAGATCTAACTCTATCTCCTTCTCCAACTCAGCAATGGCGTTTTCTCTCTCCAGACGGGAACATCTTTCGACAGCAGGAGTGCACGTGTGCCCTGGAACCTCCCATAGCTTGATCCCGCTCCCCTTTCCGATCATAAATTTGAGGATTTTGCAACGTAAATTACAATATATCATGTCTGTTACGCCACCGCGTTCTGTTGGCGATTCCTCCATGGTTGGGCATAAGTCACTGTCGTTGACAGTGCTTGGAGCACTGAATTTGTAGTTGGACTCAGGCCAGGGTGGGTTCTCTATTGAAGCGGATATCGCATGGTATGATGTAGTATCGGCAGCAATAATCTGAAGCCACAATCTACGCCGCATCTCTACTTCAAATGGAGTGAGACCTGGTATGCGTTCTTGGTGCAAGCCAAGTCGTAGGGCGTTTCGCCTGGCAATGCTGGTAAGGTTCCATATTTCGAAAGGCTCGGCATCCAAACTCACCACGGACTAATGGAATTGGATTTTAGTAACGAATTAAAAAAAAACATGTTGGGACTTACAAGGTAGATGGTGTAAGCCTGCAGGACAGCGAAGCTGGGTGATGTGAGGAATCTTGCGTTTACTAGGGCCTTCTCACAGCCTAACCGGTGTCGAGAGAGCAGTATTGATCTCTCCTCGCCGAGTTTTTTTCGACACTCTTCATCGGTAATGGATATAAGCGCACATGCCATTACTGCAAATAGAAGTACCTCTGAATCTTTTGAAGCACAGCCAGGACCTTTGGCGGCTTCGGCCAATAGAATACCGGTAGAGGGTACATGGAGAATCGTTGTGATGGGTTGGATGTTGTCAAGGTATATCTGCCATAGTATGGAGAATTGGTGTTGCGACGGGTAAAGATCTCCTATCGTGCTGGCCTCGGGCGATAGGCACAAGGCGAGACTATCAGCGCTGCTCTTGTGCTCAGATCTGGTGTCGTATCGGGCATCTCCGACTTTGTGGTCAATAGGACTACATGTTAATGCACCAGCAGTCAACTAAGTCTGTGTCAGTCCTTGTAAGTCGGTTAGGTAATTTGAATGACAGGTTATGTCATCTCCCTTTCTTTCTGTTTTACATACATTCTCGTCAATGAAACAACTCTGGCTCCTATTATCGATCGGCCGGCCGTTGGTCGCCATCATTTCCACAGAAGAAACATAGTCATCATGTGCACCTACATGACGAATGGGAGAGTCGGCAGTGGCTCTTGCTTGTGGGAGGCCCAAGGTCTCGATAGGTTCGATACTGATACCCAAGGTTTTGAGTAAATTTTCATATCGGTCGAGCCGGGCGTGCAGCTTGTCTGTCGCGGTCGAGGTGGAGGCTGACGAAACCGCGGCAGGTGGTTTTCTCCTTTTACGCCTTTCTGTCTTTGGCTGGGGAAACTCGCAGAGGACATCGTTCCTGTGGCATCTCGCACAAGGATACAATCTGTCGCAGCGCACCTTATGCCGAGCGCAACGTAAACAAGACATAGGCTGTAATCCATTTGCTAGAGGGGCAGGTAAACCGACGTTAACGTTAATTGCCATGGTAGAGTTCCCTATTATCCAACGCAAATATCGAGGCTACCGAGGTCAGATGTCCAGGCGTCAGAAGTTTAAAAAATGTACCAGCCCATTTAAACCAAAGCAGCATTCACGCGGACATAGGGTTCAAGCCTACCAATAGACTACGCTGCCTACTGTAGGAACACGTTATGCCAAGGCGGATGGTAGAAGGATTGATGCTTATGCTGGCCGTACTTACTGGTCGTATTGATCGCACTGGTCGACGCGTAGTCGACGGTTGTGCTAGAGCTGATGCTCATGCTCATGTTCATGTTCATTCACGATAAATTACTAATACCTAGGAGGTATATGGGCCAACCTAGTATACACTACTGCATCGCGGATCATTTAGCGGCGGTATGTTTTAGTGTCATCTTTTTTCAGCAGCTTACTAGCAGAGACAGCGAAGACGCCGCCGTGTAAAGGCACATAGCAACCCCCGGTGGAGGGGCGGCGACACTAGAGTATCCCACCCTGGACAAAAAAAAAAGAGATAGTTTCCTAAAAACTAAGGCGGGGAGCATCCTATGCAGGCTTAGTTGACATTAGTTTTTTCCATTCTCTCCAGAGGAAATTCCCTCATCGGATGACAGACCCGTAGTGTTAATGTTGAGTAATGATAATTGCGAATGGTGTCAAAAAGACATGGGCTTTTTTCAGCTAGATACCGTGACTATAGAGGCACTGCAGGAACGAGCTTGTAAACGGGCTTGTAAACGGGCTTGTAAACGGGCTTGTAAACGGGTCGGCAGTGGGGCGGGGTACGGACCCCTTGCTTACGAACTTGGCGGGGAATAAAATGTAGTTTCCCGTTACGTCTTGGCGTATGGTGGTTGAGATTTTTGCGGCTACAAACAGAGGATCAAGATTGGCTGCCGTATATACTAGGCAGTATACGGGGCGGTACGTACGGCGTTACGACTACAAAGGGCATGGTAGAGCTTCGGTCAGCGAAACCATCTCTAAAACCACTACCCGCCTAGACAAACTTTGCTTCATCATTACTCAGATAAATCCCTTTCCATCAAGCCTAATTTAGATATGGTTGCCACTTTGGTATTGCATGTGACCTTATTGGGTAGTTCTGGATCACTACGACACTTTTATATTCCGCCGTCTTACGAACCTATCAAGGTTAGGTAGGTACATATGTTACAAGGGTAAGTGGGTAGGTAAGTAAGGACAGATGCAAAAAGAATAAAGAAGATGTGATAGTCGTACCGTGGATCGAACACGGAACCTTCTCGGGACAATGTACACATACTGTGAACGAGAAATCATAACCATTAGACCATACGACTTTGAATCAGCTGTTCAAGTTGTTCTGATGGGAGTCGGCTATTGTTCAGCACTCATACAGAGGCACGGATTTTGACCCGAGTGCTTTCTTAGTAGCATTGCCACAGCCCTAGCCACAGCATAGCCGCATTCTGAGAGCTACACTAGTCTATTGTGAGGTTGGGTGCTAGTTGGGCTTGTGAACGGGAAACTGACGTCATAGGCTACTTCCAAGCTTCCAAAGCTGTGAACGTGTCAGGGCAGCGTGTCTGTTACTTTAGCGTAACGTTCGATTCCGTCATTACGTATTACACTAGAGATCATAAAAAGAAACCCTACTTGTGTCGAGGTACCCGTCTTATAAGACTGGGATTCTTCCCTTTTGTGTAGCTTTGTGTGTTCTAGTCTGAAACTGCTTGGCATCAAGCGAACACATTACAGTCGCGTTGCGTTCTTTGGAAGTTCGCCCTTCTGGAATTTAACCGCAACTGACTGAATTCGCGCCAACACTGTCCCCTTGATCTCTTGGTCTTCTTCATAGCACATCTGTTCATCATGGGGAGTTATATTGCCAAGTGGATAGGCGGGAAACTTATTCAAGACAAAATTCTTAAGGAGAGACTTGAGAATAAGTTTGGAGTCGATGTATGTGGAATCGTACCCAACATTGGGCGCATAACTACTACGTCAATATGGTGGATTATAAGTTAGCATCTAACGCGCTGTGCAGGATCCCTACTTTGAACAAGTTCCGGCTACGAGGCTTAACGGTACACCGACTGGAAAATTCAAGAAAGTCCGCAAAGCTATACCGCCTGGTATCTCCGCCCATGATGCAGAGGTCCTCAACAAGGTCAAGAGAAGGGCGTATCGCCTGGATATGGCCTTCGGCAGTTTTCTGGGCATCAAGTTCGGATGGGGCAGCCTTATCGCCCTGTTCCCGATGTGAGTAGTCTGGTTGGTATGCCTGCCTCACTCCTCGTCGACTAACCGTTTATTCTATTTTAGATTTGGTGATTTTACGGATGCATTCCTAGGATACCTTGTCATTCGCACAGCCAAGCAGGTCGAAGGCGGGTTGCCCTTTGAGCTCCGTCTTAGCATGTACTTCTGGCTGCTCGTAGATCTGATCGTTGGATTAATTCCTTTCGTTGGTGACATCACCGACGCACTGATCCTTGCCAATACACGGAACGCAGCCGCCTTGGAGAATCACCTTCGAGAAAAGGGCAAGAAGAATCTCCGTGCTAGTGGCCAGCCTATTCCCGCCACTGATCCCAGCGACCCGGCCGAGTTCGATCGTCTTCATTCCGCAGGCACATCGCGTCCTTCCCGCACAACGAGGGAACCTGCCGACAAATCGTCAAGTCAGCATGCTCCCCAAACAAGCGGCGTTGCTGTGCAATCTCCGCCTTCGCAACCCGCACCGGCGAGAGCCAACGATGGCCGACAGGACAGACCTCGCAGAGGTATCTTTGGGTTTGGGAGCAGGAGGTCTCGGCCTACTGATGTCGAGACCGGGAATGTCCCTGTTAACCAAAGCCGGCGGGGCTAGTGGGAGCGCGTTAATCATTCTTTTGAGGGGTAGCGTCATTAAAAACTGCTATCGTAATCTTTGACTAATAACGGTATGGCGTAACTTGGAAGCGGCTGGACTATGGGGTGCATTGCATATGCTGGTAGTGTAAGGCTGTGACGATGGAGCCGTATAGGGATGATGTTTGATACCAGGGTTTAGGGTTAAAGCATTCAAGTCTTTTTGGTTTTTACTTGGCAGACACTTAGTCTAGACTGATTCTGTTTTGGTAGAATATGGTTCCGACTACACTACGCAAGATATGGGATATGGTAGGTTGAATTGTTGTATAATTAGCAATCAAATCAAACAAGACCAAACTTCCTCTCGTATTAACACATGGATACAATTGATGTGTGCCTCAATTTAACCGGGTTTTACATACAAACCACAAGCTTGGTAATTAGGTAGAATGTAGGCAAATGATCTTTAACAATGCAGTGTACAATGTAGCGATACAATGAGGTTTCTACTAGAGGCATCGAATAATATGAACAAACAACCCTCGGTTGCGCGCGTCATGATAGTGTACCACTATACTTCCTAGGTAGTAAGTAGTGTGTAAGTTTGTGGTGCGTCTGGTCAGTAGTATTGGTAGTACTGGTAGTACTGGCTTAGATCCGGGTCAGTCGCGAGATAATCTAATTTCCGAACTGATTATCTGATCTGATAATTCCTGTAATTCCTATATCTAATTCCGAATTGCCACTAGTGCCGTCAAAGCATGTTTGAGTCAAAAAGCCGAAGATTTTGGCGACGCGCGATATACGGATATGGAAAGGCTGGCTGTGACATTGTGCGAGGCTGGAGCTGTTATCCTGGCCAACCCTTGCGGACCCTGGTCAACGCGTGAAAATAGGATGGCGGGGCACTAAAACGCGTTCACAATGGGCTCTATAGCGCGTCATTACCCATTGTACAGAGGGTGGTTTACTGCACGTGATTTGGCGCGCCATACTGTTTAAAAGGTTGGCTTCCCGACACGCTTCAATTCTGCATCTATATCCCTCCACCACCCTCACCACCACCACCACTCTCACCAAACCACTTTACGCGTACAAGAACACCTTCTGGTCATTAGCTCAGTTTGCAATTCAATCCTTGTCTTATATCTTCAATCTCAGTTTAATAACATCTTCATCCTATACAATGGCAACTGACATCACCCCATCCAAGAAGGTACGTCGCGGTTTTTTTTTCTTTTTCTTTTTCTTCTTTGCCTCTTCGGGAAAGTCAATTGAGTGACCTAGTTACTAACGAACGCTCTTTTCCATAGGCCGCCTCTGCTATTGAGTCCTTCAAAATGGAATCTCCTATCAAGAATCTAGACTTCGCCGCTTCTAGCAAGGAGAACGCTCCTTTCGATGCTGACGTCCACACCCTCGCCAACCAGATCGACGCCCACAAGCCCATAACATCAGAGAAGCCCAAGGAGGAATCTAAGGCTGTGGTGGCCTCTAGTATCAAGCCTGAGGAAGCCGAGGAACCCCTCCTGCAAGAGAACCCACAGCGTTTCGTCTTGTTCCCCATCAAGTATCATGAGGTAAGCGACGCGCGATAGACGCGTTAAGTGGATTTTCAACGCGACATAAGGCTAACCACACCCACTCTACCATATAGATTTGGCAAATGTACAAGAAGGCTGAAGCCTCCTTCTGGACCGCCGAGGAGATTGATCTGTCCAAGGATCTTCATGACTGGAACAACAGAATCAATGAGGACGAGAAATACTTCATTTCTCACATCCTGGCTTTCTTTGCCGCCTCTGACGGCATCGTCAACGAGAACCTTGTTGAGCGTTTCAGCGGCGAGGTTCAAATCCCCGAAGCTCGATGCTTCTATGGTTTCCAGATCATGATGGAGAATATCCACTCCGAGACTTATTCTCTACTCATTGATACCTACATCAAGGAGCCCGCCCAACGAAACCATCTCTTCAATGCCATTGATACCATTCCCGCCATTCGAAAGAAGGCTGACTGGGCTCTGAAGTGGATCACCGACCGCAACTCTACTTTCGCCCAGCGTCTGATTGCTTTTGCCGCCGTCGAGGGTATCTTCTTCAGTGGTGCTTTCGCCTCGATCTTCTGGCTCAAGAAGCGCGGCCTAATGCCTGGTCTGACCTTTTCCAACGAGCTCATCTCGCGTGACGAGGGTCTCCACACTGATTTCGCCTGCCTACTGTTCTCTCACTTGAAGAACCGACCCAGCAAGGAGCTCGTGGAAGCAGTCATCGTCGATGCTGTTAAGATCGAGCAGGAATTCCTTACAGAGGCTCTGCCTTGCGGTCTGCTTGGTATGAACGCCAACCTCATGAAGCAGTATATCGAGTTTGTGGCCGATCGTCTGCTAGTCGCTTTGGGCAATGACAAGGTCTATCGCTCGACCAACCCCTTCGACTTCATGGAGAACATATCTCTTGGCGGCAAGACGAACTTCTTCGAGAAGCGCGTCGGCGATTACCAGAAGGCTGGTGTCATGGCCAGCACCAAGAAGAATGCCTCCAACGAAGAAACCCTGGAGCCTACCGAGGCCAAGGGTGAGAATGGCGGCGACTTCACCTTTGATGAGGACTTCTAAGCGAACCGCTTGTCTGCTTCAATATGATATCTGTCACCGCCTTCTCTTATGATACCCCCCTTTTTCCCATTCATAAAAACATTCCAGCTGCCTGGCCTTGTATATTAGACTTCGTCGATGACGAAGCTTTTTCACTCTTCGCGTGACATTATACAATAGACCAAGAGGTATGGCAAGCAATTCGGCGGTATTTTTTGCGGTTTTTCTTTGTCGATCATCGGGTGGCATTGGGCATCATCAAGCCCACACATGGCGTTTATGGAGTTTGAAATACCGGCGTTCTCATGAGGGTTCAACGTGCTCTGGGCCTGAGGCCTTGGGAACTAGGAAGGGGGGTTGGTGCTGTGTAAAACGATCTGGGACTGTGGTTGCAGGTTTTATGAGTTCGGAATGAAGCATGTAGCAAAGGCAGGAACGTATAGTTCTAGCTGGTCCTGGACCCCACGCCTAGAAACGTCTAACGTGAGAGACGATAATATCCATGATCCCCTTTTACGCATCATATCGTTGTGACTTGGGTGCAGTTGACATGTATGCCTATTCCGATGCCATAATCAGATTGACTTATGCTTATAATATCTACATGCATGTATTTCCATGATATTCTCTACGCTTTCTGACTGATGGCTTCCTAACACCCTGCTCTATTTCTTGGAGCGCTTCTTCTTCCCCTTTCCACCGCCACCGCCCGTCTGCCCTTGCGCTTGAGTCTGTGTCGGCGTTTGTGTCTGTCCCTTAGCACCCCCCTCGACCTTCTCCGCGCCCGGCGTCACGACTTCCTCGGCGGCTGCTGCGTCGGTCATGACGGCGTCAGTGTCGGCGGGCAGGGCGGCCATTTTCCGACCCAACTGTCCAAGGGAAAGGATTAGGCGCGAGACCTCGGCGGCCTTCGTCGTGCGGTACTTAAGACAGGTACCGGAGTGTGGGTCGTAGGTCTTGATGGTGAGGGACGCGCGTGGTGCTGCCGAGGAAGCCGTCGTGGTCGTCGTTTGGGGTTGCTCTTGTTGTAGCTGCTGCTGGCGCCTCTTTTGGCGCTTTTTAGACGAGCCCGTCTTGTCGGTCAAGTGGTAGGTCGTCGTTATGCGTGACTGTGGGAGAGTACGTTGGTTAGAGAGAGGGGGGAAGGGAGAGTCTCGCGGTTGGTCGTTACGGAAGGGAAGGGAATTCTGGGAGAAGAGAGAGAATAGGGAAGGAACAGAGAGGCTCGACTTACGGTGCTCGGCCGCGCCTCTAGCAGCAGTACAGACTGCCGAAGCCATTCCTGACTTGTCTCGTAATAAGGCATGTTCCGGGCCCCGCGCCTTTAATGGTCTTCGCGTATCGATGTTTCGGATCTTCCTCTTTCTTTCCTTCCTTCCTTGTCTCGTCCGTGCGTCCGTTCGTTTGCTCGCCCACTTGAGCCGTGCCTAGTTTAGGTGCGGTCTGGTCTGGTCCAGGCTAACCAAATGCCTCCCCTATCCAAAGCAGGCGCACACCAAGAATATGTAGCGCAATGCTTTCTCTATGTGCAGTTGGTAGACGATATCTTATTCTCGGAATTTATCAGGGCCGACGAGCGAAAGCGGAGAGTCCCTGCAGAATGTAGAGGAAAACGGCATGCAGCGTCTTGTAGGTTCGTCTAGAGGGAGTTCGTGAGAGGTGCCGGAAAACGAAAACGAGGCGACGTAAGTAAAGACTATCTTTACAACTACTTGTGCTAAGGGTATTTCTTCAATTTCTCAAGTATCCAGGTGGGGTGAGAAAGATAAAAATGGTCGAGTGTTCGTTGTATGTGCTCGTTATATGAATTTTGACACCATTTGATTGCAGGCCGTGACGAAGGTGGGGCTTACCCCGAGATTCCCTATCCCAGTCACCAACCGGCGGTTTTATTACTAGGTTAGATAGTATGTGGACTGGACAGCTTCGAGCTCAAATCGCGGGGCAATTCTTTACGACACTTTTCACTACAACTTTTCAATACCTACTTTTGAGTACTTATTTACTTAATTACACTACATTTATGGAAACCCAAGCAAGCAGCTACCTACCTCTGACATTGTACAAGTAAGTACCTGGGTTAGGTAGGTACCTGCATCATACATGTACATAAGGTACGTTTCGTTTCGTACCTGTGGTTAAATCCCACCCTTTCTTATATCACGAAAACGCCGATAATGCCATTCCGAGACGGCGGGTAGATCAAGTATATAATTCCATATTTCGGATATTACAAAAGATGCGCGCTTCATTCTTTAAGCAGACGAGTCGCCTAACCCGATTTTTAGACGCCGTACACAGCACCAAGGGTATCTTATCTTGTAGTTCTATCAAAATACAACTCGAGCACGTGCTCGTTCCCATCATCGTACAATTTCGTTAACGCGACGAATCGGCGTAGGCGTCTGGGGAGACATCGGTATCTTTATATACCGCCGATGCCTCCTAGGCGTGTGGATCCGGTAGCCAAAATAGCACCTCCTGGTCTGCTGTCGCAAAGAAATTAAAGCGTGGATTGAATGCCACCACTGCCGCCTGTCTTGGGTCTTCTATCGTGTGGGTTGGGGACAATATCTTGTTCTCTTCCACCTGTGCTAGAGTATCCCACATGACGATACCCTGCTTAGTACCGGCAATGACAAATCTGCCATCTGGGGTAAAACAGCAATCCCCGCTGCTTTCGACGTTGGCATTGTTCCATCCGCCGTTCATGGCGGCTTCTTCTCCGGGTGCCAGTCGACTGGTCCGACCTTCCGGTTTCCGTAAATAGGCCTTCAGGCGTCCTTCAAAAGAATCTAGAAGAAAGTGCCCACCGCCTTTGGTACCAAGCAGTATACTTCTTCCGTCGTTGGAGAACTCCAATTTTGTCCAGCCCTTCATTAGTTGATCCGTGTCAACCGACGCACACGACTCGACTATGTCAAACATGCTAACCGGGACCTTGTCGAAATTTCGATGATCATAGATCAGAACCTGTCCAGCTGATGGCGAACCAATAGCGAACACCTGTCCGCTAGGGTCAAAGGCAGAAAGATAAGGCGAATTCAAGTGTAGTATGCCGGTTGCGTTTTTTGTGCCTGTATTCCATAGTCGCACAGTATTATCCTTGCTGCATGAGATGAAATCGTCGCTACCAGGGTGCATCGCCAGGTTTGTAACGGCACCTTCGTGGCCTTCGAAATACCGTATGAATGCATTGTCGTGCGTTGTGAGATATCGAATTGCATCTGGATGGGATCATGGATTAGCATGACCTTTTTGTTTGTTTTTTTTTTTTGTTTGCGGAGAGGGGTCGGGGGGGTCGGGGGGAGGCTTGGTTATGCAAAGGCATTGTAGTATTACCGTTCTGCTTGGTGCTTGCATAGACAATGCTTGAGCTATTCCGCGTAAACTTGGCTAGCTTGACACCATACTTCTTGCTGAGTAATTGCTTATCGTGCCGTCCTTCTCGAACCTTGTAGATTTGAATAGCTTCATCGCTCTCGGATGTCATCAGGAGCTCGCCAGGGTCGTCGTAGTCGAGACTGAGAATGTAGGGTTGGGGGCGGCCATCTTTCGCTTCGTCGCGCTTGAAAAGCTGTGAAGGATCAGCAATGGTACGGGCATCGTAATGTTCCAACGTTTCAGGAGTACCTTGGTAGGTCTAAAGATTGAGATTACGTCTGGCACAGCCGAAGTGCTCGGAAGATTGCTGGCTAGTGTCCGCGTAATGTGGAGGGAGGCGGAAGGAGTTCCGTTGGCCGGCGATGCAGAATCGGCATGGTCGAGGTCCATAGGCGTTGAAGCCATGATGAGAGAGACTCGTCGATTTCGGAGGGGCCCGCGGCAGTGCAGTGGTGGTGGCTTCGCCAATGCCTACAGAGATCGAATAACGGCCTAGCCCATTGATTGAAGGGACGTAGGAATGGATTAATTGGCGTGTTGTTGTTGCTGTCGTTGTTGTTCTTCTTGTTGTTGTTAAATATGGCAAGTTGAAATTGGTTTCTAAGATTCTCCAATAAACGCACCCAATTTAATCCATTGATGGAATTCCAACGGCTAATTATGGGTCTCCCAATCACTTGCAGCTCCGGGCTTGAGTTGATTAGGTACCTCCTACCTACAGGCACCTTACCTACCTAGATTGTAGCAGTAGCGACCCACATTATTCCACTATATGTAGCGTTTCGTACACAGTAGAGACAGTGAGATTCCTCCATCCCATCTACATATTCAATACAGACTACAGTTTTGGACTGCACCCTTACATAGATGGTGGGGTAATCACTTGATTATATAAGTATGTACTTAGGTAGTAGGTACCTACTAACCTACCTATCGACAGTGAAGCCATCGCGATAGGTATCGTATGTACACTCACGGCCTGCTTCTATGAGCAAGTTTTATTGGCTTATTGTGCCACATAGCAGCGTCCAAATTATCAATATGAATCGAGTTCTTGGGTATCCTCTACTTTATGGTTATCCGAATCATTATACCCAGCAGGCCTGCTTTGTATGTAGTGAGTACAATGCTATCAATCCCGCACCTTCCATCTATCTGTATTATTCGTGGCAACCCTCAACATCCTTGTTGATGCCCATATGCCTACATGCCTACCACCCGTGCCTAATGTTCTCCTCCAAAGACTCGCATGTACAACAGCGACAGGGATCGCGCCGCGTCCACTCATGCAAATATATTGATACAAATGCGATATCGCATGCCTTACCTCGCCGTAATCGTAGGATATGGGGGACGCCTATCGGTGCTATTAACCATCCATTATAGCGCTTCCAACCTCTTTTTCTCGCCGCCGCGGATTTTAGATTCAGGTGCTCCGGTCTTATAACCAATCGATGCTCTCTCATCATCTATCACTCGGCCGTATCTTTTCTTGGTGTTAGCACTACCACGGTTAGAGAGAAGACGGATCTAGTACATACTCTAAAAGCAGCCTAAAGAACCAAACTTCCATATCCTCATGTCTAAGCACTTTGTCGGCCCAATCCCTCTGCTGATTCGCGAGGCGCTCTGCCTCTTTCTCCCCGTCATCTCTATCCGCAAAGTACCTGACGGCTTCAAGCCAGTCATTACCCTGCAGACTAAGCGGGATATAATGAGCCCACGGCTTAAGCCACTCCAGGTGCCATTCTCTGAAGATGGACCATTTGTAGGCGAGGCTCTTACTCCTCAGGAATGCGTAAAACCGTCCGCTAAAAGCATTCCCGTCTATATCTAGGAGGTATTTATAGGCCCATGCGTCGTGCTGCTCGGCGTGGCCTTGGATGTTGAAGAACTCCTTTTGTGCCACACAATCTCCCGGATCACACTGCCCTACGTGGGAGAAATAAACATCCATTAAATGCCTGTAATCACCTCGGGGGACAACCTGTGCTTCCCATTTCTCATTCCTCTTGCTCCCAGCATTCGCCAGGATTTTAGTGTTGTCAGCAGCGTTAATCTTTTGGACAAATCGCTGACGATGTTGGCGCCGCCAACCCCCATTCCTGCTAAATCCACCTGTGGTCGAACCGCGCCAGTAAAACTTATTCTTCTTTTCATCCCATGGTATATCTTGTGATTCGTCGTAATGAACTTTCTCGTACCAGTACCATGGAGACGGGTAAAGTATATCCGCGTAGGATGAAATCTTGGACTGTGAGAAGATGGGGAAAAGATCGTGTACGATGTTGTATGCGTTCGGACGATCAAAAAACCCAAATGTGGAGCTTAAACTCGGGGAGTAGCAGATATCGGACATGGCCGACACATTGTAGACGAATCCCAACTCGCTCATCCCATATCTCGACACGTCATCCTTTCTCTCGTCTTCTTCAAGCCCTCTCGAGGGGCTGTTAGGCGGACAAGACATTCTTGAGTGTGTCCATGTCGGTTGGTGTGCAAAGACATTAAAGCGTGTTAGTTTGCTCTCCTCAAACCTTGTTCCATCATTGAGGCCCTTAGGTTTCTCCGTGAAGGCGTTTGTTGGGTTCGGTATGTTGGCAGCAGGCATATTAACTTCCTTGGCCCTCCGAACTAGTCTACCCATGTCATCGTATGACACGACAACTCTCGACTCGTCATGTAAGTTAAAACAAAGGTCCATGTCAGGCAGCCACTTGAGAAACTTGCCCATCATACCAGCCGTCGCTTCACGCTGCCAGTCCGCCCCGCCGTCCATGTGTGTGATCTTGCCATCGCGAATCTGAATACCAAGCAGCGCATTGTCAAACCCCAGCGCTTCGGCAGCCCGCTCTCGTATCGTTACAGGCTTCAAGCCCCAGAAAGGAGTTATAGACTCATGGATCATGTCGAATTCGTCGATCAACTGAACATCCTTTGCTTGCGCAAACTCAAACCATTTGTCGAAGTTGGGAGGAGGAGGAATACCATAGCGGCGACGATATTCCGCAACGGCCTGGCCCAAGTTCTTGGATTGCTTCGCTTTTGTGGCTTCGAGTTCTTTCTCTGCTTCCGCTACGAGAAACTGTACGGGATGGATACCTATAGGCGCCGACTTATACGTAGGGTCGGAACTCGAGCCTGAGGGCGAGGAGACCGGAGATTGGGCCTTTCCACCTGAGAGGTGGCCATCTTTCGGATGGCTCGCACCGGCACTGTTGGGCGCATGAACGGGATGTTGTTGAGGTGAATCATAACTGCTACCCGGCGCATGAGATCGAGGGGTGTCGAGAATGGTCACTGGGTCTGTGTCAGAACCCAGGCGAAGAAGGCTTGCGATGCATATGAGTACGAAGGCAAGGCCGCCGATCAACAGCAGCTGGCGCCGCCGCATTTCGCGCACGAGAAGATGATTGCGCGATCAGAAGCTTGCTCTCTTTCTCTCTTTCTCTCTGGTCGTCGATCAAGGAGTTCGCGTGTTCGCATCTGAACCTGGTGGGACAGGTGTCGGTGGGTACATCGGACCACCTCGATGACGAAATGTGGAATATAGAAAGGCCGGCGCAATGGGGCGGTTGGGGAAGGCAGTGGGAGTCCGTACTTGGGGGGTTGTCAAGGCGTGCACTTTAGACTCAGTAACGAACGAAATCATGATGCAACGCGGATTCAGGAGTGTTCTCGGTGCCCAGGTCCAGCTAGGAGGTAGTAGCGTTCGCCTACCCAGTAGTGTAGTACTGTACCCAGGGCCCAGCCCAGCCCAGCCAGAGCCAATCCAATCAAAAAACCCCTGGTCCATTGTATCGGTACTTAGCAGCCGGGGGCTCGCCTCGCTACTGCGTATCTAGAGAAACCCAGCCGAATCAAGTTAACATCTGGTTTCTTTTGATTTGGAGGCGATAAGTGAATCCAGATTCCGGTATAAGTATAACCCAGTTACTTCCCTACGTATTTACTATCCGCCCCAATGAACACATGTAATATCACATAATACATAGGTACACACAGATACAGACAGAATATGGATATGTTCCCATGTTGAATTGGTGAGTTGCAGACGTTAGCCATCACTGCGTGATTACGTAGGAACGCAACATGTCCGTAGACATAGTACTTTGTGGTGTGGTATTAATTTATAAAATTCAGATCCCAGGCGAAGGAATACCTGGCTATTATTCATCCCCCCAAAACGCCCGAAAATGCTTAGTCCATTCAAATTCCTTTCACCTTTCGCTTTTTATTTCACAAGTAGCTTAGTAGAAGAATCCAATAATCTTGCCAGATACATGGCGTCTACGAGCCTCCTCGTGGTCCATAATGCCAGCAGAGGTAGTGAGGATGATGTACTATGGCTGTTAGTGCGACTTCTCTCTTGTCTTTGATGACAAGCGACTTACGCCGAATTGACGAGCGGGGAGCAACTTTACAACCCACTTTTCGAGCTGAGACAAGTGGACGTTGTATCGGGGAGAAATAACACCAGCCTTGTTGATGCGTCCATTAAGCTGGACAATAATCTTGCCGGAACGGTGATCATCAACCTCTTCGAACTCGCCGATGCTATGATAAGTTAGTTGTCAGGGCCAAGCTTAATACGACTTCCATATTGACGTACTATCCCTATTCATGGAGTTAGTAGATGTAGCGAATGACTAAACGTAAGACTTCATGTAAGTGATCAGAGAAACGTGTAAGACTCCTTCGCTTGTGTATGTTGATATATCGGCAACTTAAAAGACTTTGGTCGTAGGGAAAGTTGAGACCGTCGTCCAGTTATCATGCCGAATTGGGGGGAAGGCTATAGCCCAGCGAAGGATACTTTCATGTTGATTCAATAATTGCGTACCTTTTTCTGCATGACGGTAAGGAACTATAGAATATAGTCATTAGTACAAGATATCGAGTACATCGGTAAAGAAGGGGAATTTTAATAATGATAATAGCAGCAACAACAACAAAAGAGAAGGGGAGACAGAAACTCACTTTCACGATGACCTTGGACGAAGGGCGGATAAGCACCTGGCGCTTTCCGGTCTTGTCGGCGTTATTGATGGCGTTGAGTGCGTCGTGGAGTCCCATTTCGACGGTGTCTGCATTGACGCGATAGTTTAGCCTTCAAAAGCCTAGGGCATGGAGAGTGCCTTCTTCATTCCGGTTGGTTGAAGAGGTTCTACCCGCTCAATGCCGGAGAGGAGATGCGTATCAGGGCCATGCCAGACGCCTGATTGCTCTCCCCTGGCTTAGAAGGGGAATATCGGGAAGGGATTAGGATGCCAGGGTTTTTTCAACCCATGGCCTCTGAAAGTCTCACATATCTTGATTTCAACAGCTATCACAACAAGGAACAGCGTCGATAATTGGTTGTGTTCGTCCAGGTGGTGTTGAAAGTGTTGGTGTGAAAGTAGAGTGATCAGGAAAAGTTTAGGGAGAAGGAATTCTGCGTCGATGTGGGTACAGGCAATAAGCAAATGACCGACCCTCTTTTTTTCCTTTTTTTTCAATCGTGGTGGGCCACATAGATCTACGATTCACCAGCTGCAGACGGTCCGGAGGGGATCTCCAAATCTGTCCAAAGCTGGCCCGGACAAACTCTGGAAAATCGAGCCCTAACCGATACACAGCGATACAGGGCGGACCCCACCAAAAGTTACACCCTTGCGCCCAGGCTCAATTGATTGCTCGACATCTCGAATCGCGAAACATTTCCCGGATTTCCTGCACGCCTCTCTCCCCCCAACACCTCACCCATTCACCTCTTCAACTCTACATACATCAACTCCAACTCTTCGAGGATCGCACCGGTATCGACCAAGCCAAGATGGTATGTTGCAGCTACGTCTCTTTTTTTTTCCGACAACCTTGTCTTGCGCATCTTGCGAATTGGCCCCGCCTTGCTTCTGGGATGGCCTTCTTCTATAAGGTTACCTAGTTGTGAAATTGCATCAAATTCATATTCCTATATCACTAACACTTACACCGTTTATAGTCGGACGTAGAAGAGAACAACGCCCCCGATGCCCCCGAGGAGGTCGAAGTCTCCGCCGAGGCCTCCAAGGGCCAGATGTCCGTTCTCGATGCCCTCAAGGGTGTCCTGAAGCTCGCCCTCATGCACGACGGTCTTGCCCGTGGTCTCCGTGAAGCTTCCAAGGCCCTCGACAGACGCCAAGCTCACATGTGCGTCCTTAACGAGACTTGCGAGGAGGAGGCATACAAGAAGCTGGTTATTGCCCTGTGCCAGGAGCACAAGATCCCTCTCATCAAGGTTCCCGATGGAAAGCAGCTAGGCGAGTGGGCCGGCCTTTGTAAGTGTGCCAAGCTTCCCCGTACCGCGGGGTTGGACTCGAATTAATATCAATGTGTTAGGCGTCTTGGACCGAGAGGGTAATGCGCGCAAGGTTGTCAACTGCTCGTGCGTTGTGGTGAAGGACTGGGGTGAGGAGTCTACTGAACGATCCGTCCTCCTTAACTACTTCCAAACTGAGCAGTAAAGGGTGTTGGCCGACGTTGTATGAGATATAGACCGCTGGAACTTGGTACTTCCGTCATCTTGAGCAAATCCTCTGGATGTATTCTGGTTCCCCCAGTCGGTATAGATGCTGGGGGTAGGAAATCACGCATCTAGGAATCAAAACAAAAAAATTCAATTGAGCAACACGATCCCGCGATCATGACACCTTGAATCCCGGGTGTGATGTTCAGCATCAAGTATCACGAGTCTGACTTTCACAGACGCTTGTCCACCACAATAAGATGATAACCCCAATCCGTCTTCGCTTCTCCAATGTGGACAATCCCGTTCTCTGTTGGCCATAAATTGTATGCAACCTTCTCAAACTCGGGATGCAGTGAACCTTTCGTTTGCTGGCCCAGAGACCCTCCTAAGATGTTGTAAGCTTCCGGTAGTCATATCAAACAGTGAGTAAATGACAAGCATCAGAGAATCCCTACCCTGATTAGCCTTGTCTTCCGAGAACTGTTTAGCCACATGCACAAATATGGCATGTGTAGGGGCCTTGGTCTTCGTCTTCGGGTCCATCTTCCCTACTGGCTCCGGCTCAGATGGTGGATTACCCTCTTTCGAGTCTCCTCTTGTAAGACGTTGGATTTCGGCGAGCGCCTCTTCTTTCCTTGAGTGCTTCTTGCACTAAACCGCCACCGATGTTACTAATATCAGTTTCGCCTACTATTATTATAATTGTTATGATATGAGCGACTGTGACTTACGAGGATATGCCTGACTTCGATTTTCTGACCGCCTTTCATCTTGCCACCACCCTTTTCTTTGTCTCCATCACCACTAGATTTGCTGTCGCCTTTCGGCTTACTGCTGTTATTCTTCTTTCCGCCCATTACTGATTATTGTATATTCAAAGATTTATGTCGACTGGCACACATAGGTACCGTAGATAGAGGGGTGGTGAAAAGTATTTCACCCACCCCACCTAAGTTATAGGTACCTACCAGGTAGCTACCTAGTAAATCTATATTACCGCCTAAGTAATTATGTATATACTGAGGTTCGTGGTAGCGAACCTCAATACCTAGGTTCTCTAGGTATCTAGGTCCCTTAGGTACATAGTTGAGCAGATCAATTGCTCCGAAACAACATTTTACTAGCAGGTCAGAGTTCAATTCGATTTTACTGAGTAAAAAAAGAGATCATCGCAGTACCAGTAGCCGAATAGTGTACCTAAGTACACTAACACAGTCCACATTTTTTAGCGTCAGAGGTTTTCTGCACTGTGAAGAGGTGATGAGAGCAGCTCAAATTTGATCGGTCCTATTTTCGCCTATCTCTTCCTTCCCGAGACTCGGGATGGGTCGCTTGAATAGATCCCCGAAATATTTGTCAACAAAGTTCCGGCGCGTACATTCAAGCACATTGATTTATGTTGGTGTCGAGAGCTACACCACCGCAGCATAGAAGGGATCCATTCAACACGAAGAAATAGCGGAAATCCAAAAGGGGAAAGGGTAGTGCTTTCGATCAAGGCTCTTTAGGATACAGCTTAATTGCTCACAGATATACAAGTTATGTTGGCCGAATTTTTTTGTTGTGATCATGATGGGTGTTGTATTTACTATCGACATTAATCATTAAATCATCTGCTGATCGTGCTATGTGTATATATCCAGCACAGCAGCTCCAAACCACCAATCATAATAATTCCAGCGTGATATTCTGGTTGCCCTGCCTAGCAACCCGTTCCATAGGTATTCCAATGTACTCCTACATTATTCCCTCAGAGCTTCGCCAACGCCAACTTCAAGCCCATCTTCAATAAGCTTTTCGCTGCCGGCGCTTTTATAGTGCGTGATTCATATGGTGTCGAACGGCTAAGCTTCAGTGGCAACTTTGTGCCATTCGCTTTCGTCGTTGAATTCCAGTGATCTAAAAGCCCCTCAATAAACGTCGAGTTACCGATCGTGTCGCCGAGTAAGTCGGAGAGAGAAGCATTTCCATCGGCGGAGAAGCTGCTGACGACATCGCTCGCCAATTTAATAACGGGTACCGTCGCCACCAAGGACTTTTTGTTCAGGACCTGCTCCACGTAGCCAATGTGCACCCCGTTGACCATGGTGGAGTTCCCAACTGCCCTTAAGTCGATATTGCCATCAGCTAGTGCTGCTGACTGGCTGTCCAAAATGGCACCCAGATTAGGTACAAGCTCATTGAGGTAAAGCTGGCCATCAAAGTTCCGTGTGTTGTTCCCTGGAGGTAAGGTGACATCATATATGGTGATGAAACCAAGTTTGATATCACCTGAGAATAGATTGAACGTGAGATTGCCAAGTCCTAGTGTTAGCACACCCGCGTTGGGCAAGTTCAGGCTCCCCCTCATATTCGTACCATCCTCCAAGGAGGGAAACATGAGTCGCACCCTTGTAATACCAAAACCCTCCAAGTAGTTGAGAGATGCTGCTTTGATTGTTTTTCCAATATTCGAGGACATCTTTAGTGCTCCCAGGTGAACCATTGCTTTACCTTTCACAGACAGTTCTACTTCGGGCAAGTCAAAAACCTGATCGAACCACTTGACGAGTTCAGTTTCGTTGGTAACAGTAACTGTCTGATTCGTAACGACGACTGATGTTTTGTGATTTGCGTGAATCTTTGGCAAAGTGACATTGAAGAAGGGTGAATAATCCGGAGTATCCTTGTTGTACACGAACAGATTTGTGGGATCAAGAGATGCTGCCAGTGGTGTATCGAGCTCCGTTTCTAGCGATACAGAGAGCTGCGTTGGTGATAGAGCTCGGAATGCACCTCCCATAATAGGAAGTTTCTGGCTGTCTACTATATCCTGGGTGATGGCCGGTATGATCTTGGTGAATCTAAGGTCAAGTTAATCTCGGAATACTCTTCGTTGCACTGGGCGCACTTACAAGAGTGGTAACAAGATGATAAGGATAATCAGGCCCGCTCCTACATACCACCATTTGAATCGGCTACAATGTCGCTTAACTTTCTGCCTCTTTGTCGGTGCAACTGCAGCCACCGCTATCTTCTCCTGGACGTGATCGACCGAAGAGGCCTCATCGCTATGCCTCTCCGGAGCCCTGGACGACCCCTCATCCGCATTACCCCAAGCGTCATGAACCGAAGTCGAAGGGCTATCGTGCTCAAAGTGAGATTTCTCCTGGAATTTGGACGCCATATCACACTACTTAGTACGCAGCGACAGACGTTGAGAGAGCAGACAGAGAGACGATGGAGGTGAAGTTGGGCAAGGGGTTGGGGTTTAATCGCCAGGTATCATAGCCACGAGAAGAAGCATGAGGGAGAATAAGCCATACCAAGACATAATACGATATGTACCATCCTCCAAGACTAAATCGTCACCTGTGTATAACACCTGGTCGGCCCTAAGGACTCCCTTGCCCTTGTCCTTCCATGTTGCGTTCCGACACTTCTCTTCAGAGGTCCACTTCCTAGTGTATACATTAATACCCCCGCACAGCAAGAAATTTGCTAATCCTAGTTTTCAACATGCAAGGCCACCGATATTTGCAGGGGCCCTGGTCAGACTATCTCTTCTTCCTTCTAAATTCCGAGGCCTCTCACTGGATCTCGACTTGTCACGCACTCTAGGGCGATCCGAGACTGTGTTGGTCTACTAACTAGTGTAATACACTAACCGTATGCACTATCTCGTTGTCTTAGTAGTGAGCTCCGATGACTTTCTCGGTCGCATACGACTCCAGTTTGCGCGGGGTTTTTGTCGATCCTCCAGTACACTACAGGCACTTCGTCCGATCTCCTGGTAACCCCAGCGACTATGACAAAATCCGAAATCTAATACCTAGAAAACCATTGGCCTTTGTTCGATGATGTTGTTAGTGTATGACATTCCAAATAGAAACAAATCGTCTATTATGAGGATGTTCACAACCGTCGTTAGAATAACACGAACGGCGTCATTTTTAAACTAGCCACAAATGCTAAAAACTATTAGCATCATCGTGATCGCTCCTAATTCTAAGTAGCTGACTAAAATTACCTTGAGCGTGTTTCCCCCGAGACACTGTAAAGGTCGTGGCGTATCTTGAGGCTCGGAATTTCGATGCAAGTCATGGATCTAGCGTACCATATTTTTTGGTGTGAAACACTACACTACCGGGCAAAAGCAAATGGAACACATGGTACCATTCGTATTAGTAAATACCGGCTTCAGTCAAGCCACTTTGACTCATAATTGTTCTAGACAGGAGAAAAGGATGTGCGAGTGAGTGGCTCCGAATTTGGCTTCTCCGCAAAACAGTTAGATTACACTAGACTTGATTCTTCATAGTAGCGATGCCTGGTTTTATGGACTTGCGGGGTCATCTGCTCTTGATCTACTATCCATATACTGCCCGTAGCTATACTAGTATATAGTATAATCACTCTGCACTAGTATGTTAGGCTAGGTGGAGGTCTGTGCATCGTGATCAGGCGGCGTTGGGAGCAAGATGCCTCGGTAACGCAAGAAACAGCTGAGACAGTATGCTGATTTTAGCTCGTGAAACCTGAATTGGGGATTTGGGGGTCTGAGGTTCAGGGTGAGAGAGAAACAGCACACAAACGCATAATATACCGAATGCATTATGCACGTTGTTGATCGTAGCGAGGCTTGGCACGCGTAACCCTATCAGAGCGAGCGGTCAGACATAAGCATTTTCCCCTCATGATTCATCCTCCCGTCTCTAGTCTGTTTTCTGCTCCAGAATTCATTTTCCTTGGCTCTTCCAAGGCGGGAGGGGGACGGGCAGCAGCTGTTATTACATCGGCACTATCACGAAAATAGTTCTAGGCATGGAGAAATTAGTCTGGGCAGTATCTGGGGAAGAAATATCGCCATGACTCGGGTGGTTTTTGCCTCTTTAGTTTAGCTTGCGAGCTTGTCAGGGGCTTGTCAGCTAGTACAGCCTACTTCCATAAACGGATATGCCTCCCGTGAAGCTGGGGTAGAGCTGGGGAAACTGGCCTAGTCACTCGGGCTAAGCTGGATAAGCACAAGTTAGCGAAAGACAAGACACTAGGAACTTCCAGGATCTGACCAGGGGAGCTGATTGCCCAATATGGGGACATATCCTAACAAGGTAAAAGATCTCCAGCCCTCCTCTCTGCATCCTGCATAATGTAGTACCTACAGTATGCGACAAGGAAGACTAGACTAGTCGGTAATTTGCGAGGTGCTCCTGTCTGACAGATGAGCTGCTCTTCCAATCTTCATGTGATACATACTATGTAGTAGTTAGCGTGGTTGTCGTATTATACGAGGTCGATCGTAAACCGGGCACACGATGGAGGCTCCTACTAAGGTCTGCTTGAGGACTACCTCTTATTATCTAGATAGGACCCATACACTTGGCCTGCCCATTCGCCTCCTCTTCGTTTGTCACGCTCTTGTCATTCTCCGTGAGCTGGGCGCGCTTCTTGAAGCCCACCAGGAGTCTCAGCGCATATTAGCAAACAACAAAACTTCACGAGCGGCTCCTCATCGTCAATTACCAATATGCGTTTCTCAACGTTATTAGTAACAGTTCTGGCTCCAGCAGGCCTACTCGCGAAGAATGCTGCGAAGACGGCCTCATCAGCAGAACTTGGCCTAGATCCCGCGGTGCTGGACGCACTGTTGTCAAAGCATAATCTCGCAATAGTGCCCCGGTCAGAACTCACAGATGCCTTGGCGGAACTAAACAGCCTTCTCAGGAAGAGCCAGGCACACCAAATGAGGACACCATTATACCCACGCAAACAAAGCAATACAAGTGAGACGAGTTCAAAGTCGGGATCTACATCCGGGTCAGGTTCAAGCGACGGAACTGTCACTACACAAGACCTTGGTGACATTATTCCAGGTCTCGGTGACTTGACTGATATTCTCGATAGCCTAAAAAGCCTCACAACGGGCTTAACCGACATTGGAGATCTCATCAAGGCTCTTTCACAGTTATTAACTCCGGAGTTCCTGGAGGCCGTGCACGATTCTCTCACATATCTAGCTCAAACACTTCAACCGCCTATTCCAAATCTCACCAGGAATCTCGTGGTAAAGGCAGGCCCCTTGGTTGATTTGCTTGGAGAACTTCCGCTGCAGGATCTCATTGATGAAATTAAGGACATCGACCTCAAGGGAATAGTTGCGGCCTTGAAGCCTCTCCTCTCACCCGAGACAATCCAGAGCCTCGTCAAATTACTAGACAACGCCGGAAGTCTCCTTACTACAGAAATTATCAACGACCTGAAGTCGCTGATTACTAGCGCGAAGCCGCTTATTGATGGCTTAGAAGAGATCGACCTCAAGGGACTTCTTGACGCACTCGGTCCCCTCCTTCAACCAAGTTCCGTCCGTGGCCTTGTTACTCTACTTGGCAACGCGGAAGAGCTTTTGAATAACAACACTGTCAATGCGCTTAAGTCACTATTGACGACGGCCGAGCCACTGATCGATACTCTCGGAAGGGTCGACATCGAAGGCTTACTGGAGGTTGTTGAGCCGTTACTCACGCCTTCTATAGTCAATGGCCTCGTAATATTGGTAGCTAACGCCGAAAGCCTCCTGACTTCTGATTTTGTGAAGCAAACAAAAGGTCTAATTGCTGGCGCTGGACCGCTCCTCGAGAATCTTGGTGACATTGACCTAGGCGCTCTAGTCGAACAGATCAAACCGATTCTTGACCAAGTTGGCAAGCTTGATCTAGAAAGTCTTTATAACGCACTAAAGCCGCTATTGACGGAAGGCTCTATTAAAGGCTTAATAGGATTGCTTGGCAACGCTGAGAATCTGCTTACTGGCGACTTCGTAAAACAAACTAAGAGTCTGATTGCTGGTGCTGGGCCACTCCTGGAAAATCTAGGTGACATTGACCTCGATGGTCTAATTAAACAGATCAAACCTATTCTTGACCTAATTGGGAAACTTGATCTGGAGGGCCTTTTCAATGCGCTTAAGCCGTTATTAACCGAAGATTCTATCAAGGGCTTGATAGGATTGTTGAGCAATGCCGAGAACCTGCTTACGGGTGAATTCGTTCAACAGACCAAGGGCCTGATTTCTGGAGCTGATCCTCTTGTTAAGAGCCTTGGCGATCTAGATTTGGACAGTTTGATTGCCCAAATCAAGCCAATTCTTAACGAAGTTGGCAAGCTCGATTTGGAAGGCCTCTTCAATGCGCTCCAACCGCTATTGACAGAAGATAGCATTAAGGTCTTGGTAGCATTGCTTGGCAACGCCGGAAAGCTACTGACGGGTGAATTTGTCGACCAAACCAAGGCTCTAATCTCCGGGGCCGGCCCGCTCCTTGGCAGCCTCGGCGATCTCGACCTAGAAAGCTTGATTGATCAAGTGAGGCCAATCCTGAACGAGGTTGGCAAACTTGACCTGGCAGGCCTCTTTAACGCTCTCCAACCCCTGCTGACGGAGAAGTCCATTAGTGGTTTGGTCGGCCTTCTTGGGAATGCCGAGGCGCTCTTGACCCAGAACTTTGTGAACGACACCAAGGTACTGATTGGTGGCACTGTTCCTCTGGTGTCATCGCTTGGCAAGCTCAACCTGCCTGAGCTACTTGATAAGGTGGCGCCGTTACTCGACGAGGTCCTTAAGATTGATATTACCAAGCTCGTTGGCATGATAGAGCCCCTTCTTGAAGAGCTCTCCGCCATCGATATCGACGGCTTACTGGGGCAAATCTCGCCCATCTTAAATGCTTTGGGTAAGATTGACTTCGCGGCCGTGATTAAGCTGCTCACGCCAATCCTGAATAATATTGGCCAACTTGATCTTGTGGCTACGTTCGAGGCTGTCGAACCTCTATTGACGCCCAGATCCGTATCTGGCCTCGTGGACCTCGTTGGAAATGCCGAGTCGCTATTGACGGGCCAGTTCGTCAACCAGACACATACTCTAATTGGCGGCGCCGTACCACTTGTCGACGCTCTAGGGGAGATAGATCTTACAGGTTTGCTGGCCCAGGTTACACCATTGCTCGATGAGCTCAGTGAGCTCGACCTCAAGGACCTTTTGGAGAAGGTCAAACCCTTGCTCAATGAGATTAGTGGTATCGACCTTAAAGGTCTCTTAGCTCAGGTCAAGCCTCTGCTCAACACGCTCAGCGAGGTCGACCTGTCAGGTCTTATCGGAAGCATCAAACCGATCCTAGGCGCTCTTAATGATGTCGATATCCAGGGCATCGTCGACCAGATCAAGCCTCTCATCACCCCCAACTCTATCAAAGGTATCGTGGCCCTTGTAGACAACGCCAAGGTCCTACTATCGGCTACTTTCGTCGACCAGACATCAGAATTAATCGGCGACGCCACACCAGTAAGTTGACAAATTTCGTCCTGCTTCCTGTCAGTTATAGTGGGCCTTTTACTAATATTTTAATCAATCACAGCTGGTCGCTACTGTCTCCGACCTAGTCAACGCTATACTCCAGGCGTTATTACAACAGGATTGAACGGAGCGTGACTGATTATACTAGGAGGGTTGAGGTATGAAAGGGCACGGATCATGCGTATACATATGAGAAACGATGCCCTAGAGTTAACGAAGTTTAATGATACCATTAATGTGAATAAATCAAACTCGTTATTAATTTTCTAATAGCGGCGCGGGCTCCCCCTACGATGTACAGTGAGATATTTATATATAGAGAGTAATAGTTAACTTGTTGCATTAGAATACTGTTGTACTAAGCTTTGAGACGTAGAATAGAAGGTATTCATTTTTAGGGTCGAGAAGCAACACGCTTGTCTAATCGCTCGCGTAGGCCTACTACCCCCGGTAGCGAGAACAAAGCTCTGAACAGTCTCGTAAGATTTGGATGATCGATCTATCATCACACACTGAGTTTATAACATTATGAAACTTAAGCTGTTTGCACCGAATCTGCGCACCTCTAGGTGATGGAGACCGCAGACCGAACAACACACTACTACTACCATCTAAATTATAATGCTTTATCGTTAGGCTCAGTATCTTGATAAAAAATTTCCTCAGTGGCTAGAGGAGTGGCGGAGATCGATGGTATGAGCTTACCCAATTCGTAATGTCTCGTTGTCGACTGACTAGGGAATAGCTGAGGCCATCGTCGCGGAGATGTAATGGCCTTAGCTTGAAATATACCCAGTCTATCGCGTTAGGCTAGGAGGCTACGATTATGCCTCGCGAATATTTGTAGCACACTCAACTTATCTAGATTCAAACCTGTCTATTTCCTTTGTCCGTCATTATGTCAACCGTACGAGTAGTTTTAATGCACGCTGTTCAATTTGCCTTACTGCTAGTAAAACAAAGACTCCGATAAAGTCTATTTGGTGTAGGAATATATGAGACGCACGGTGCTGCGGGTCGAATAATAATGATCCAGGAGTGCCACCGATTTGTGCTCCCCCTAATCTCAATATTAATAGGAACAAAAAATACAAGACTAGCACTGTGGACAAAGAAGACGCGGCTGGCTCAGCTCGTTATCTGATGTCGTGAACAAAGGGAATCGCGATTTGTAGCTAACAATAGTAGGATTAGCAAAAGCCGCAAAACTTAAATTTATATATTTAATATTCACTTCGCGCCTAGCTAGCATCTTCCCCAACTCGTGTGTTAATCCTATAAGTAGCTATATTAAATTTTGAAGCATGCCATGGCTGAATTTATGACCATAATCTCAAACTCCCATTGAAAGGTAAGCTGAATTAGTTACGGCATTCATTTTCAATTTTTCGATGTTGGACTCATAGAAATGGTATGCGTTAAAGCCTTGAATTGTAGTGACTGGGTATCTCATCTATGAGCTAAAATTTTCTACTTACGCTTGTTCTAGATCAGGCAAACTTCTTCGTCGGCTTGCGTATTAGGCCAATGCTAGTATCTATCCCCTGGTGAGCGCAGTGACAAACTGAGCATGTAATTGAATGACTTGGCGTCGTTCTGACATAGGTGAATTAAGGGAGCTGGTCTTCGATAATTGGTTTCGGGCTTTGCACATGGGCCGAGTACTAATCGGGTATCTTCAAAGTTATTCTAGTGAGATGGTACTCATTCTGGAGTTACCGTTTTGCTCTTTCGTGTAAGATATGAGGAAGTTTGATGACAAATGGGAAGAACTAGCTTGCGTCATTGCAGGCGAGTGATTCGTTGCCAACTATTCGCATATTCTGCCTAAGCAGAGTCGGTAAGGTCTTTATTTGGAGTTAGGCCATTCGCGGTTTGGGCAAAGTTATCGTTCGCCACAGGTGCGCCTTGTAACTCTCGTATTACGATCGTCGCATATTGACTTGTGTCAAGAGCAAAGCGTAGGATGACTGCAATCTTGTTGATTCCCGCGGAGTCGGCGGGAGCGATCGTTCCGGTCTCAGCTGACTCAACCTTCTCTGTCGCTACAGCAGGAGTAGGAACCCCTGGGTTAGGACCCAATTGCAAGTTATGGGCACCTCCTGCCGGCTGAAGTCTTGAGGCAACTTCGTTCGAATCGGAGTTGGCATCTAAGTGAGGATAGCTGGAGGTAGATGATCTTTGCGGGATTGGATCATTTGTGTCAACTATAGTCGTCGCTGCGCCATTAGTTGATGGTGGCTGTGGTGTTGCTCCACTTGGCCGCGACTCAAGTTCATCGTGTGTAGGCTTTGCAGAGGTTTTGTTAGCAGTCATTCTGAGAAAGGCCATCACTTGATGGATTGCTTTGAGGAAACTGTTTTTGATGGCCCGCACCTGTGCTGTTACTGCTGCGATGATTGAGGAACTAAGACTTTTGTGGGCCAATTGCTGGTCTTGCACTTCGTGATTTGGTTCTCGCTGACTAACCACAGCCGAATTCTCGTCGGTTTCTGCTGGTTTGTCACATTGTGTGCTGTCCTCCCTTTGCATGGGATCTCCCCCATCCATATCTACGGGCCCGAGTTTGTTTTCACATACGTTAGTATGTTTTGCAATCCTAATGCGTTTGTTGCTACCATCCACCGATGTTTGAACCCACGTATCATTTATACGCGCAGGCGGTGTTGGATCTTCCGATTCACGGTAGGCGATTCTTGCAGTAGACTCCTCTAACTCGTTCTGATGGACATTTTGTGTGAATGTGTGCCATGATGTAGCAGCGTTTTGCTGACGGGCATTACACTCTGTCGCTTCCTTTGCCTTGCGAGATCGGATGATATCTAGGTCGGTTGGCACAAGCTGTTCTAGATCATTGGAATATGCTTGTACTGATGCCGTTGGGACTCTCTTGAGCTTTCCAATCAACTTTCGATAGGAACCCGGAAGACTAAAATCTCGCTGGCGCCGACGCATATTATATGGATCTAAGCCCCCATTCTCAGGCATACCCATGAATTCGGCGTAAAAGTCTCCAATCTCGTTCGGTGGATAAATAACGTCCCAACCTGGCGATGGTAAGACAACGTCATAGATGGAATATTTCCCGTCCTGAAGATCATCCTCGGTCACGGCGTGAGGCACGAAACCAGAATTCTGAGTTGCAGTAATATCTTCTCCCAACACTAGAGAGTCTTCTGTGTCTCTTTCTTCATCATTTGTACGTAGTGTAGTAGCTGACTTAGATTTGACCAGGACGAGATCCCCATTGATGACTTGGGCCCCAAATCGTTCCCATCGTTTGCTAGCAATAAAGTTCCAAACAAGAGACTGATATGCATGGCCATACATAGTACGCATAGAGCGATTAATAGACATGAGTGCGCCAACGAAGTCAGTTGGGCTTTTGCCAAGATGTTGAATCACGGTCTTCTCGACATGGCATCGCGGTGGGAGGTAGTCAAGGGCCGCTCTAGAATTTTTGGTTTCCAGAAATTTTGAGCAAGCCCGAGCACGGTTGATATCCTCCTTGTGCGCCCCTTTAGCATGATCTTGGTCCTGAGAATCATGGAGTAGGAGGGGGTCGTATGAAAGAAGAGCTTGGATCGCGCCGGCAAAATCTTCCTTTAGTATTTTCATACCGACCTCTTGAGTACCGATCTGGTGTGTGCCGAACCTTTGAGTCCCATAGTAGTTGATGAAACCGTGTTGGATGACTTGTGTCAATGCTGAATCAATAGTCGACTTTGCCACATTAAGCTGCTCGTCAAAGCAGAGGTTTTCGGTGCCGCTAAATACACAGTTTTTCAGGACAATTACGAACTCGTTTCCATCGTGGTCATTTAGTCGGATAGGGTCCTGCGCATACTTGAAGTCGCCGATTTTGATATTGTTAATCCGCTCATTGACGACAACAAGCGAGTTAGGATTGCGGCCCTTGATGCTCACGCGTTGGACGGTAACAGCTCGGCGATCCTTAGTCCCCGCAGCTCCAAATGCCTTCGGGTGGATTCTGAGGGTCTTGGCCATATGGTTGAGCGCATCCATTGTGTCTTTATTCTCCTTATAAAGAGAGAAATGGAGATACGGACCGCTGCCGGCCTGGGCAAGGTTCTGGCGGTTGTTCCGACCACTAGTGTCTGCCGATCGATTACCTCGTTGCTTACCGCCTTCGCGGGAAGCCGTGGCTTTAATAGAGTCATTAGAACTAGTGGTAGTTTCGATTTTACCGCCGAAAATGCGACGGATTTCCTTCTCTAGGTATTAATTGTCTGGGCTGTGGGTTGAATCGGGTCAACTTACTCCATGTACCCGGGACCTTTGAGACTTGTCTCTGATGGTAGGAATAATAACATCCCCTTGGGCCTTTGCGGCCCCCTTTGAACCCTGTATGATCTTGGTATAGAAGGTAATCAATTCGTCTGCAGTTGTCTGACCGACTAAATCTACCAACGCATTCTTATCCGACTCAGTGATGTTGTCCTTAGGCGGATCTTCGATTGAGGAATTTGTGTTCTCTTCAATCGCAAGCTCTTGGCTCTTAATGATGCTGTTGCCTTGGCCGACTGTGCTCCCCGGCTCACCAGGTTGTGAATTCTTTTGGATACTTGATGGCGTGGTAGCACCTTGCCTTGTAGCTCGCGCTAGTTCTCGGGAATTATGATAAAAGTCATTTAGGTGAACTACCTCACCGTCTTTTGTGATTTCGTTGACTTGAAAGTCAGTATACCTAAATTTAGTCAATATTTTGTCTTTCCATTTAAAAATAGAACCCGCCTTGACTGCTCCCACCCTCGATTGGATAAGCCGCCGAGCAGCAACCAATTCATTTAAACAAGACATGTATAGAGCCACGATAGGTACCTACCTGGTACGAGATTGACCGGACCACCCATGCTCCTTGGTGGAAACAAAATGAATAATGCCTAGATGTTGCTCGAGGGAGCATCTCATCGAGGCATTACTGCCTTGCGCCATAGCCGTGTGTGTTGCCATCGTTGGGTTAAGATAGTGTGCTAGAAGAAAGAGTTGGTATGAACGTGCTCGCTCGGCGCTAGAAATTGAGCCCGATTATTAGGGAAGAAGGATAGGCACTTGAGTAGGTGGGTGGTTGCATCGGATATTACAACATACAACGAGGTTGAGAAAAGATTGTTGGAGGGGATGGTGTAATGTTGGTTGACCGAGTTATTGAATATCAAGTAATACGGTAGCGAGAGACGTGAAATGGACTCTGACCACCAATTCCCCGCATGAATACGCCTTTTCTCAATTTACTGAGCATGTAAGTAGGTCGTTTGTAGGTTGCTCACCTATGGCGGCGGGGTGGTGGGCTGGGTGTACCAGACAAAATTACATGAATATGCCGGCAGAAAAGGTGGCATATAAAGCGGTGTGCTGCTATGAATATGGATTAGGAAGGCGGCATAGATGCAGTGCAACATGCATGTACCCACTGAATAAAAGTGGACCTGTGACATTAGTGTACAGTACCTAGTGAAGGTACCTAGTAACTATAGACGGTAAGTCTACAGTAGCTTTAGGCTACCACCTCCAGTTTCCATGCCCATTCCTGTCCGAAGAGGTACACTAGTAGGTGCCATCACTCTGGAGGCTTACCTATATTCTATTAGGTATTATTCATCTTCTTTATTCTCTTTTTTCGCAGTACATTTTTGCCTCTTCAGATACCTTCACCTCCCGTGCACAACCTTCTATCGTGTACCGCTGAAAGTGATGGCGCCTAAGAGGAAGGCTTCTACAAGTAAGCTGCTGCGTGTGTCTCGTCCATCTCGGAATGTGCTGATGGTACTGACTCCCTTGTGAAGACGTCACCGGTACTGCCAAGTCTGGGAGGGCGTCTGCCTCCTCAACACCCGGTCCCTCCACGCCTCGAGACATCGATAGCGACGATGACTCGGGCTCTCCTGTAGAGCCGACCGAAGATGACGAAAAAATCCAGAATGCTGTTGACCGTTTCACACTTGCTGCATACCAGGACAAGAGCCGCCGCGCCCCGATTGACAGTGCCTCGCGATACTTTGGAGATAACGGCAAACGCGACTTCTCCTACCTCCCTTTAAAACCCGACTACAACAGTCGCCCTATCTGGATCGATCCGCTGCGTGGCCGTATCATTCTCGAGAACTTCAACCCCCTTGCCGAGCAAGCCAAAGACTTTCTCATCACCATCGCCGAGCCAGTGTCCCGCCCGACCTTCTTACACGAATATTCCTTAACACCACATAGCCTTTACGCTGCAGTCTCGGTTGGTTTGCTGCCTCAGGATATCGTAAATACCCTCGACCGTTTCTCAAAGACACCACTACCCTCTTCCATTATAAATTTCATTCGAAGCTGCGCTTCTAGTTATGGGAAGGTGAAATTGGTCATTAAGGACACGAAGTACTTTGTCGAAAGCAACGATCCCGAAGTGCTGCAGAAGCTTCTAAAAGATCCTATAATAGGCCCATGCCGAGTTCAGGGTACGGAAACGGTCACCAATGCCCCATCTATGGGCGGCCTCGTTATTCCTGGAACATCAAATGCGGCTGGCGTCAAACAAGCCCAGCTACAACAAGGCGAGCAGCAACAGCCAGAGAACACTGAAAAGACACAGCCAGAGAATCCTTTTGATGCTTTACGGGAGGACGATGATGATGATAATCAGGAGGCCGTACATGCTTTTGAAATCCTCGATACGAGCGTGGAAATAGTTCAAAAGCGTTGCCTCGAAATCCAGTTTCCCATGCTCGAAGAGTACGACTTTCGGAATGATGACCGAAACGCCAATCTGGAGATCGATCTTCGGCCCGCAACACAAATCAGAAGCTATCAAGAGAAGAGTCTCAGTAAAATGTTTGGCAACGGACGGGCTAAAAGTGGCATTATAGTTTTACCCTGTGGTGCAGGCAAAACCCTTGTTGGTATTACGGCAGCATGTACTATCAAGAAAGGTTGCATCGTGCTTTGTACAAGCACCATGTCAGCACATCAATGGCGCCAGGAGTTCTTGAAGTGGTCAAACATACGGCCCGAGGATATTGCTGTTTTCACAGCAGATAGCAAGACCAAGTTCCCCGGAAACACTGGTATTATCGTTACGACCTATCCAATGGTCACTCAATCCGGCAAACGAGCATACGACTCGCAAAAGATGATGGACTTCTTGACAGGACGAGAATGGGGTCTGATGCTCCTCGACGAAGTTCACGTGGTTCCTGCGCAAATCTTTCGAAAGGTCTCCCATTCCATCAAGAGTCACGCCAAACTTGGACTGACTGCAACATTGCTAAGAGAAGATGATAAGATACAGGATCTCAACTTCCTTATCGGTCCCAAGTTATTTGAAGCGAACTGGATGGAGCTTTCAGAGCAAGGCCATATTGCGAAGGTCCAATGTGCCGAGGTGTGGTGTCCTATGACGACAGAATTCTATGATGAGTATCTGCGAACACAAGACCGCAGTCTCAAGGCCAACCTTTACGTTATGAACCCACGCAAAATCCAAGCTTGCCAGTTTCTCATAGACTATCACGAACGACGTGGAGACAAGATCATCGTGTTTTCTGATAATGTCTACGCGCTGCAAGCCGTAGCTTTAGCTCTCAACAAGTCGTATATCTGCGGATCAACAGGGAACACTGAGCGCATGCAAATTTTGGACAATTTCATGCATAACCCGGCCATTAGAACCGTTTTTCTTTCAAAGATCGGCGATACGTCTCTTGACCTGCCGGAAGCTACATGTTTAATACAGATTTCTTCCCATTACGGATCACGACGTCAAGAAGCCCAGCGGCTGGGCCGTATTCTTCGAGCCAAGCGAAGATCAGACGAAGGATTCAACGCCTTCTTTTATTCGTTGGTGTCCAAAGACACAGCTGAAATGTATTATTCTACGAAAAGACAGGCTTTTCTAGTTGACCAGGGTTATTCATTCAAGGTGATAACGCAATTAGCGGGAATGGAAAAAATGGAAGGGTTGGCGTACAATACACCGCGAGAGCGTCGTGAACTTCTCCAGAAGCTGCTGGTTGATGCAGAAAAGAAGCAAAGTGAGCTCGCAGAAGACACAGATGATCTTTTCTATACAGCGTCTAAAAGGAGACGCGTAAGGCGTACGGCTGGCACGTTGGGTGAACTCAGCGGAGGGCAGGACATGGCATACGTTGAGCAAAAGAAGAGCATGAACAAAACACTCAAGAAGAAACCACAGCAGCAGAATGCCTTCTTCAAGAAGATTGCAAGGGAAAAGCAGAGACTCAAGGACCAACGGTAGTGTATATTAGGGGCTTAACATGTACGCTAGCTTTATCAGAAGGCTCGCGATTGGTTGACCTCGGTCAGTATACTGTTGAACTCTTATCTCTTATTGCTTCTGGGCTATTTTGAGGGGTGTAACAAGTTGATCGGGTATGTATGTGCAACATGGCGTGAAAGGTACTTCACCGCTGATGCTGTGCCCCTATTTGTGATTCGATGATAAGAGCCATGGGCCCCTTGCAGATAATATAGTCGGTATCTCGATCAATTGTTGGCGGTGTGCAGTTCCCTTATATACACCACAGGTTTTGCCCTATCACAATCGTCGATAGTAACACATGGGCGGAAGAAGAAGGTATATGCCGGGATCGGTTTCCGCGAAGGCTTGTTATGAAGAGAGGTACACTACACAAGCTGCATGGTCGTCGGGGAAAAGGGGCCTGATTGATATCAAATCATTCCGGCTTGTTGAGTGTAACGCTTACCGCGGATATCTTATACAGGTTTAGTAGAGCACAGCTTCCTTGTATCGTTCTCGCCGAGGTCTTAGCGAGAATGAAACGAAACGAGATAGTAGTAGAATGGGTTATAATGACATCATTCAATGGATGTATTGCGCACTGTATTCACAGGAATGGAAATGGGTCCTTCGTAGGTACATCTACTATACTATAGGTAGTAGTACCTTGGTGATGGCTTGCGCCCTTGAAGTGTACCTAAGATACATGTGTGCATGTGCTGCAGCCCGCAGCCTGCAGGGTACTACGTGTGGTAGCCCTGTTGTTATAAGAAAAGATTTGCGTGTGGAGACTAACAATTCTCCAAACACTTGGATTCTCTAGGTACCTAGGTACATAGAAACTTACAATACCCAAAGTAGGTCTAGTGTAGCTACCATCTATGTACAGTACTATTCTTATTTTTCTTATTTTTATTAAAGTACAGTTCTAGCCTTCTAGGTGGTGAAACAAACGAGCGCCTTGTACAACCCTTTCCTGCCCGTCGCAAGATAGGTAAGCCCGAGCTCAGTAAGCCAATACAGACAGGTGCAACCTTGGGGAGTGTTTGCTTGCATTGCTTCTTTCTTTCGTTCCGTCTTCTTCTTCTTCTTCTTCCTCCTCCTCTTCTTTTTCTCCTCCTCGTCCCCTTCGTTTCTCGGAAGGATATGTGATTGGTTAGAGCACTATAGTAGTGTATGTGAGTACACTAGAGGCAAACACATTATTTAGTAAACAGGTGACCAAACTATCCTGCGTAGCGGTAACCGATACGGCATTCATTACAGCACGGTGGTATCGTTGGAGAATGACCAAGAAGGTCGTTGGTTGGATCTCCAATCACCGCGCATGCAAGAAAAAAAACGATCGGCTGATGATTACCTACATTGGTGGTGTAATGTACACCACATCCCTACCTCAAAGCTTATCGGTTCGGCTATTAAAGGTAAAAGGTAAAAATATCTACAAATAGAAAAAGACAATACCTAACCTCCAATACCTACCTACCGGTAATAGTCCTAACGACACCAAGGTATCTCTATTCAAACCTCGCGTGATTAGTTTCCTACATAGTAGTGTTCGGAACGTGTGGAAATATTCGATAAAATATACTTACTATAGTAGCTGTACTAGTGGAGAGCCGAGCCCATCGTCTCACCACCTCCTATACTAAGCCACCAGCTAGTGTAGCTGATAGTGTAGTGTAGAGGAGGCAAAACACGCTACTCCGCCCTTATTAGGACTATACTACCTACACTACACTACATATACTTACAGTACCTTAGCCACAATACTGTCGCAATACTGTACCTCCATGTAGGTTAATAGTGTAGTGCCCACTTAGTGTACATGTCGCGGAGATGTGGACCCTATAGTCACGTGATCCACACCGCTATATAAGGTGATCTGCTCAAATAGACTGACGGAGATCACACACATCAATAGACCACTTAATAGAGCACTATTCGTACCCTGTAAGAAGCGCTACTCCGTCACAGTACACTACACCTATCACGATGTAGGTGTTCTAGTGTTTATATGACTGTGAAATCGGATCTTCATCACTAACACGTGGAAACAATCGGCTATCTCTTGGGTTACCTCGAGAAATAATAGTATGTGGTGTACCCGAGATAATGTACCAGACTTGCTCCCTACCTAGGTGTACCTCCCTTCCCTGTCTTGTCTCGTCTCGTCTCGTCTCGTCTCAACAATTTCCATGGTGTCATATCAAGGATTTGAAGATACCTACACTAGTGTACATCAGACATGCATATAATTTGGAGATTTCGGGCAGTACACTAGTCGGATCGCTGAGCTTTGGCCCATATCGAATTCTCTTGTTTATTCCCTTGACTTGACTTTTTCAAACAGGGTCTTTGTTTGGTTCGAGACCCCATACTACAGCCCGGGCCGCTCTGCGCGGCTCTTGGTAGTCAGGGCTATCCCGGTGTAGCTACGCTATCTTTGCACAGTGCTTCTTGTACGGTATGTTCTGTACAGGTACATACATGGTTCGGGTCTGTACTACGCAGTACACTAGAATATTCACAGTACCTTGGGTAACCCGAGGTTCTTTACCTTACAGTAAAGCCGTCCCTCCATTACCGGGACCTCGTGTGTGGCTGCATCCACATGCAATTCAGTCTCCATTTCCATCCGCTATTTGTATTGTATCGAGCTCCAAATTCCTACACTAGACGCGCAACCCATGGTCAACTCGAAATACATACCTACCAACAAGCTGAACAAACCAAACACTCCAATCAATCCATCAATCAATCCATCAATCAATCAATCAATTGACCAACTACACCCGTCTACATCTTCATCATCATCCTGTCTTCCCATTTTCCGTACGTCTGTCTGTTTGCTTTGCACCGAGCTTAGGTACTTTAATTTGTGTGTCTGTATTCTAGCTGTTGTGAATCCTATGCGCCACCAATGCGAGTGACCCCTTTTGTTGCTTGAGTAAGTTGAACGATACGAAGTCTTTATCCTCTTAATAAATCATCGGGGACATTGGCCCCGTCGGCTTCATAAGCCAAAGGGAGTCATCGGACTTCTCTTTCTTCAGTCTCCATCCAATGCTTTCCGGAAATTTGACAAACCAATTATTCTCTCCTCTGTCCTCCCTCCCATTGATGTTCTTTCAGGTTCCTCTATTGGACCTTACTTTGTACACCGAGTCTGTCCGCTTTATCCCTACAAACAACAAACATATCTGAATGGCTGCGTCGTGTATCTTCCCTGCGGACTTGGGTTATAAGTAGTTTGTGCTAACTCGTTGGCTGTAGCTTTCCCGAAAATTCTAATCACACACGATGCTTTGGACTCCCCTTGCTAGTATCGACGACCTGAAGCGACAGGCTTTTCAAATCTTAGATCTTTAACACCGGCTTTCGTTCACACCTGCCTCTCCCATCTCTTGACATAACGTTTCAATCGACTGGTCGATTCTTGCTTATGACCATGGGAAACGCCCGTGAGCACATAATCAAGTGGGCTCAGGCTCTCCGCCCGGCTTTCCTCTCAAAACATCCTCACTTTAATTTTATCACTATTCACTGTAAGTTACTCTTCGATCTAAGATAAATTTTGTTTTGAATATTTGCTAACTCTGAGCATAGATTTTTGGATTATTGGGTGGACCATCATAGGCTCCATTCTTATATATTCCACTGGCCGTGGTCAGTTGGCTTACATAGATGCTCTCGCCTTTGCTGCGGGGGCCAATACCCAGGCCGGTTTGAATACCGTAGACCTAAACCTCCTCAACACTTTCCAGCAACTTGTCATGTACTTCTGTGCGCTTTTGTCCAATCCAATCACGATCAACTCTTCTGTGGTTTTCCTTCGGTTATACTGGTTCGAGAAGAGATTCCAGCATATCGTTCAAGAAGCGCGTTCGCGGAGGGTCACCATTGGTCAATCACGTTCAAAGGCTCGGCCTGATGCAGCGACCGTTGAGAGAGGCTTAAATGGCCAGAACATCGATATTGTCCGCGATACGGGAAGATCAGCGCATGTGGCCAATGATGGTATGCTGCTGGACGAGTATTCGATAAACGGAGAGCCAAAATTGGATCCGCTTGCTAACACATCTGGGTCCGAAGATGGTTCGGAGCATAAGAACCCAGCTGAAGAGCAACAGTCGGCCCACCCTCAAGTGATCACATTCGCAAATGAAGTGCGTAGGAGTCATACGGTGGAGGATGACGATGAACCCCCTATTGCCTTACCTGGAAGAAGGACGAACGCCGAGCATATTGCTATCCTAGAGAAGCAACGCAAAGCCGACAAGAGTGTTCTGAGAATTCCCGGACCGCGAGACGCTGATATGGGAGCTTTGCCTGAGGAGTTCGAGGGAGATGTCGAGGCGGAGCTGGACAATCCACGCGCGCGACGGGAATCAAGCTTGGAGCGACCGCAGGCACTACACCGGCCGTTACCGCACGGGGAACGACAGCAAACCATCACCATTGCAGAACCTGATAAACCTAGGAAGGAAGACCATGGCATGCCTCAGAGAGCGGAAGAGGAGGCAGAGGCTGCCACACACGGTGTAGAAGGAGCCCTCAGATTTCGAAAGTCGAAGACAAAAGGAACAAGTTTTTCTCGAAATGATACGATATCCACGCTTCAAGATCGCATCAATCCGCTACGTCGCATCAGAACCGCTTTGACACAGGGGAAAGAAGCAGATCCCATGCCATATCTAAGTTACCAGCCCACGATAGGAAGAAACTCACAATTCGTCGACCTAACCGAAGAACAAAGAGAGGAACTTGGCGGTATCGAGTATCGTTCCCTGAAGACGCTTGCACTCGTTCTCACCATCTACTTTTGGGGATACAGTCTTTTAGGAATCATTACTTTGGTCCCATGGATTTTACATAACAACCCCTTCTATGGTTCAATTGTGGAGGCCGCTGGCATTAATCGAGTATGGTGGGGATTCTGGACAGCCAATTCCGCATTCATGGATCTTGGGTTTACATTAACCCCTGACAGTATGAATTCTTTCAACACCGCGATTTTCCCGTTACTCATAATGTCATTCCTCGTAATTTTGGGGAACACTGGATTTCCCGTCGCCCTTCGTTTCATGATCTGGCTCGGGTCACTGATTGCGCCACGTGGTTCAGGCCTTTGGGAAGAACTTCGGTTTCTTCTTGACCACCCTCGACGATGTTTTACATTGCTATTCCCTTCGAATGCAAACTGGTGGCTCTTCTTCATTCTTGTTGCCCTCAACACCACCGACTTGATATTATTCATTATTCTCGATGTAAGTATTTCCCTCCCCCTTTCCTCTATTACTTATATGACCTTAGATTTCGCTGACTTTGTTTATAGCTCGGTCGTGGGACTGTCTCTGAGCTTCCCTTGAATATACGGTTCTTGGACGGTTGGTTTCAAGCTGCCTCGACTAGAACCGCCGGATTTTCCTGCCTCAATCTTGCTGAACTTCACCCAGCAGTGCAGACTTCCTACTTAATCATGATGTACATTTCTGTGTTTCCCGTCGCCATTTCGATTCGTAAGACAAATGTGTATGAAGAGAAATCACTAGGCGTATACGATACCGTGAATGACTTTGACGATGACCAGCCTAGCATATCTTATGTGGGCACTCACCTACGACGCCAACTATCTTTCGACTTGTGGTACGTCTTTCTCGGGTTCTTCATTCTCAGTATTACCGAAGGCCCTCGCCTAATGTCCGGGAATATTTCCATGTTCGCCGTGCTTTTCGAACTTGTCAGTGCCTATGGCACTGTTGGGCTGAGTTTGGGATACCCGGGCACCAATGCATCGCTCTCTGCACAGTTTTCTGTTATCGGAAAACTCGTCATAATTGCTATGATGATTCGTGGTCGGCACCGTGGCCTACCCTACGGGCTCGACCGTGCTGTTCTCTTGCCTGGCGATAGCCTCAACCGTAAGGAGGCAGAAGATGTTGAGCTGAGGCTACAGCGGCGGCAATCCGCCATGTCTGTTGCTGCCTCCGCTGACCGTCGGCCATCAAGCCGCGCGGACCGACCTAGTCTGCTTACGGGACTTTTGCATATAGGACCTGTGTACTCAGTGGCCAAATCAGAAGCCAAGTCGGAAAATGTCCCTCCCAATAACCCAATACTTCCTTTATCCAGTACTGGGTTTGCAAGACCAGACACGTTGATGAGGTACACCAGTGCTACGTCGGTCAGAACTCGTGGGTCTCAGGGAGTAGAGGCACAACAGGCTCCTACCTCAGGAGGGGAACGCTAATATATTACCCTTCCAAAGTCGAAGATGGAGTGGTCGAAGCGGTCAGGCACAATCTACAGATACCGGTGCCAACGGGCGTTTTGGGGGTGGGGATATATAGTAGAATTGGCCGTCGCCCTTGTATATATAGATGACGATGATAGAGGTGCGAGGCTCACGCCTGGCTCAGGATGAAACCGCGGATTCCCAATCTCCCATAGTGAGTGTCGCCAGTCGGAGCTGACGTGTTGTGCTCTCTGGGGGGTTTTTTTTTCTGATATTTGCGAGCGTTTGGGTTATAGTTATATAGATCATATCGGCTTGTCTTTTTCTCCCTTGCCTTGTGAAAACTCGATTGTTACTTGTTGTGTATGTAAATTTTCATAAATGAGGAATAGTACATTTTCTATAAATGTTGTTCGTGTACAAGATCTATAAGTCGAGATTTGCTGGGCAAGTCATTGAGTTCATCCCGTTTCTTTCTCCCCTCATTCTCGACTTTCTCGTGACAAGCGCATTTTCTTGCGCCTGCCCAGGCTCTTCTACCTCCTACCTTTCGCGCCCGCAGCGGCCGCATCCTTGCCCTTGCCGGCCTTTCCCTTGGAGCTGAACACGTTCCTCGTACGGCGCCACTCGGAAACTAGATGGTCGATGTTGCCCATATCATGCTTGGGCTGGCGCATATATGTGAGCCTAGCACGTCTGGCGCGCTTGGGACGTCGCCAAACGATCTCAATGCCCAGGATGTTGGGGCTGTAGATCTTGTACCACATCTCGACGCCGATCTTAGTCATGGTATTCCGAAGCAGTATGGCGGTGTCGACACCCGCGCGCCGTATCGATAGACACACGCCTGCAAACGGCTCCCCGCGCTTCGTGGTGACTTGTAACACGTCGCCCGGCTTCGCGGCGTCTGGGTTTGCCTTAGAGAAGAGGCGCGTACGAAGACCTTTCCGGTCTAGACGGCGGATTTGCTGCCCGTGGTAGGATTCTAGGGGAGCTGGCGCTAGGGCTCTAGACGAGGGCACCCGGGGGTAAACGGCGAAGGTGGAGCGGGTGGGTGTGTTGGGTTTTTGGGGTTTTAGGGAGTCTGTGAGATGTTAGTCATATTTGTCGAAGGAGGGCCGATGGAGATAGAGATTGATTGAGAGAGTGTTTGATATGGAGCACGTACGCAAATATGGTTTCGGCGGTGATGGTTTCGGTGTGGCCGCAGGCATGGGAGGAGGCGGCGGCTCTACCGCAGACGGAGTATCTGGCGTAGTCTGGGTTGTCATTGTACGCAACAATGACATTGGCGTGGGACGTTGCTGACGAGCATGCCTTAGCACGCTTTTCCAGGCGCCGAGTGGCCGCCGGGCGGTGGTATGTGTGAGCATTGTGCGGTGGGTGGTTGTGATGGTCGTGATGTCGACTCAAAATGGAGACGGCGGTTCTACAAAAAGTTGTCGTCGCTGCTGCTGGAGCTACAAGGAACGGACCTAGATAGGTACCTACCTACATGTACCTACCCACCTGTACGTATGGTGGAGAAACATTGTTGCGCACTTAGGTAAGTACCTAGTGTAGTGTACATTAAAGATAGGTAGTGTGGGTACATACATTAAGTACTTACCTACTTACTCCAGTGTATCAGCCCTGAGGGCACTGCATAGGGTACCTCTACCCAGTGGACTACCTACCTATGTAGGTAGGGCCCTGGAGTGCTGAGCCAAATGGTCTAAGCCTATTAGGGCTGGACTTATATCTTGGCGCCTTGAATTGTCGAAACAACCTGCGACTCGGAAATTTTATAGGTAGAAATAGATAGTCTTGAGGCTATACCGACCACATTAAACACCACTTTATCAACGCAGTAAAGCCAAATCGGGACTGCAGGAGAGCTGTTTATTTGACCGAGGGAATAATGTCGAGAAAGTTGGTGCTAAGCGCCGTTTGTGCCAGCAATGGAGCATTTGAGGCCGCAGCGAGGAGGATAACGGCTCTGCAGCATCGGAGCTTCACATCTACGTCCCAAAGAAATGGTATGAATATCCGGCGCTGATGGATTGTTCCAACTTGTTAGATTCCTTTTACACAAAACATATAATACATCCATCCATAGGCTAACCGAACACCGTCTTCTAGCAAATATCACACACTTTACGCCAACCTCGTCATCCGCCCTCGACAGCATCCTCAACGACATCCGCACCAGGATCATCCTGCCCTCATACCTCCCCATGGCGCAGCGCAAAAGGATCTACTCGGCCAAGTGGGAGAAGAATCTCCAGGCCGACCCCATCACCATTGAAATCGACGGCGAGGTCCTCAAATTCCGCTACCAAAACGCGCTGACCGACATTCCAAGCACACGGAAGAGCCTCATGACCGCCCTCTCGCATTTCGAGACCGCCGCCGACTTTGAGAACTTCAAGCCTTTATTCGAGGGTTTACACTATGCTGGCCGTAAGCTCAAGCAACCTAGTTATGCCAAGATCACGAGATTGGTGGGTGCCAAGGGCCACATCTACGCCATCATCGACTGCGCCCGGAGCGTCCGTCGCACGGGATGGAAACTTGACAGCAGCGAGGTGGTCAACGAGGTGCTGCACTCTGTGCAGATGAAGGCCTACGATGCCGACTGGGACGAGGCCGCGACGAGGCAGGCCCTGCGTTGGGCCGAGATGCTCGTTGAGTTGCTCCATGAGGAGGCTCATCAGCCTAAGGACCCCCTCCTGCCTGGACAGATACCTTTGGCCCGTGACCCCATGGTATTAGCCGCACCGCTGCATTTAGCTGCCATGCTCGTAGCACGGCATGAGGCCGGCGAGGAGGTCCTGGATAAGCTGCACAAGCTCGCAGGGGATATCGTGGCGTTGTGGCCCGAGGGCAAGAAGTTGAGGGAGCTTCAGCCCGCTGAGCTCTATGTGGATTTCGATAAGATGGGCTATCTTCTTTCGCACGACAAGTTCATCTCCCTTGCTACTCCGTTACTGCACGGCCTCGAGACGGCCGCCAAGGTCGTCAAGCCTGAGCTTGCGGGTCAGTTGCAGACGCGGTCTCATACGTTGGCGGCGGAGATCAAGGAGGCGCGCGACTCTCTGATACCTCCAATAGATAATTTGAGGAGTGGGACCTTGTATAAGAAATTCTACGATGCGTAATCGAAGGAGAGGGTGCGACTATAGAGATAAGCGGAGGCACACTCTTGTAATAAACACCATCACCTAAGCCCTATCTGTCGTGCATATAGATGCACGCATAATAAGTTTGATATATACAAAAGATCTATGTGATTAGTGTCAGAACTTGCACAGATACGACACCTGATCGACTCTGTCTATAGTGTGCATGCTCACATCTAATCACACCTGTAGCGTTTAACCTTCTCTGGAACAGGATACAATGTTATTCTTTTTTTTTTTTTTTTTTCAACCCCTAGCTCCTCTAATGCCACATCTATGCCAAGACGATATACTTATCGAGATGCTTAGGAATCGCACCGAGGAGGTTCTTGCTCTCTAGCCAGCTCCTCGAGAACAAGCGATCCGCATACCTGTACGCGCCGTCGCAGAGCATCGTAACGACAGTATGACCAGGCCCCATGAGCTCGGCGACCTCCTTGGCAGCGACGACGTTGAGCGCGCTGCTGGCGCCCAGGTACACGCCCTCCTCATCCAAGCACCGGTACACCATCTCGATGCTCTTCTCGTCCGAGATGTGCAGGCTGCCGTCCAAGAGCCCCAGGTCTGGCGCCAGGTTATCCGTGACGCGGCCCTGGCCGATTCCCTCGGTGATGCTGCCGCCGCTGCGCTCGGCGAGCTTCCCGCCGGACTGGATGTACGAGTGCAGGACCGATCCCGGCGGGTCGGCGAGGTAGCTCTTGACGCGCCCGCCCGAGACCTCCTTCAGGTACCGCGTGATGCCCGCCAGCGTGCCCGCCGTGCCGGTGGCGCACGTGAACGCGTCGACCGCCCCTTGGGTCTGGGCCCAGATTTCGGGGCCCGTCGTCTCGATGTGCGCGCGGCGGTTCGCCGTGTTGTCGAACTGATTCGTCCAGACCGCATTGCCCGTCTCCTTCTGCAGACGCTCGGCGTGCCGGCGGGCCTGGTGGTTGTAGTTCTCCGGGTTATCGAAGGCCACGGCCGGCACGGGGTACACCTCGGCGCCCAGTAAGCGGAGCAAGTCGATCTTGCCCTGCGACTGCGTATTCGGCATGTAGATGACTAACTTGTAGCCTCGCGACCGGCACACGTGCGCCAGACCTATCCCCGTGTTGCCCGCCGTGCCTTCGATGACGGTCCCGCCGGGCTTTAGAAGCCCGCGCTCCTCGGCATCCTTCACGACGTAGAGCGCCGCTCGGTCTTTCACCGAGCCGCCCGGGTTCATGAATTCGGCCTTGCCGAGGACGTTACACCCCGTTTCCTCCGAGAGCTTATTCAGCTTGATGAGAGGCGTGTTGCCGATAGCTGGGATTGCAGTTAGCGAGAAGGCGTTCTTAGAAATAATTAGATAGTTTGTCTTCGTTCAATCAAGATATAAATCGCTCGAAATAATTTTGAGGCTAACTCTGACAAGCTGTCGTGAGTCTTAAACCTCTCCGACACAGCTCCGATCTCAGCAATATAGAGAAAGCGGCCCTGATTCGCAGCGTGAAGCCCAGACACCAGGGGGGAAAAAGAGAGAATACGTGTACATATGAGAGACGCAGTTCAACATACCGCCAGTAAGCCCCTTTGCGACGCCCTGCGCCTTCGACACGGCGAGAGTGTAAGGGCTGGGTTCATGGGCGGCCACAGGAGCAACGGCTCTGCGCGCCGTTGTCGTCGCGAACCGCCGGATGTTTTGACGGAACATGCTGCCTAGAATTGAAACAACAAAGGGTCGGCTAAAGTATATGATACTTCAAAGATATCATGCCAAAAAAAAAAAAAGAACGTCCTAGTACCTTCTCTTCAAGATCACGATACCAAAAGTGCATGAGAGCTTATTGGCCCATTAAGAAGGTTTATGGTGTCCATGCAGAGAGAGCTAGTTAAATGCCTAGAAATTTTAGTTGGGCCAATTGGACATCAAGTTCCCAAGTTCCTAGGTCCCGCCGCCGCTTATCCCGAGCCGCCGGCTCCCAGATCACGCCATTGCCGGACCCTACGGTTAGACGTTTTAACTAACAACCCGCCATAACACTTGAAAGAATATTAATATTGTGGAGTTAGATCCTATCCAAGAAGAAGATAGTCTAGTTTAGGACGCAAAAAAAAAAACAAGGCTATTAAGCCGTTACCCCTATTCAGTCAAGTGAGCTACTAACCACGACACCAACAATATGTCTAGGTGTTGGGCTCATATAGGAGACAGTGTACGAGATGTTGAACTGTTTATGGGACATATCAAAGTGGTCACTAACAGAAAGAATATATATGCTAATCGTATTTGCCTCCTAACATACACTATTCCCATTATCCTGGTCGTGAGGTATTCTATAGGAACTAAACTTCCGGGAGAGCTAGTAGAGTAGCAACCCGGCGTATAATACGAAGAGACGATAGTATCCAAATTATAAATCTGATATCAAATTACTCAGGTTGTACTGAACCCAGTCAGTGACCTCCGAATGTGCCAACCCTCCCAAATAATCAGTCACGACTCCCTTAGGATGAGGACAGGATTAAACAAATAGAGGAACAGTGGCTGAGGATACATCATCTTTCTTACGCTCCGGGAGTCGTCATCTTCACATAAGGCGTGGGATATAACCCCTTGGCACCCATGTAAGAGCCGAAACACCAGTCCCCGTTGACATCCTCAATCTCACGAACTTCGGCGCCGCGGGGGAACATCAACTCATCATCCGCATTTGGCGCCGGATACCACGACCATACGGCGCTTCCTTTGAGGCCCTCTCCGCCATCTGGAGGAAAATCTTCTTGGTGCTGCTGCTGTTCGATCGAGGTATTAGCCACATCCACAGTAACAAGGCGCTGCACTTTAGAACCCCCTGCATACCAGCACCACTTCTGTAGTGTCTGATTACTCTCATGGGCCTCAATCGACAGTCCACATCCACCGACTATGTCTCGTATGATGACACGATTCTGCCCACCTTCATCCTCGACGAAACCGACGATACTCATACGATGACCGCGCAAACACCGCCGCCAACCTGCGGGCCCGTTATCAGCAGATATCCTGCCATCCCGCTGGAGGCCACCATAGCATTCAAAGCAAACATCGTAGTCTCCGGGTCGTGCCTCGGAAACAAGAGTACTTGTACAACTACTACAATGATATCTGTGATCGCAAGGCGGTATAGAGCGTTGACAAACGTCACAAGTCGTCGTGAATGTCAATGGTCTAAAATTGCCCATATTGGTGGCGTTAGGACCGGTGAACAGTGTCGCCGAGCGTGGCCGACGATGAGCTTGAGCTTGCCTGAGTCCGGGACTCCCACCTGGACTCCCAGGCGGCGTAGAGGTAGAATTAGGTACAGGAGGCGAAGCGAGAAGTGAGGGCGAGGAAGGCGGCGACACATAGGTTAAAGGGAGTAAAGGATGTGTACAAGCGTAGCCCTGGTTCACACAGCGGTTGCAAAACCCCCAGTCCCCCTCATTACACACGTCGCATCGCCAATAGCACTCGTTGGCCCAGGCACTACAGCGCGCGCAGAACATGCCGCTTTCGAGACGGTTGGCGGGATCCTCCGTTGTCATAACCTTGCGGCCATCTGCACCGCCCGGCGTGGAATGAGGTGGAACGTAACGATTAGCAGTTAGAAGATGCGGTAGATCAGGAGTATAATCGACAGTAGCACGCTGCCGTTCCCATTTCTTAAACGCGGCATACCCAAATCCATACCAATTTCGGCAGCCCTTTCCTTCTCGATAGCATTTTAAGCAGATATTCCACTTGCCACCGGCACATTTCGCACAATTATAGTGCAGCTCGTATTCGATATGAGGCCGTTGACAGCGTGAACACGTGATAGAGGGTTCCGAATAAAACTGCGATCGTGCCCGCTGGTGATGTGTCCGATGTGTAGGCGAAGGTATCAATCCAAGACTAGGCAGTGGGCTTTGAGGCGCCACTAGACTTGAGGGTCTTCGTCGTCGTTTTTTATGCTCGCCGCTAGACTCATCGCTAGGTGAAAATAGAGGTGCAGGGATGGGATTCTGAGATGCTTGTGCCGCAGCTGAAGCTCGTTCGCTAAAAGATAAATCCCTCGCACCATTGCTGGACTGTTCACCCGGCGACTGAGCCCCCAAAGGATTTTCTATCGGCATACTAGAGCTTCGTCCATCTACGATAGAAGGCCGACGAGTCGATGGGTCAGAGCTCTGGGACCGTAGAGTTAAGTCTGTTTGAGATCGCACTGCTGGGTGTACCTCGGCTGTGCTCGGGCGAATAGGGTCGGTTGCGCTCCTAGCGCCAGTTGACGTCCTCCTTCGTCTTCGCCTTTCAGAATCGCTGTGGACCTCTAAGCGTGCAGAGGTGATAGGCGGGCGACTACGGCCATCTACTTGGCTTCCTACGCTTGAACCTCTCGTGTGCGCAGAACTCGACCTCTGCCTGCTACCTGGGCGTAGGGTGTCCGCGGCAGGGGGCCTGGGCAGCGGAAGTGCGGTCTGTGACCGATTCGAAAGGGTAGCTGGGTTGCTTCTTCTAGCGGATTCCATCTGTGACCGCTCCCTCTGTCGTCTCCGGTATGCCTCGGTGACCTTGCGACTCAATTCGTCGTTACGGCTTAGATCAATGTTATCCAAGTCCAAGCCATCGAGGAGGCCCTCCTCTTGTATCTGGCGAGCAAATTCGTCGATCTCCCGTTCCAGATCCCTCGAGTCTACATTTGAGGAGCTGATCAACGACCTTATAGACGACTGGTGCTCGACATGCCTTGTTCTCGTGGATGAAGAATCACGAGTAGATTGCGGCAAATCGGCTCGATGTCGTGACTCGCTGTGACGCCGTCGCCGCTCGTCGGAGGACCGTGATTCAGGGTGCAGCATTCCAGTCGAGCCGGTCCGATGTCTACGTTCATCCTCCCGCCTGGATCGGTGGCGCGTATCCCGACTAGCATCTCGCTCTGACCTACTACTTCCGCCAGCGCCCTCGGACCGGCTTTGTTCACGTCTTCGTGACGATGATTCAACACCAACATCGCGCAAACTCATCTCACGGGCACGTTCTATCATTTGCTGCTCCAGCTGGTCTGCTCGACGCTCTTCGGCAGACCGCTCGGATAGGCGAACCTGAGGAAGAACATTATCCCCTGGTTGGTACTTCTGACGCAATTCATCTTGTTCGGCCTCCGATTTGGCTTTGTCGGGGTTTGAAGCGAGGAAAATGTCGAGCAAGCTCGTAACAGTGGCGTTACGGCGCGTATCTCGGACGTGCGCACGGCACGACGGACAAGTGAAGATGGTAGCGCCAGAAGTAGGAGGGGTCCGGGAGGATTCAGCGGAGTTCTTCTGCCACTCAAACCAGTCTTTCAGGCAAGACCCGCAGAAAGTATGTAGACAGTCGAGGAGCGTCAAGGGTTGAAATAAAAGCTCAGTACAGATCTATCGAGGTAAATGGAGATGGTTAGTAAGGCGTAGTTGCATGCGCGCATCCCAACCTTCGGTCCGGGCTGCTTCTATGCCCTGCTCTTTGCCTCGCGCAAATAAAAGCTAGCCCTGCCAGCTAGCCTACCTCCTAGCCAATCCCCACCATATCGCATATCGGAGAAGTGATGGGTGTAGTAGGATCGATTTACTTACCGAGCAATTTAACTCTTTTTCCAGATCAACCCCGGGCCTTGTAGAGGTAGTCATTGTGGCTCCGAAAAAGTGTATCCGCAAGAAGCTACAAATAGCTTCACGATAATTACATATATAAACATAAAAAACAAAACAACAAGTAGTTACTCTATTTAAAAAATGAGTGAGACTTGCAGAGGATGAGTTGTTCGCTCTGGGCGGGTGGCGGGGGTGCATGAGTAGGCCACATGGTTACCTAGGTACCTAACCGACCCTGCTGTGGCCTCTAAGTACTACCAATGGCAGAGCCTAGTGTAACGTGCTCGGAATAGCGCTTAGGTCAGTCCATCCATCATGGTCCATCCATCATACACATATACCGCATCGCTTCAATTTTTTACTCTTTTTTACTCCTTCCCCCCTTCTCTGTATTTTTTTTTTTTCTTTGGCCATACCATGTCCTTGGGGACTTGAAAGTGTATATATGTAGATGAGTCCCGAATTTGCCGCTATCTTCTAGCAGCCTACGATCAGGCTTTAGGCAGCTAGATCGCAAGTCTGACAATGACAGTCGGGGGAAGTTTTAGGATATCTTACGTGGACGCTTCAGGTAGTATTCTTTGACTATCTTCATGTTCATATATGGCCTGGGATACACAACGACGCTCTATCATAGTATTTAATTTATACAGCTCCAGAGCTGCTCGCTTGTACTGTTCTGAAAACCCAAGGTATGTAGTTAACCCCCTCAGATTTCTTGCTAACAGAACAAAAGAACGTGCTGTCCTCATTCAGCTTGCTTGTCTCAATTGTCCTCGTGAGAAAAACTTGTTTAATATCACAAGTCCTAAAGCTTGGGCCCATGCTGCGATATAGCCATATATTTACTTGTCCCGCTACTGGTGTGTCCACTCGGCTTTCTTCTTCTCAGCGAACGCCTTCATGCCAATCTTCTGGTCCTGGCTACCGAAGATACTGTGGAACACTCTCCTCTCGTACTCGACGCCGTCCCGCAGGCCGAGTTCCTGGCTCTTGTTCACGACTTCTTTAGCTCCAATAATGGCAACTTTCGAGTACTCGGCAATGGTCTCGGCTGTCTTGGTCACACCCTCCATGAGTGCCTCGTAGCTCGGAAAAGCTTTCGCGGCGAGCCCCCACTTCTCGGCATCGACGCCCGAAAATGATTTACCAGTGAGGATGAGCTCCATAGCCTTAGACTTGCCGATGGCCCGGGTAAGCCGCTGGCTCCCGCCGGCGCCGGGGATGGTACCGAGCTTGATCTCGGGTTGCCCGAAGTTGGCATTCTCAGTGCAATACAAGATATCGCACATCATGGCGAGCTCACAGCCCCCACCGAGGGCGTGGCCCGACACAGCGGCCAAGATGGGCTTCTTGACCTGCGTTGTGAGATCCGACCATGACTCGATGAAACTCTTTGTGTAGGCCTCGGAGAAGGTGAGAGGTGCCATTTCCTTGATATCGGCGCCGGCAGCGAAAGCCCTCTCGGAACCCGTCACGATGATGACCGACACATCGTCGGCCGAGTTGAACTCTCGGAGAGCTTGGTTCAACTCGGTGATCAAAGGTGTACAGAGCGCGTTGAGCGCCTTTGGGCGGTTAAGCGTCACTATTTATTACGTGTGAGCCGTGATTATATATATTTTTCACTAAATAGGTGTTTAGCCGTTTAGATAGCTAGTCAGTTAGTCTTACCTTGTCCAACACCAGGTTTAGGCTTTGATGTTAGAATATATTCATAGAATCTAGCTGATGTGGAAGAAAACGATCGTGCAACTCTTGGGAGTGTTGATGGCTGGAGGCGAGAGGCCAATGGCCTCATAGCTCTGAGTGAATTCATGACGAGGTGAGGAGAGAAGGTGTTGGTGGTATAGATATAATACAAGGAACCAGGAAGTAGTGCGGGAACAAATCAATGAGTCGAATTGTGTAGATAAATGGCTGAACAAAAAATAAAAGCACCGATGGGAATTCGACGTCGTAGATTCTACGCCGCCAGTTGTTTAAACACTTGGACAGTTGGTGATTAGCTATGAAGCTTCTACTATAACAATGGAATAATGACGGCGAGGGAGGCCGAAGCTGGCCGAGGATATCAGTAATCGCCAAGTCTTGGCATACAAGCTCTTCCATGAGCCGTCCCTTTTGAACGATAATGACGCATACAGCCTTAGTGGATTCAGAGACCCGGATGACGACCTACATACATATGTACCTCTGTACTGCTGTCCAAGTGTTGTCTTGTATATACCCGAGTACTACCTATATTTTATACATACTATGTATATCCTCTTACTGTACCTAGGAAGTAGTTGGTTTACTTCCCTACATGTGGTAGGCAGTGAGTGACTTGACTTGTGAGAATGTGGCTGTAACCAAACAGTGGAACCTCCAAGTGGGCATTCATCCTTGCTGCTTGCTGGCCAGATCATCCATTCAGGTTACCGCGAAAAGGAGTGAAACTTAGATCGCAATCTTTGGAAGTTGCCGTCGCAGGCTACTAGTATTTATTATTATTACCCATCTTCTTTTCGACCATCTACCAATTCCCTTGTCATATCTTCTCCCACGGCATATCGACGTTCCCGCCACCACGCTCATTCACCACATTTTACATTTACCCACCATTTAATTTTCCCGGCGCCGTTGCTGATTTTACATCTTTTTTCCCGTCTTCTGCAAATAATCCTGCTCTTACGTCGCCCCTCTTAAATAAATTACCATGGAGAGCATCGAGGCCGACCAGACGCCCTTCGCGGCCGTCACAGCCCAGACATCCAAGCTCCAGAGGGTCAGTTCGCTCGAAACGGTCTTGTTAGAGCCGTGATGGTCCCGTGATGGTCAGGATATTGATACAGCTACAGCAATACCAAACGCTCCTCGATCGATCAACACCCTACGTCCTCTATCGGTGGATTGCTACAGGCGTAGCCCTGTCCGTCTTCTTCCTTCGAGTATTTGTCGCGCAAGGCTGGTATATCGGTATGATGCATCTCAGCGCCATTCTATGCAGATGAATGGGAATCTCTAACAATCAATGCACAGTGGCCTATGCGCTCGGCATCTACCTGCTCAATCTTTTCCTCGCTTTCCTGCAGCCCAAGTTCGACCCGTCAAACGATATCCTCGACAATGAGATGGAAGATGGATCTGCCGGCAGCCTTCCCACCAAACAAGACGAGGAGTTCCGGCCATTTATCCGTCGGCTACCCGAGTTCAAGTTCTGGTATGAGGCAACTCGCGCCATCACCATCTCGTTTGTCTGCAGCTGGTTCGATATCTTTGATGTCCCCGTCTTCTGGCCTGTCTTGGTCATGTATTGGTTTATCCTCTTCATTCTGACTAGTATGATATAAGCCCCGATCAGTTACTATCTACGCGGGACTATGCTAATGTCGGGTCACAGTGCGCAAGCAAATCCAACATATGATCAAGTACCGATATGTGCCCTTCTCTTTTGGCAAGACCAAGTATGGCAAGAGCAGCACGTCGTGAGAGCACGACTGGGGGGTATCGAGCTTTGAGAGGGCACTTGTGGCGTAGAATATTCAGTGCCACGATGAGTGTGAATGGGTGTTCAGATGGCCGGCCCACCGAGGGTGTTTGGAGGTCAGAAAGCCTAAGACAAGATTATGCACAATTGATAAGTCGTGTTTCTCTATGTCGCAACAGAATTCGGACTTGTACAAATTAATGCATTATATACGTGGCATAGTTGCCCACGTCTTTTCGACAGGCTACAGAGAAGGCTTGGTCGTAAACAGGTTCCTAACTACACGCACATGTTATGAAATTCGGGGTGGAGGGAAGGGGGCCTAAGGACTGGACTCGGGCTGTGAAAAGGGGATATTCGGCGCAGAGATGTTCCCTTACTATCGGGTGGTTATAGATTTTGTAATAATGCAAACACTTGAACAGCACCTCCTACGATACTAGGAGTGCATTCCTGCTTGACCAAGTCATTTCATCAACAGCTCTGTGCTAAATAGCTGTCTGCCTACCTAGGTATTTATTTAAGTTACTTTAGGTAGGTAGATAAGTACCCAGGTATCTAGCACTTACATGAGTCCCCTATGTTACAGGGCATCCTAAACCTTCATGTATATAAGCTATTACCTACCTACCTTAGGGTGGATAAGACCTATGAAACCGTATGTCAGGTACCAGGCCCAAGTGCGTCTAGTGCAGCAGGTTTGCAGTGGATGGCCAGCTGAGACCCCAGGTCCGAGGTACACCACTACCTACCTGGGTAGGTACCTCAAGTACTTACCCAACCTACTATACCTAGTGCCTTGCGAATAAGGTCCTACGAGCGACGCGTGAAGCTTCAACCTCACCTCAATTTTTCCAATTCGCCAACAACCAGTCGTCGATCGCACCACAACACAACATATAACAACATGTGCAGCACCACATCCCAGTCTATATTACCATAAATCATTCTCGTAAAATCTCATATCTGGATTTTTTCTCCTTTGCATTGTGCGCACCTTTGCGCCACCTCCCTCCCTTCGTATCCCTGCCGCCAGATTCTCCAATATGGCCTCATCATCGCGCATGGCAGGCGAACATCGCCCCGTTCATCAGGACTATGTTGCACGAATCCGCTATTCCAATGCGCTTCCACCGCCGCCCAACCCTCCCAAGCTTCTCGATATCCCAAACACCGGCCTCGCCAGTGGTCAATATACTGCACCTGGCTTCGCATCGAGGCTGGCTAGAGAACAGCCGTTGAACATTGAGGCAGATGCAGAGCTTGGCATGCCCTTAGATTTAATAGGAATGCCCGGCATATTCGATGGCGACGAGAGTTGTACGAGTTCTTCGTCTCCGTTTTCCCTACATCCCTACAATTGAAGCGATGGCTGACATGACATGACATGGCATCTAGCAATACAAGCACCTTCTCAAACGCCTTCCATTCACTCCCTTCATCCTCAGGATCGCGTACTTTTACGGCCCTTGCAGACCCTGGGCAAGCCAAAACCAGCAGATGCTGCCGTTTCTTTTCTTCGCCGTACAGAATACATCTCGTCTGTTACAGCCAAGACCAAGCATGAGGCTGGTCCATTACGTTCCTTCAACCCTACCCCTCTGAAGCGGGCTACTAAACGGCCATCGCCTGAGCCGGACAAGGACTCACCAGCTTATGTCAAAAGAAAGATTGATCAAAGCTTCTCTGTAGCCGCTGTGAATCTGAAGGACAAGAACCGCGTTAGACACCCCACGAAGCGCCATCTCAAGCTTGTAGACAGCTACCCCATGATTCCCGATCTGGAGGCATTCCCAGATTATGGCGGCTATTTCACAATTAAATTCACCAATAACCCTGTACCCGCCTCTGGGGTGTATGACAAGCGCTTGTTGAATGCCATTATCAAACCAGGCACGCTACCCGAGGAGGTAGAAACGGCGTTCAAACTCGCCAAGCAAGCGCATGAAAGAGACCCTACCAATAATCCCAGGCCTACCAACCCACAGACCTATAACTACTTCCTGAGCGACTCTCTCGAGACCTCGGAGAGGTTTAACCAGCGGTTTGATCCCCTGAACCCCGATCACGACGATGACGATTTGTATACGAGCCAGAATAGCGATGGCCACGGTTGTTTCCAGTTCCGGTTTGTCAGGGCGTACGAAACCAAGGATGAGGTTGAGCTTGACAACACCACCAAGTATGACGAAGAACTACTTATCGCTTCCAATAACGATGAGATGATAGACCAGAAGGCCGTCTATTATTCACCCGTGATTCATCGTGTAGTTATGAAACCTCAACGTTCCAAGACCATATATCGAAACGCTGGTCTCGCGGAGGACATCGAAGAGATCCCTGACCGGGTCGCCGTCACTGTTAATGACTACGACGATAAGACCAGGAGTATCATGGACAAGTGGAAGACGGATCCTTACAGGGATCCTTTTGAGGGCGAGCAGGCCGATGGAGATGATGGGGGTGAAAGGCCCGAGCAACATGAGGATGCTGTCGACGGCCATATCGAGGGAGAGGCTGCGCGACAGGATTCAGATGAGGACCAGGACGCCGAGGGCGATGAAGAGGAGTAAAATGCGTGTATGATTAGTGGCACTACAGCTCAGTAGAGACCATGATTAAGCACGAGGGCGTTTTCAAAGTAAAGGCGATTTAGTGGTGTCTCAAAGCGGATTCAAAACACACAAGTCTTTAAATTAGGCTCATTATGTATAAGAGAGAGGTATCATGGTATCCGCTTCTTTAGCGGCGACTAAGCCATGCGTATAGTCATCTAGCTATCGAAGATGCAATTAATTCGCCCATCCACACGGCATAACTTATTATCTACATCGGAGCTTCTTATGCGATTCAAGAAACAGGCGTGGTGTTTCTTAATTACTTATGTTATTTACCTAGGTATACAGTTAGTATTGATTTATGTTAGTCTTCGTCGCTACCTAAATTGCTCGTAACAGAGGAGGATAATTGGTACGGTGTCACTCCTTCACACATTAGTCTTGGGAAGTAAATAAAAGAATATAAAGAGTAGCGTTATAAAAAAACCCCCAATCCGGTACACAAGGTAGATGATTAGATTGTCCTGCTCCCTTACGCTTCCTTTTCCTAATAATGCTCGCAGGTTACTAGATTTTTAAATCATAACCCGACATAAGTGGTGATCTACCAATGAAAAATACCGTTATTAGATACAGGCACGTAGTTGAACATCGTCCTCTCTCTCCCTTCGATAAATTAATCAGCATTGCATTTCTAGCCCTCTCCGACGGGTAGCTAAAGATCAAAAAATAACCTGTGCCATCTTCATATGCTAGTACTATATTACAGATGCTATAGTCATAAATATGTAGGCGGCTACAGTGGATATACTGCATTTATACTGTAATTTTAGCGCACAGATATGAGTTCGGGGAACTATGGAAGTATGAACATCGAAAGTGAATGAATGATAGGTGGGAAGGGAAAGAAAGTAAAGAGAGAAAGAAAGAGGACGGGGAATCGGAACAGCGATGTAGACATGCAGGTAGACTTATACATAAATGGGGCGGTGATGTTGTGCTTGTATGTGTTTTCTCCGGTTACCTAACATCTAAATTGTAACTTTACGGCTAAGATAGGTTTTCATTTTAGAGGCACATGCTCGAGGGCAAGCGGCGTGACCATGTGAGTATGTGTGCTGTGGAGTTCGTGGATAGTAGGTATACCCCATAACACCCGAGAGGGAAAAGGATTCTACTAATTATCTGGGTTTATAAAAGGGGCTAATGTAAGCTCTAAAGACTCGCGTCTGGAGAAAACTGTATATGCAGTGAAATTTCTAACGAATTACTTCCTCGAATTCTAATCATTTCAAGCCCCCCCCCAGATCACACCTTCGACGTAGGACTAAGAAAAAAACATTCAGGAATCCAGTGGAAAGCGACTCGTAAACTTGAACGTCCTCAATCCGTCCTCGATAGACTTGACCATCTGATCGAGGTCCGTGCTGACGAAGATGCCAGCGTTCGCGCTGTTCGAGGTGAAACCCGCGGCGCGCAGCATCTGGCCCGGTGACGTGGCGCCAAAGTATGCCACCGGCTTGCCAAAGAGATAGGCGCTCGTGGCGATCTGGAGGGGCCGCATAGGCGGGTAGAGCGGCGAACTGGGAGTGAGGTTGAACACGCCGGCAGCATCGGCAGCGGCCACGACGACAACGGCGTCGAAGTCGGTGGCGTCAGCTGCCGAATACGTCTTGTCGGCACCGTTCGTGAGGCGCTCGGCCACGATGGTGGCGGTCAGGCCAGCGGCGGTGAAACGTTCCTTGAGTTGTTTCGCCTGGCTCATGGCCTTGGAATTGCCCGTGACGCTAGCGAGGATGCCGACCTTGAGCGTGGCGATGGTAGGTAGTTTATCCTTGGTGATAGAGATGCCTTTCGTAGTGTTTTGGTGGTAGTATTTTGAGTCGGGCGCGGGGGCCTTCATACCCAGAGCCGTACCCACGCGCACAGCGACGTCATTGCTAATCCTGTTTAGCTGTCGGAGGACATTCTCCTTAACGGCGGTAGACTGAAGATTGCTTGTCTCGAAACGGATGGCGTTGATCAAGAATTGTTGCTCAACAGGTTCGAGGGAGTTGTAAAACAACCGAGGCTGTGACCAGTGGTCGTTGAAGGCCGAGGACAAACCACGCACAAGATTACCGCTCACGGTACGAGAAGGCGCCGTAAAGAAACCGCGTCCCGTGGTCTGGTTAGCTTGCCGGGGGAACCCGCCATTCAATGTATTTGGTGAATCTTGAACAGTGTGTTAGTTCGAGTTATATGGTGTTTATGAATCCCCCGTAGGTTGAATTTAGATATCATAATTATGCACTTACACGCCGCGGTATTCTTATGAATCAGGTTCTGGCCAGCACCGTCGCGGTTATTGTTGTGGATAGGAACCACTGGTCGATTAATAGGGAGCTGCTCGAAGTTCGGACCGCCGTGCCGATTTATCTGTGTGTCGAGGTAAGAGAAGATGCGTCCTTGAAGCAAGGGATCCTCTGAAAAATCAACCCCCCGAACAATGTGTCCTGGTTGAAACTGTAAATTTGTGTTAACCAGGGGCACCAACCCAAGAATGGTCTCGTATGTGTGTAGCCGACAAGCCGTACTACCCTCTATCCCACGATCGAACATGTATCGACCCACGCAGGAGTAATCAGACGTGCAACAAATGGGCTAGCGGTAGTGTCCCCTATCTACTACTAACAGACTCGTATTGGTTGATGAATGAGAGAGCGACTCACCATGACCTGTTCGGTTTCAGCGAAGTAGTTCGTTGGGTTCTTGTCCAGTTTCATTACGCCAAGTTTCTGCAACGGCGCAAACTCTTCCGGGATGATCTTAGTCGGGTCTAGCACGTCGAAGCCGAACGCAAGTGCCTGATCCTCGTCGATGATCTGGACGGCAAGTTCCCATTCGGGGGCGTTACCGGAGGAGATAGCATCAAAAAGATCAGCACGATGAGCATCAGCGTTTTTGCCGGCGAGGGCCTGGGCCTCCTCCCAGTAAAGGCTAGCCCGGCCTTGTTTGGTCTTCCAATGCCATTTGACAAGCTTTGATTCGCCCTCGTCGGTGACTAGGCGGTATGTATGAATACCAAAGCCATCCTGAACAATTGGTTAGTTGTCTTGAAATAAGCGTTGTTGGGTTGGCAACACTCACCATATGACGATAACTTCGGGGAACGCCAAATCCGGCCATTGCCCAGAACAGCGTATGAAGGGTGCTGGGCTGTTGGGAGAAAAAGTCCCATGCTGAGTCGTGAGCCGTGGCTGCTTGCGGGATTTCGCTATCAGGGCTCGGTTTAACCTAGTCTACTTAGCTCCGCAGAGGATACTACAATCAAGGTCATCTTACGGCGTGAATCAAATCCGGAAATTGAATAGCGTCTTGACTATATATCCGTCAACCATTGTTCGAGACTATTAGACCGGGTTATCAAGATTCGAGGCCAAGTCATAGCCGGGATGTAGGATATGAGACACTAGGTGGTTCTACTTAGGTGGAGAAGCACGAATTTTACTCACATAAAAACTGTTGGTGAATGATAGGGTTGATTAGCGTTACTTCACACGCAAACTTTCTCTCCCGGTTAGAAGCTAGCAAGGGCCATTCAATATTCCAAACCAGTAACCAAGACCAAGAATTAATTTTAGATGTTCACTCACACTGTGATTCAAAGAAAGTTAGCAATTATTACCAGATATGGAAATCAAGAGAAGCAGAGAAGCCATAACGGGTATCTTCTGATGTGAGAGTGAAGCAAATAGTTTGATGAGGTCAGCAACTATACTTACAACTGGGATGTTATTTCCGACAATATCTTAAAGAAGGAAATGTCAGCATGCATCAACGACGGGAATAACTAAATCCGGTATCCGTACCAAAGTTGCCTTCGTCCGTATAGCTAAAATATTACTTAGCCGGGATATCAAGGAGTCCATATCGTTGAATTGAGCTTACAAACGCGTGGCGAACCCGTGAACATCACGCGCCGTATCAGCACTTCCTCGAGAACCCGCCACGGTAGAGAATCTGACAAATACAAGAGTCTCTTTTCCGGCACTCTTTAGGAAAGAGGCGGCGGTGATGTTACTCCAGTCGCCATAGCTGGTAAAGGTGCCGTGAGCACCAGCGCCTCGGGCGCTGTTTTATATCTAGAGTCAATAATTGCCATATATGGTAAAAACGGGAAGGGTTTCGGGAGCTTGCGGGAGCAATACGGGTAGGAAACCTCGAGTCAGGCAGACAATGCTTCCGAGGCAAGTTGAAAGGGAGGGGGAAGTAAAAGACTCCGATGTACTAACTGTACAGCGCGTTCTGGTACCTGCAGGATGTGTTAATCTACTTAGGTAGGTTGTACCAATGTTCTTTCTTAAATGGTCTCTTGATGCTTGAGGGTGAGTTCAGTTAACTTACTCTCTCGTGATCAAAGTGTGTCATTTTCTGTCGGAAGATGAAATCCTCGAGTAGAGTTGGCCCTCTTTCTCCTGCCCTTAGGCTATCTTGGTCGCTGATCTGTCCACCGACATCGTCAGTGAGATAGCCGTTGCTATCGTCGACGACGGCATCCGATAAAGGAGTCAATGGTGTATCGGCCGCTCGCGCGTGGAGATTAGCGGGATCAGCAAAAGGACAACCACCAGCGGAGACGAGCCTCTGTAGTGCTAAGACGGCGATGGATATTCCTATGCGCCCCATGATGTCTATGATGATGGAATGACCCAATGGAATAGTAGACCGGGGAGAGGTGTGCTGAAGGGTGGCGAGTCTCAAGAGAAGGCGAAGACCAGGTGAAGGTAGGAGGTTTTAATAGTGAGCCACGGGCCAAGGGAAATATCAATGTCTTTATATATCTGACTGCATGATGGAATTTAAGTTGGCAATAGTAACATGCCTACCTAGGTCAGTAAGGTATGTACATCGACTAGCACAAAATAAGGAACTTGATTGGAGTCGGCCTCGAGTCTAGGGAGAAGCTCTTTACTCTTCAGCGAAGATCCGGGTATTTTTTTTATTTTTTTATTTTATTTTATTTTTAATTCCCACCTTGCTTGTACTGTTCCCGAATGCCCCCCGTGCCTTTTCGGTTGGGGTTCAGCCTGGCATATTGAAGGCGCTGAGGCTAGCTGAGCTACATCAATGAAGACCCGATACTAATGGTACATCGGCTAGACCGTGTGAGATATCACATTTTGTCGTACATGGTAGACTAGACTAAACACTACACCAAAATGGTTTATAAACACAATCATATCGAGGAGTCGGTAAGAACTGAACAGTAAACCAAAGAACACCAACAAAATGCCAACTCGACCAGTAAGGACTAAACTCGTATGACCTCGTTCAATCAAGGTAAAGTGGGACGAGCATCGGAAGAGACATGCGGCCGCACTCACAGGTGCTTGCGGATTGGAACACTGGAAATAAGAGTTATTCGTTGTGCTGATCTGATAGTATAATCGTGCATCAGCACATCGCACAACAGATGTCGTTACCGGACCCCTACAGGAGGATCAACGGCGTATTCCCGCACCCTGGTTCTGTCCTAATGCTCCCCCGGCCCTAGGTAGATAACCTGCCCCGGCATTGCCAAGAAATACTGTCCGTAGCGCACACTAATGTAGTATGTGGTATGTGGACATGTTTCTGTGTGGATGGTGGATGTGATAACTATGTGGAATCACAAATATAGAAACTTGAGAGTAGGCGAGCTCGCTCGATCTTGCTAATTCTCTTGGGTGTTAGGTAATTCAGCGTTCTCTCACATTCTTGGCGGCGCTTTCTGCACGGCTATCACATCTCTCCCAATGAAATCAAGCGAAAGATACCGGTTGAACCCGCAGTGGATGTAACATACGACGCGGCTCCTACCGGGTAACGGGAGTGGGATGTGGGAGTGAAAGTGCAGTAGGAGTAGACGAGAAGAGGTAATCGAATCATGAGACTGGCTTTATGCAAACGCCCCCGTGAGCCTGGGGAGTAGCCCTATCTAGATAGAGGTAGATAAGGTATATACCTATCCACGTGTTTCACCTTTAGCATCTTTCATCCAAAATAAATAAAAATTTCAGGCTTTTAGTTTTGTTTTTTTATTGTCATTAGTCGGTGGATCTCGAGGTGAACGGAATACACTATTGACTACCTGAACAGGACATTGACTGCTACACGCTATATATCGTTGATACTAAGACTGTTTGATTACTCAGACCTTGTCTTGATATGCGAACATACGTCGCCTCGACGAGATAAGAGGTCGTCCTTCTGGTGAATATTTATTACCTACCCCTAATTAGGATTCTGACTACATGGTACACAACAGAAGTTCTTCATGTAGACGAATTGGCCAATCATCGTGAGGCAATTAGGCTGTTTTAAAGCCCAAAGCCGTTATGTACACTACTGTAGGTACTGATACACCACCCTTGCCCTTGTCCCTGTCCCTTGCATCCAAGAAAAAAAGCCTGGGATTAGAAATGATAATGTATACATTTAGGTAGGTGCTACTATATTATATGTAGGTACCATTCGGAATGCCTCATTCTTCCTATGGCATAACGTCAGACGTTGCTTCGACGGGCGAGAATCCGGTAGATTGGGTGGGTATATACTACACTAGTATTCGGAGTTGAGATCCGCCCACTAAGTGACGATGACTAAGTTGTGCCTATCAACGACAATTCCACCGGCTTGGCGGGCGAGAATATCCATTGATCTGCGTGGTAGTTTTATAGCCTCCATAGTATGTTACCCAATTTGCCCATTGATTGGGCCCCGAATCATCGAGACGTACGTGTAGTGGTATGTATGAATAGTGTACCTACTACCTATGCGGGAGTCTGTCCGCACCTCTCATGACATTGACATTCTTGATTCCAAGGTTGCATTATGCGTGATGGCTTAATCAAAATGTCATCCGTGAGAACTATCACAAATCTAGCTACGTCGTCCGTGGATCATATGGTTAGTCCTCGCAACTAACGCGCCCTCTTATAATATGCATTTGAGTTTGGCGTTGGCTATTGGTTGGAATAATGCGGTATCAACTTTGCTACCGCGGTCTCCTCGCTAGCTTCATGGTATAAGAAAAGGGGGCCGAATGCATAGACGTGGCGTCGGTGAAATTTGCGCATGATCAACGAGCCGAAGACCCGTGAGGCGACGCATTGTTGCTCTGCGCTATCACATGAGACTCAGTGATGTCGATACCTATAAATGCCTTCTAACCGCTAATTCCGGGGATCGGTGGGAAGCGTGGGGGTACAAAGGCGACGAATGATCTATTAGCTGCCTCTATGCTCTACATATACACAAAACCCAAAACCTCTTCGTATCCTTCTTCTCAGGCAATAGTCTCTGTGCTCTCCTAGAGCCGCCTGGCAGATGCAGGTCTCAGTCTGTCAAGCCAAGTATATCACTAGTCTAAAATCCAAACGCGCTCGCTATAAACCCAAAAAGAAAATTGGCACACTATAGTACAATGCGATGCCACTCTGTTTATACAGGGGCTGGCCGATGTCTGCGTGGTGACCGCCGGAGCGACTGATCCGCATCGTCAGTAGTCAGAATTGATAATATTGACCTCTCAACTTCATCCCTACCGCCCATCAACTGGTTCTCGTCTAGCCAACCTATCTCGACGGCGTAACGCAAAATATCACTTGCGCTTTCGAACCCAGGCATGCTCTCATCAGCCTCTGGGTCAAGGTAAGACCAGAACTCCTTAGTCGCACGTTTGAACGAATTGACTTCCTTCTTGGGCCCCTGGTAATGCTCTACCATCCATTCGTACAAGTATGCAAGCCATAAAACATTCGTGTACGGCTCGTGAATGGCCCACGTGATAGGACCGTCGATACCGTCTATGTATGCTTCTTTGTGGTCCTCTGGCGGGAGACACACGCGATCTCCTCTTAGCAAGAACGATCTCATCTGTCGGTATACGCGACATTGCGGCGCGTGCTCGCTTGTAAATATGCTGAGGTCGCGCTCCAAGTCATAAGCCACGGGCTCTGAATCATAGTCGCCTTGAGCCCGCGAGAGGCCGTAATCTAAGATGGTGATTTCGAGGCCTGAGAAGCCAAAGTAGCCTATTCGATCCTGATCATCCTTTGGGACAGGCTCGCTTACTCTTCGAATGCAGAGGTTCCCCTCGTGAAGATCTCGGTGCTGGGTTTGTTAGCACAGTGTACTGTGACATCTTGGCAGCCCGAGTACCCAGTACAACGTACCTCGAAGTCTATTCTCGCCTCTGCCCGCGCCAGCGCAATGGCAACATGAAAGAAGATGTCCCATAGCTGGTCAGACGTCGTGAGTTCGAAATCTTCGAGTGCTGTCCCCGCATCTCCCAGTTCCACAACCAGAAACTTTGTATCGTCAAGATATCGACTGGGCGATGGGTAGAACTGCAGTCGATCGGGATCTTGTCTCTTTAGTTTCTTATGAAAAGTCTGATGTGTTTCTAATAGTTCCCGGCATGCCTTTCCTTGGACTATGTATTTCTCTTTGTAGACCACAAACCCGGGGATGTCGGCCACCCATTCAGAGATCTGTAGCTCGCCTTGGAGGTCAGATTCACTGTGAGGCTCTTCGTCCACAAGCCCTGATTTCTGCTGTGCTTTGGTCTGTGGTTTTATCGGCGACGACATCCGTATTACTTTTATAATGCTTGTGCCTCGTTCGTTTGTTACTCGGTACACCTCTGCGTAGGAGGCTTCTGCGATCTTAACAATGCTGTCACCCAGTGGGCAGACTTCAGTCCAAGAGAGAACCTGTAGTTCTTTCAACTCCCCTGTAAGAGATCGGGCAGTGCTATTCTTCCCTAATACCTCGGATTTTGGTGGTGTGGGCACAGACTTTGGTCGTAGTGGTGTTAGAAGTTTAATATGTCCGTTTTCAGGTGGATCTAATAGGACGGACTGCCTTGTTCTCCTTGGACTCCTTGGATGAGGTGAGCGTGATCCCGTCGATTCTACATTTTCATCCTGAATTCTCATGGAAGAAATATCGTGTGTTAAACTCGCGACCACATCGTCGTCGTCGTCGTCGGAAACATGCTCATCTACCAGCTCTGTCTTTACTGTCTGTACAGGTGTTTGGGGCAGCTCGATAAACAAGCGTCCAGAGGCCTGTGGCTTCTTGCTCCGTTTGCCATATCTCCGAATTGGGTTTGGCTTCGACATTTTCGCATTTATGATAGAGAATTGCGAAAGATGGTCTTATTGTCTCTTCCAACTCCTCGAGGCAGACCGTGAGATGTTCAACGGCGATTAAGATTTGTTTACTTTCAAGGATGCTCACGATGACGCCCCAGCAACAGGCACAAGCCACATTGCTCTGCATAATCAGCGCCACAGGAAGCCCACTTACCCCTAGGCAAGGGTACCTAAGGTGGAGTGGAGCTTGCGCAACGCTGGACCCCAACTCTCGGGTCCATCAGCTCTCAATTCCTTGTGCTTCTTCTGCGTCGATGGGCGAATTCTTATTGGAGGCGATTTCGATCTATTTACGTCTCCCTTTGCTCCCCCTTCCTCCTAACCTCGTCGCGCAAGCAATTTCTTTTTGGCACGAGCATCTGCGAACATGGCCGGCTTCCTAAAGAATATTTTCGGAGGCAACAAGCCGGCAGACGTTCCCGCGCCCGCCAAGGCTGATTCTGGTACGTGTCACTCACGCCCTCCCCGTCTCAGATCGAGGGTTCACTTCGTCCCGACATTCCACAACCACCCATACCTACTTTCCGTAATTATTGCAGTGTCAGGATATACTGACTGACCAAACTGTAGATTTCGCCGATTTCGCGGAAGCGCCTCAGCCCACCCCTCTATCCTTCGAGACCGTTGCCGGTGGTTTGACCAACAGTGGACCTGTTCCTACCGCGCGTCCGTACACGAAATGGTATAATGTACACGAGCGTCATAGTCTGAGCGAGTTCCGCACTGAAGGCCTTATTCTATCTATCATCGCCATAATCTGCACTCTACACTTCATCGGCTCGCGACTGAATCGTGCCAAGTCAAAGGCATGGGCCAAAGCTCATACGTCCCTTCTGACTAGCGAGTTTGCGCTCGTTGGATTCGGTGGGTCGCGCATCTCCGATGATGAACCCGACAAGATCTTAAGGGAAAAGAGCTTGTTTGAATATGCTTCATATGCGACTGGTCGACAGAATGTCGCTTTCATGGATGTCAAGTTGTCGCTCATGAAGCGCTTCAACCCTCTGGTTCTCTTCCCCGAGTTTATCATCGGTTTCCTCTTTGAGAGCTACCCGTCTCCCGAAGACTCTCTAGGCGCTACCATCTACCCCTTTGATGGAAGGGAGGCCCAGATCGTCCCTGGTGTTCCTGGCGCCGCCGAACTTCGGAGCAAGGACTCAAAGAGTGGCTATGATGGTTTCGTCTGGGCTATCGTGAACAAGAACCAAATGAAGGAGCTTCGAGAAGAGCGATACGATGTTTCCATCACTTTCACCAAGGACCACCCTAAGTTGCCTGTCTGGACGACTGTTATGAGTGAAAGCGCCGAAATCACATCGGCTCTCCTCACAGACGAACTAGTTGAGGCTGTCAACAAGGCGGGAGATCTGTTCGACTATCTCATTATCACTGATCAACCCGTGGAGAAGCCTAAGACGTAGGTTTTCCAGCCTTCTACCCACGTCAAATAATCCCCAAACCTAGATACTAACTGAGCTGTAGATTGGATGAGGCAGTTCCACGTAAGCGCATCTTCCTTCGGTACCGGCTCCCATCCTCAAACAATTACGAGGACCTCCTCCCCCTATTCTCATACTTCGTCCGACTGCCTGATCAATTGGCGTCCGTGGCCCACTTCCGAAACGAAGTTCTACGCAAGGTTAAGAGCGTACGTGAAGAGAATATCAAGCAAATCCAAAAGGTGGCCGAGGAAGAGAAGGCCGAGGAGCGGGCGCTAGAGCGCGACAAGGCTAGGAAGGCTAAACGCGACGCCGAGCTCAATGCTCTCGATGCCAAGGCCCAGAAGAAGTACCTCGAGAAGGAGAAGGAGAAGGAATTGCGCAAGGCGGCTAAGAAGCAGACGGTACGCGGATAGGTCGATTAATAAATTCTAATCGAATGTACTACACTATGTTCAAGCTGGGATTTGCATAGGAGATTCCGGACAGCGGCATGGCGGTTTATGCGGCGAGGATAATAAATGTTGGGGAGGGGGAACGGGGAAGGGGTTCAACGGTAGAAGCTCTAAAAGTTTATAAGGGTACATTATATGTAACTACTTCGCAACACAAATCCAGGTATACCAGGTTTTGATCGTCTCTAAATATAACAAAACACTCATTCAGAGTATACATTTACCCCTAGCTGTAACTACATTTCTTCTCAGTGCCTCTCGATTTTTAGTCCCTGGAAACTAGACACTGCACTCCTTGATTGGCCGGGGCACGTAGATACGTCTAATGTGAATATGGGTGCATCATTCGAAATCCCTCACGAGGTTGACTTTGATAATAATTCCTCGACGCGCTTCACTTTGTCTTGAGCTGTCTGTTTCTTGTCCGTCCTGTAATATCGTAAGGGAGCTGGAATTAAGTACGTAGGATAGATAGTAAAGCTAGAGGACAGAAGGGGAAGGGGCCGAACAGGGCTGGGAAATGGGCGATCGTGTGTGGGAGTAGAAAAGTATCAAGCCAAGTTTACACTTGAGTGGAATTCAATAGTAGCTCACCTCGTGCCGACGCGCATTGAACTCTGCACTCGTACAACACCTCGTGCGTGTACTACGCTGTGGGCTTGCCCAATCACTTTCATCACTTCATCCCAGGAGCCTTCTGTTATTGTTCGTATGTTGGTTAGTGAGTTAGTTTTTGGTTTTGTTGTTTAACAGCCTGACAGAAAGTTTAGGGCAGTGGTCGGTTCCTGGGGAAATCCATCCGGTGCGTGGGTGATACAAGGAATAATGGGCTTAGCATATCTGCATAAAGACGCCGTGAAAGATGGGTGGAACCGTTCGCTCTACCAAAAAAAAAACGTACCGACTGTCGTCCCGGCAGAATGCATCGTGTACATGATCCCATTCGCCTTCAGCAGTCTTTGCACCTCTGCCACTTCCTCGGCGACGGAGACGCTGCCAGTGCCGACCTGTGGGGTAAGGTCGAATTAGATAATTTGGATGAGAGGACGGAGAAGTGGTAGTGATGCAGTGGCGTGATGATAATAGGGAAACGTACCGGAATCAGACAGAAATCGGCGTAGCACCGCTCCGGCGTCGCGACTGTTGTGTAATCCATTTGCTTGGACCAGTCAGAGTAGAATATTCTGTGGCCTTCGTTGCCTTTGAGAACGTATTAGGGTATCCTTTAGGTACCTTGAGATTAGTAACGGGCGAGGTAGCAACATTGATTAGCTATTAGCGTATCCATTACAGCGATTTTCTTTTTTCATTATTTTATTATCATTAATTTTTTTAGTATTTGGCCATATTATCCAGAATTTGTCCTACTATCCCTATGGTATCTAGTGCTAGTATATTTATTTCTCACTATTTATATTCACCCTTGAGGCTTTTATCTAAATCATATAATGTTTTCGACACGTTATAAAGTGCCGTCAAATACTTGGTGATGAATCCGTACTTGTACAGATCCCTTCAGGATGAACGCCGTCGCTATGCAGCATTAAATCAACCCGCCCTCCCTAAACCAGAATTGCATTGCCGAGGCTCGAAACGGGGAATACCACGTTCTCAGGATGGCTGCTTCTCCGACTCACCTACCCGTCTAAGCAAGGAAAAGTGCCGCTACGAAGAACGCAACTAGCGCTACAGGGCCCATACCAGTGGCGCCATGCCCGCGTTTGGCCTCGTTGGTGGTAGTGTCTGTGTCAGACTCGGTGTCGTTCTTGCGTCCAGTGGCAGTAATGCCGTTCATTACGTCGGCAGTTTTGATGGAAGGGCCCTGATCAAAGAAGTCTACTAGCACAAAGGTCGGCACATAACCCCACTCAGAACGGCAGTTTTTGGCATGCAAGCCTAGGGCTCCAGTGGTTGACGTGGATGGGCTATTTGTTGTCGCGATATTATCAACGTCCGGGATCATGATGGAGGAGCTTAGACTGTTGTAAGCGAAGTGGTTCATCAACGGTAGGAGGCCTGCGGAGAGCGCGGAAGCTGCTGAAGATTGTGTGGATGGCCGGTCTAATGTACAGTTGAAGCCCGATAGCGATGTGACCTCGTACGCCGTCTCAAAGACGTAGTCGAACTCGGAGAGCAGATAGGAATAGGTACTATTGGTTGAGATGGATGCGATGAATGTCACGAGGCGAGTCTTGGCATTGATCATCGACTGTAGAGTAGGCCAGCCATTGCCTGATGGGGTGTATCCGTACTCGGAGATTCCAGAAGCCTCAAAAACGGATCCAAATTCCTCAACGTCCTTGCCATCTGAGTTGACAATCAAGAGTGTCACCACATCGTTCGGGTTCGTGTCCATCCAGTATTTGATTTCTACAAGCCAGTCTTGCAGGGAGCCAGCATCGAGCAGGCTACAATACGTGTGGCACAGCTTGATGGTTCCGTTGAGATCGTGAACTTGCACCTGCAGTAGTCGTATACCGGCGTCTAAAGCAACGGTTGCATTGTAGTACTGATTACCGGCTATCGAATTCTGGGTGCTAGCATCGCGGAGGAAAGACGAGTCGTGCGCGCCCATATGAGTAATATTGCTGTAAGAGCGGCTACAAAGATCAGGGGAATTATTGCAAGCCACCGTTGATGTTGATGCCGCCGAAGTTGATGTTGAGCTTGTCGATGCAGCTTGTGCCGTAGCGAGAGGCGTTACGGTTGTGGATGTGGACAAGACACTGCTGCCTTGCAGCCCTTGTGGCCCCTGCGGCGAAGAATAGGCAGTACTCGCCAGAGCCGCCAGAATTCCTACGTGTTTGCGTAATGATAGGATCATCTCGACTAAGAAGATATGAAACGAGAGTACTGCAATTACCCTTGTATAGCGACGGATTACTTCCTGTAGTGTAGAAGAAAAAAAAATGAAGGAAGAAAGAGACGGAATAACTACACGAGAAGAGCGAGGGTGAAGTTGACTTTGCATCCCACAGCGAGTGCCATACCCATTATAACTATAGTAGGTTCAAAGGAGGTTGAAGTAACTAAGCTAGTTAGTCTACTACATAGTATGTACGGTAAGTGTTAGAGCTTGTACGGACACCAGGTACGTAATGTCGATCCGCCACACCCAAAACACCAGTCGTCGTCGTCGTGTTGATGCGTGAGACGTCAGGACGACGATCTACCTACCCCTGCCAGAACCCTGGGAACGATTGCGAATAGCGATCTGCGAAACAGTGCATATTAAACTGTGCTTGCTTAGGTAGCTAGCACGTCTTCTGCGCGTCTACACTAGTATTCAGGTAGTGAGTGGTTTCTCCGTGCCTAGACCAGTTTCTAACCAGTACGTAGCCCAGCTAAGGTTAATAGCTACTACACAGTGCAATAGATCAGTGCTGTACTTTGCGGAGCCTATCCCGGACAGTGTCCCCGGAATCAATACCAGGACTCTGGCCTGTTTAGAGCTGGCGACTGCGCCTCTCCACGTCAGCCTTAGCAAACATGAAACCATGTAAACGCGCGTTCCGTCCTTTCAAGCAGATCCAGGGGTCTTTAGCGTTGGTCTGTACACATATTAACCCTACTGTACTGTACACTAGCAATTATAGTATTGATTTTTTCCAGACCAAATAATGTTTGTATGTTTGTATCTTACATAGCAAAGTGCCGTATCCTAGGCGTGCATCAAGTAGATCTTGAAAACACGCGTTGAGATCACACTATATTGTATACAGCGGATGAATCATTCGCTACTCACCCAAGGTACGCTTAACCGTGCTAAGGCGAGGCCAGCTGCCCAGCCTTAGCATTCGACAACAAAATCACGTCTTGAAGGGGAATACGAGACCATCCCCACTGGACCAGTGCGGCTACAGCGCCATTATTGGGCTAATAGGACATCTTTCCAGCTTAGATCTCCTCGGGACAGCTATAGCAGGTACAGCCACACCACCTTCAGCCCCTTAACAAGGATACCAACCTCGCTCACAGAAACCAGATAGTGCACACTAAACCACACGACTACTATGTAATCGCAAGCGCACAACAACACTCGGTCAACGCAGCTGAAATCATGTTTCGGGGTATTCCTGACCACACACAATGCTATGGGGTTCCACTTTTACTCGGGATCGTCTGCATACGACTCCATTGCAGCCCTTTCCTCCATCTCCTTGATCTTCTTTTTTCCTTCCTCAGTCGTTGCGTCTATTATCTGCTCTTCCATGCTAAGAATACCAGCCTATAAGATAGTCAGTGTATGAACGGGCTAATTAGTAACATCATAGTATACGCCTTACCTCACTCAGGAGATTCACAACCTCCTCGGCTTCGGGGACTTTCATTCTACCAAGAACCTCGTTCACCTTATCCAGGCTACCAGATTCCAGTGCCTTTCGCATGTCCGGCGCGAAGCCCTCGAAGATCTCGCGCCCACGCATCTCAGCTTCGTCTTGGCTATTCTCAGCCGGGATCTGAATCTTGATTTCGGTACCTGGTTCAACTGCATGCAGCTGAATCTGCTCTATATCGCCAGACCCACCTTCCGCGGCCCGTTGTGCGTTGATCTCTACCGCCCGGCTTTTAATGCGGAAGTACGTGTCTTGTACATCTTTGTAGAATACCTCTTGGGCTTGGTGGCCCTTTGTAGTAATGCGCTTGAAGAAGAGCGCAACACCATCCTTGCCGAGCGAGCGGCAGTACTGAAGTAATAAAGCTTGATGGATGTAGTTTCGCGCGATATCGTCATTGTTCTGTAACAGTGCGTCAAAGGCCATGACGAGGATGCCATCAGTCTCCTTCTCAGACAGAATATTGGGATGTGAAGAGACGAAGGCATGGCTTTCCCGATACTCGCTAGCCTTGATATCTGCAAACTTCTGTGCATCGGGAGAAGCCTCAATCTCGTCGTCGTCGTCGTCGTCAGTCACTCTCGCTTCCTCGGATTTACTCACAGAGAAGTTGGGGTTCAAAAGTTCGACTTTGCTGTCGTCCTTCTTCTCCCCTGATGTAGAAGGTGTAGACTTTGCCACGTAGGAGCTGTCAAACCCCGTGTGGATGCTCTCACTTGTGATCTTACGGCTTTCCTCTTTCTCTAAATCTGCCAGGTTTGCCAAAAGCTGCCTCTGTAGATCTTGTACCTTGTTCAAGTGATTCTCTATCTCCTCAACCATAGCAGTAAAACGATTCTCCGGGTTCTTCTCGTTGAGCGTCCCGTTCACCTGGTCTAGCAATGCCGCCATCAGCTTGGTATAGGTAGGCGACTCGCCAACGTCGGTGCGGACACCTTCGGGGGCCACAGGTAGTCTGTCGTCCTCGGGGCTGCCGGCAGACTCCATGACGGCTCGAAAAGCCACCTCGGCTTGGTTAGATTCGGCTTCGATAGCATTGGCTCTGAGGGCAGCTAGGAGCCCAGATATACGCTTTATTAAGCCATCATTGATTATGCGTTCATACTTGTAGGTCTCGATCTGGAGTCGGCGCTGCTGGCGCTCGGCATGGATTTGGTTCTGCTTGGCGCGGATGAAGGATCGTTTATCGACATTCGGATGGACCTCGATATCAGAGTCATCGCTGAGCTCTAGGTTATCCTACGAAGAGAGGAAGCATTGTGGTTAGCGTTTAGCCGTCGCTGTTCCAAGGGCCGGCTGGTAGTCACAGAGCAGTCATCGACCTTCCTCAGGCACTTACCCACTTGCTATAATCTACAGGCATTTTGGCGTATGCTAGAGAGTCGTGGGAAAAGAAATTATACAGAGAAAGAAAGCATTAGTAGCGTCAACAGGTTTTACGAGCCGGTGTACTCTCTAGTGTATGCGAAACTACGGAAATATGTAATGTGACTTATTCTGGCATATTCTAGCCTTGATTAGGTCTAACTGTAGTTGTTGCTGCAGTTGCGGGGTGTTTTGGCATGTAGAGGCTGCAGGCATGCCCCTCCATCAGTGACTCCACTGCGACCCTGTAGGTAGGTCTTAAGTAGGTACCCAATTAATACTTTTAATACGTACCTTTGTTATATATGTATACCTCGTAGTAGAGAAGTAGGTACATAAGGTTAAGTACTCACTTATCGATACTGACAGAGCTCACGGGCAGACCTTACTTAATCTGCTTCATCGAGTACCTGACCAGAACCTGACCTAGGTACACTACCCATCGAGACAATAAGCACGTACCTATCTAAAGGAAAGATTCATCTTTATTATTTGTGTTACATGCCCTATTTTATTTTTAGCAAAATAAAAAGAGGCTCAACTCTGCTTTGAAATGTGCCACGATGCATATATATCTTTCCTAAGCATACATATCGGTAGAATGGAGATTTACATACCTACTAGTAGGTAGGTTACTTCAGTACCTAACATACCTCCTACAGTACATACCAAGACCTGTGGACTTCCCCACCCCAAATCCTCGAGTCAACACAAGATCCGGGATTGCACAACTAACATTTCAATTCGCCCGGTTAGCTCAATCGGTAGAGCGTGAGACTCTTAATCTCAAGGTTGCGGGTGAGTAGCAATGATAAACCACCATGGCCACCACAACGATACTAATCCTGTGTGTCTAGGTTCGACCCCCGCATCGGGCTCAATTCCTGATGCCTCCCAAGTTAACTGGGAGCAGCAACCATAATTTTTATTATTCTTTTTTATTCTTTTATTTGTATTTTACTCTTTACTTTCCTTTTCCCTTTGTCATCCAATATTTTCTATTTTTCCCTCTTCCTTCTTCTATTCCTCCTTGTACTTATCTCTGTCAAGATTCTTGAATAGGTAGTAGCCCCTCTTAAGCAAGATTTTCCGAGTATCCCGATCTTCAGGTACTTACTAAAAATACTATAACAGAATACGAATAGGAATGAAGGAATTGGTGTATAGCCCGTGCCGGATAGTAGGCAAACAAACGAATCTAGCATCACTAGCTTTCACACTACAATGGAGTCAATGGGCAATGCATTGAGCCGTGACCATAGCAATGTAAGAAAAGCCCAAATCTAGGGGAATATCTAAATTAGGCGCCACACGCAACTTGCCAGGGTAGGAAAAAAAAAAAAGAAAAAGATAATCAAAACAAAATAGAACGTACAACACCAAGGATTCGCTTGTCGTCACCGACCCAACTACTAATTTAGCCCTCTCCGGCTTATCCATGGGGGAGCAGACGGGACCCCGAGTTCTCCGGAGGGTATGGCCGTACGTGACAGATCGAGAGAGTAATAGGATAGAAAACTCAAGCATGCGGAAGCACAAAATGCTAGCCTTAGTATGACTGCATCGCAAAGGCAGTATCACATGCCCACAACCCGCCAGTCAACCTGAAACTTGCGGTCCAAGTACACGAGATTAACGATATACCATACTATGTTTTACGGGATGTTTCAGCCTCAGTCGCTTATATTCACTGAACAAAGTTCTCGGATCGCTTGCGGAGATAGCTTCACTAGGTCCAGCCTCCTTTTAGGTAGCGGCAGTACTCAAGCATATTATAGTATCCCGATTTCTAAGGTCTATTTTCCCAGCCGTCACTGTAAATACTGGTCCCAAAGATCGAGTGAGAGTTACAGGCGTACTGCAGATAACCTCATATTCAGCTTCTCTCATATCCCCGCCAATGGCGGCCGTATCTTATATCTTAACAGGTGGGATAATTCGGGGTCATACAGTATGCCCAAACCACGAGTCTATTAGCTAAGCCCCGCAATGCGAAGTTCCGAATGAATCAATACCGGCCATTCCGCAGAGTGACTCCATTTCCACACAAACACTTCTGTATAACCGTCACGTGTAAATTCATCTACCTCGGTTAATATCACTCTTCATCGTGTATACATGTCTTCTGGCATCGTGACTCATCGTCTGACCGATCGGTTGGCACTTAGCTACCACAAACAATTATAGAATAGGCGGCATCGATCAAATATGTAGGATAAGCAAGTACTGCTCTTCACACGCCGGGCTGTACTCTTGCGCCTCCGGAGAATATGAACTATGTATTTTTAACTAGGTATCAAGCACCGCCTACCTCTAGTCGTTGAGATAAAGTTTATTGACAGGCCATATTCGCGAGTCAATTGCCCAATGAGATTTCGACAGGGTTGCGGAGTAGTGCGGCGGAAGGATGCCACGTTATGACCCCGAAACCGACGCCGCAGCACACTGATATATAAGTCGGAACCGGAGTTTAATACGCCGTATGAAAAGGCTTCTAGAACGTTGAAATTTTCAATTTGATTCCATGTATATGTATATATATAACGAACCTGCCTCTGCCATCCCGCGCCAAGGCATTTTAGGGCTGTACTGTAGGCATCTTAGTGTAGAGGCGTCGAGGAGGAGCTGAAAAAAAGGACCACACATATCGACATGTAGATTAGACATACCTAGGTACATCGATTGGCTCAAACAGGTAAACGGTCCTAGAAAGGAAAGAAAACGTCCAAGGATAGGGAGTTTATGTCAGCGCCGTACATAGCTCATCCTTGGCGTTTGCCCCCAAACAGTTTAGCATCGTCCTGCTCAGCCATCGGGACGACGCCCGGATCATCCAACCGCGGCGTGATACGGAAATCAGCCTTGGGTGATGGCAAAACGTGCCTGATCGGTCCGTCTGTATGTACGGTACGGAATTCTGTAAGGTCGGAAATAGAGTTTCATTCGCCGACATGTGAGTCTTGCTAGTCATAGGCGTGCAAGTAGGGGGAACTGTGCCGTATAGCACCCAGTCTCCGCCGCAATCATCGAGTCACTTGAATAATTCCCAATATGAAATGACTAAGGATGATGGGAAAATAAATGGCCAAGACTACTAACTGTGACGTCGGTGGGGGATCGATGCACAAAGACATCGTAATGCCGCTTAGGGAAATTTACCACCAAGTAGGATCTTGAGGCTTCGTAGTCGTTCCCAATCGACCTGGCCGTACGACCATCAGAGCCCAATTTTGGCATCATTATTAGCTACGTATCCATAGAGCCACCAGAGCACAGATCTGGATGGCAATCGTGTATATAAGGAATGCGGCGAACCCAGAGGCCTCGTCTTTGCATTGCAGAAGCCATCATCAAATCTCATCATCACCATAATCATCATCATCTCGATTTTTACCCTCTAGTGTTTGTTCGCCTTCCTTGCCGAGCCGAGAAACCTTTCGAAAAGTGCATATAAATTCCGACAATGGTTGTGATTCTAGCAGCGGTATCGGTCGCCGTCAATGGTGGCGGTACTCAAGGCCAAGGAGGCTCTACGTCTGGGTCTACAACTGTCAAGAGCGAGTCTTCACCAGCACCGGCACCATCGCCGCCACCACAGACAACATCATCGTCGTGAGTTGCCTCGTCTTGTTTCCCAGGTCTTCTTTAGTGATTCTAACCACCATGTGCTAGTTAATATCGGTGCTATTAGCACAACTGGTTCTATTGCGATGTGTCAAATATAACAATCACCTGAAATTTCGTTTTTTTGTGAGCTTCTCAAGCCATTTATCAGGGTTACCTATATTTACACCCGCTAACACTTATGGAAAGTAGGGAAGCGCAAAACACGGGGAACTAAGACGGAAAATGTAGGATTTGTGGATGGCATTAGACAGCGAATAGAGGAACTGAAAAGGTAGATTGGAATAGACGACTTGGGAACACACTGCGAGGGGAATATATAACAATAGACTTAGACGAAGGAATGGTTCTTGCTGGCGCAATGGGGCATCGTGGGTTGACTGGGTGTACATGCATATTTATTTTCTCTTTCTGTTCTCTACTTCTCTCTCCTTTTTTTTCTGCTGAGCAAGATTAGAATATAGGGGCACGTTGATTGGACGATTTCAATTGATTTTTCTTTTGGCATTTTGACATTTTGCCCGGGGAAGAAAATGAGATGAACATGACCAAGCCACCTAGGAAAGAAAACGTGATTTACTACTCGGACACGCCCACTCCTCCTCCACGTCCCTTCGAATGGTCGAGACATTCCGAGAATCAACGGCGTGGAATCTGGTAAATTGGTACAATTACACTGGTTCTTCTCCCATATATATTGGCTATGATTTAGAGGTGTTGCTGTTTAATCTTGCAATCATCCTGGTCGCGAGTGCTGAGCCTTGGATTCAAGGGCGAAGAAAGCACGACATAAATAGATTTTGTAAATGATTATTTAGCCTACCGCGTATACGTTTTGAAAGTATCAAGGTATTACTAAGTGATAGGTTGTTATAAGATTCCCTTATTATTTGCTTAGTGATATTTCAGTTTACCATTGGGTCTAGATTACCGTTTCGGGGAGTTGGCATGTCTAGAGCCAAATGCTCGAGGTCTCGATGAACCAAGTACCTCAGTAACTAACCGTCTTGCTCTTCAGCCTATTACCCCTTAACTCGCAAGCTCTACAGACAGGCGCTTGTATCGATAGCCATGAGCGTAGCCGATAGGTGCTTCATGCCTGCGGCATCTCCTTCCCCAACATCGATCCCAATTCACCAATAATGCAGCATCCTTTTACATTCCGTGATGCTGAACTCGCCATCTTCCAGCTCATTATCGCTCAAGGTAGACACGAACGTGCGGGCATTCTCGAGGACCTCCACCCCACCGCCGGCGGAGGGGAGCGAGATGTCACAATACGCCATACGGTATGCGTCCGTCTCGTAAGTGCACAGTCTTGCAACGTGCTCAGGTTTCTCGCAGAGCCATGCCATGCCTTGAACACCCTCTGTATCGTCGACGGCTGCAGGCACAAGGGCCGGGAACAGTCCCCAGAGCTTAATTTTCCAACCGTGGATGACTGCACGCTCATGCAAAATGACGGGGCCCCCTTTCCCGTCTTCCGATGTGCCGTCTGGGATCTCGCAAATCCTCTGCAACACTTCACGGATTTGCAGCGAGCCATAGAAGAAGAAGTAGAAGGACTCGAAGGTGGTTACGGTCATCTCCCCAATGATAACAAAATCCTCATCCCAATCCTTAAGTTCGTCCTCACCTGGTTTCCCCAGATAGTTGCTGTCGTCGTTGTATTCCGTTTTGTGGCTACCAGAAGAGTGGCGTAGTGTGGTGGCGATCTCATGGTTACATAGAGCCATACCGGCAAGCCTAAAGAGCTCGAGGCCCGTGGCTGTTGTGCGCAGACCTCTAATAGCGAGAATGGACGCGTTGTGTGCGTTTGCCTTCTCGTCGGACGCAGATTTTGGGTACTGCGACTCTATGGGTGGTAGAGCGGTCATAATGGCGTTGACTTGCTCCATGGTAGGAATCGGGTAATTTTAGGTGTATTATTTCTGCAAGGTATGTCGAAAGGCGTGTATTGCCGAGGAAACTTATGTGTTGAAGTCGGGGCACGTATTCGCTGGGACGTAGATATGAGAACCGGAGCGTGAAGAAAACCTAGCGGGGTTTGGTTTGCTATGCTAGAATGTGTTTGGGCAATGGTAGGTGATATGCTGGAGCTCAGACATCTTCATTCATGGTATGTACTGCTGGAACAATTGACTTTGAAACCTTTCTACTGTCGCCGTCATCAGCTGGACGCAGTGCTGGGGGAACACAAAGAACACAGTAATATGTACTCATTCTCTTCCTCCCATTCAATGTCTAAACACCATGTGCTGTCTTTACCTATTGTTGCATTGGCTCCATTGGCTCCATTACCTTAATAAGATATCAGGACAATAACAGAGCCCTGTGTGTTACAGCCTTGTCGTAGCATCTGCGTTTTAACGAAAAGAGAAAAATAATACTAGGCAATAGTTGGGAATGTGGGTTCGTGGGCGTTAATAACAACATAAACTATGTGTAGTTGTGGAGTGACCAGGCTTGCCTGTCTCCATCGCTCGGCGAGGCCTTTGAAACATAATACAACCAAGAGTAACACCGTAACTGCAACTCCGCCGCCGCAAACAAATATACTCTACGCGCAAATCTCTGTCTTTATTTTGGTGCCTGGCCTTCAACAAAGTCTAGGGCCTGCTCTGTACTGACACAGTTGATGGTACTGTTCTTGTTTCGAAATAAGACACCATAGCACTTATCAGCGACATGGACAATTTCTGGTCTGAAGGTGGTGCAGATAAACTGTGTTCCCGCGGTATCTGAGATGGACTGAAGAAGCCCCGCGACCGCCGTACGGTATTGTGCATCAAGGTTGGCATCAACTTCATCAAAGATGACCATCGGGCTGGATTCTGTCTGCTGGAGGGCAAAAATCAGGCAAAGAGCGCAGAGACCTAGTGATGATCAGTACAACTCAACAAATGCAACCGAACTATTCCTGGCAACTCACTTTTTTGGCCACCAGAGAGCTGCTGGATACGTTGCTGCTCGTCAGCCATCTTTGAGTTGAACGAGACGCTGATACCGACGCCAGTATAGTTCTCCACGCTGCTTCGATGTTCTTCGTCGGATTCCTCTGGATCTACGCGCCTATCTGTTCGTCTTTGGATGACTAGGCGACCATGACCGGCTGGTACAAGTCGTTCAAATATTGTCGCAAACTCTTTCGAGACCTGCTTGAATGTCCGCTCTATGGCCTCATCCTTCCGTTGGTCTAAATGCTGAACGAGCTCTTCGATAGACTGTTGTGATTGATCAAGTTCTTCACGTCGCTTCATAAGTTGTTCCTGTTGTACTGTAAAGCTATTGTATTGCTCCAAGGCCTTTTTGTTGACATGCTTGTATTTTTTAAGCGCATCGGCGACTTTCTTGAGGCGGTTGCTGATCTGTTTTGAACTCTAGTAAGCTGTGTGATTTATTTTTCTTTCTTCAGGGTGTCAGGGTTGCAACTCACTGTCTTTGCATCTAGGCGTTCGTACTTGAAGGCATCATCAGGCACGATTCCAAGGTCGCGAATATTCTTTGCGCACTCAGCAGCTCGTGCTGTTAACAGTGCCTTCTTCTGAATATTACGATCTATTCTCTTTTGTTGCTTGGCGATTTCTCTTGCAATTTCTTGTAGCTCCTCCTCTTTCTGGCTTCTCTGTTTTTCTAGATTCGTAATCTTGGACTCTGTGGAATCGAGGTGTTTGTCATTCTCTTGAAGCTGGTTTTCTACTAGAGCTGTCGCGTTCTGCGTCTTCTTGAGCTCCCGTTTTGCATCCCTTAAATTATCACTTCCACTAGAAGCGCCTTCAATGGCTTGACTGGTGAGTTGATCGAGCTTCAGCCGAAGGTTGGTGCGCAGATCAAGTTCGAGCTTATTCTTGCGATTTTCCAGCTCTCGTCGATTGGCACTGACCTCATTCCATTCCCTTTGGAGCTCTTGCACTTGAGAGCTGGACTCCTCTAATTGCCGCTCCTCCGAGGCTGCGAGAGCTTTCTTAAAGTCCGACGCTAATTCTGCCTCATGAGCATTCAGAACGTCGCTGAATTCTTTCATATTCTTATCGACGAGATCTCGCCGCCCAATGGCCGTCTCAAGTCGATCTCTTGCCAAGGCAACTTGACTATTTTTTGTATTTAATTCGGCGCGAAGGGGTCCATGGCTATTGTCCATTTGGCGAAGTTGTTGTTCTGCTTTCCGCTCCTCACCCTGTGCAAGACTGACTTCTTGATCTTTCTTTTCTAACTCACTCTGGAGCATAGATACATCCTCTTGTAACCGATCGTGCTTCTCTCTCGATTCTTGCAAAGAGTGTAGAGCATCTAGTCGTGAGCTTCGGGGGTCTATGTATCCTCCAGTCATGGCACCTCGCTTGTTGGTGGTGTCACCGTCGAGAGTCACGACGTTAACCCCGTGGCTCTTGGCATATTGGCTACCAATGGTTAGATCACGGCAGACAATGGTGGTGCCGAAAACTTGACGGAACGCCTTTTCGTATTCCGGGTTGTATTTAATTTTGTTGAGCAAAGGTATGGCATCTTGGGCATTTGGGAGCTTTGCCGCTTTCGGCTGCAATCTCGAGAGTGGCATGAATGTGATTCTGCCGCCAGATTGCTTCTGTAAAGCTTTGACTAAGAATGTAGCGGTCTCATCATTATCCACAACATAATGGAATAGGCTGGCACCTGCGACCTGTTCTACGGGTAGACGGTATGCTTCGTCAACACTCAGCAGCTCGGCTAGTGTACCGTAAGCACCGGGGATATTGTGCTTTTGCTTAAGTCGACGGATAGATTCCAAACCTAGCCAGGTATTGGAGTCCATACTCTTTCTGAGGACATTCTCGGCCTTGACCCTGTCCTCCCGCGCGTCTAGAAGTTCTTTATCGAGGGTATCGTCTTTCTTACGAAGTTGCTTTATCTCTTCCTGAAGCTTATGGACAACGTCCTTGGCCCTATTGTATCTTTCGGCGAGAGCAGCTCGGTCACTACCGAATGCCCCGTTTTTTTGCCGCAGGGTCTCTATCTCTTCCTCCAACTCCTGGATGGATGTTTGGATATTGTTCACTTGTTCTTCAGCATCAAGACGCGTGGCTTTTTGTGTTCCCAAGGTCATATTCAGGTCGTCTATTTCCTTCTTAAGCCAACTGTCTCGTTCTGATTTGCTTCGAAACTGCGTGCCTCTCGTTTGCTTTGTGAAGAGTCGCTGTCTTCCGGCTTCCGCAGTATCGAGAGCCTGTCTTACTTCTGCCTCTTTTCGCTTTCTCTTTTCCAATTCAGGCATTAGTTTCTTGAGCTCGGCCTCTTTGGATGTGATAGCTGCCTTGACACGGTTCAGTTCCGCATCGTGTTCCTCCTTTGCTTGTTCCTGAGCTGACATGCTGTCCGAGAGATTCTTGACAGCCAGTTCGGACTTTGCTCTCGCCTTGGCATTCTCGCGTCGATCCTCCTCTAGTTGTCGCCGGTCGATACGAAGGAGCTCTATCTGCTTTTGTAGTTTGTGGATCTCGGCATCTAGTGAGGCAATGACCTTTTCGCCTGCATTGTAAGCGTCGCGATTCTCGTCCGTGTCTTCAATGCCACCTTGGCGTGACTCCTCGAGTTCCTCCAGGGCCTCTTCGACTGCGATTTGATCCTTGCGATGGTATGCATATTCTAAGCAGCGGCGTTCTCGATCTTTATCCTGATACCCTCGAAGCTCCTCTTTCTCCTCCTCTAGCTCACTCAACCGTTCTTTGATGTAGTCCAATAACTCGTCGATTTTCTCTCTCTTATTGTTGGTATCTGTCATGATTTTGAGCGATTCGGTTCGACGGGATTCGTAGACTTGTGTCCCGGCGACTTCTTTGAGCAGGTTTAGTCGGTCAGACTCTTTCATATTGGTTAAGGCGGTGACTCGGCCCTGGGGCACAATGTAGTATGGATTGGATTTGGAGAATCCTGCTGTTTCTAACAGATTTGTGACATCGACTTTAGTGACGACCTTCTTGTCTAGCGAATACTCGTCTTTCTTTAGACCAATTGTCCGGCGCAAAATAACTTCCTTGTTGCCAGTATGAAATCGATCGTCACTGTTATCAAACACGATTTCGACATAGGCGGACATGACTGCGGAGCCAGAACCTTCATGTAGTAGTGCTTGACGCTCCTCGCGACTCATCTGGGTGTAGGCATCGCTGAGGACAAATCGAATCGCGGCGAAGAAATTACTCTTGCCCGAACCATTGCGGCCGACGATGACATTTGTTTTTGGCGAGAATGGCTCCATGACCGTCTGGTCCTTGTAGCTGTACTTCTGTTAGTAACACATGCTTGGGCCAGTGTCATCGTGGCCCGCGCGCGCGCCCGCACTCACCTTTTGAAGCCCTGAATGATGATCTGCTTGATATACATGGTCGCGGCAAGTGCTGCCGGGCAGGCAGCGGGTTCTATGTACTCGAAGGGTTGTCGCGCTATGCATGAAAGTGCAAATCCTGGATGAGGAGCGTTGTGCGACGATGGTTGAAGCAGAGATCGGACAATTTGTTGGCTTGTCACGTCAGGATTTACGGACGCGTTCGAGGCGCGAATAGCTGATGGGCAGGTAGTGTGGGGGAGGCGGTAGATTCACTAGTTTTAGGTAGTGTGGAGCTACCTACTTACTATGTAGGTACCTAAGACTGAAGGTCTGAAGGTAGGAGGCACTGTATTGAGGCCCTTGACAAGTGCCGGGTAGGTAGGTTAGGGGCCAGGTTATAGCGTATTGGTAGGGTACCTTGAGTACCTGACCTACCTTGGGTACTTAAACTACTTGTAGATGCCTAACACTATACTAAGGAGGTAGTAGTGTAGGGTGTACTGTACGGTAGTGAATGACATGGTCGAAAAAAATTGTGCATAGTGAGATGGACTCGACTAGCTTTGGATTGTGGCTTACTAGCACATATAACCTTGTTGCACTGTGGCTGTGCTCATCATTATCTACTTATCTACTATGTACCTATGTACCTACCTGGTAGGCGGTAGGCTGTTAGTGGACCTTCACAGTACTATACTAGGTTAGATATGACTGCTTAGCCAACCTGGTATTCTATGGTGAAGAAATGTGAAATCTGTCGTCTTCCCTTGTCTCTATTTGTTGGTCCTAATATCATCTGGTATGGTTGCATGAATATCGTGCTATACATAGATGGATGGATGATGGTGTGTGGCGAGTGTCCGCCTATCACGTCGCCAAGCTGCAGCTTACACAGAGCTCTGGTATCAGAGGTGCGTGTGTACTTACTATGTAGATGCCTCAACTGATAAGGTAAAACTGGTAGGGTGCAATCGGATAGGGTTGTTTTCTGTCTCTAGGTAACTGTTGTTGCAACGCTAGGAGATCAAAATCAATCTAGTATTTCTATGATAGGTAGATACCTTCTGGCTTGCTGAGTGATGACTTTCTATTGCAATGAGCACATGCCATGCACCTGCAAAGCACATGAAATAGATCCGCTGGTACGGACGGTACCTATGTCTATCAATATAAACTCATCTACTACTACAGGTAGGTACACAAGTCAGTTACAATAGAAGGTCGTAGTGTGCACTACGGAGTTTACATTAGATTTGTAGAGGATAGTTAGTTCCTATCATTCAATATGTACTTAACCTAGATGATTAAGGCAGGACCACTTTGAGGCTTGCGGCTGGCCGTTATTAATTTTTTGGATCTTGATCTGGAAATTGGACACATGTCGATCACGCCGCACACCTCTAATGTGGTACACCCGGCTGCCCTGGTGACTGGCAGAACCTGTGAGGCTTGCGCTGTTCCAACAACTGCTCAACTCTATGCATGTATATTTATCATTATAAATGAAGGGGTGCTTTCTTGATGCTAAGGGAAGTAAATAGGGGATGTGGACACACATTATTCCCAAGTGTTTACCATACTTTCTGATGTTCCGTTTGTGTGCCATATGAAAAGACACATCATCGAAAACTCATGCCAAGCCACATTCTTTTCCCCGGGTTAGAGCCCAGGTACCTACGACGATGTACTGTAGGTCGTGCACGCGGCTTTCGGTGGAGCCACTATATTACAGAACCTGGTCCATTGGTGTGTCACCATTCCCAGGTAACTAGCACCTACGGGGGTACGTAGGTAGGGTACCTGTCTCTATCTACAGGGGATTTATCCTCTACCTACATGGACCAAGTCTCGATGATACTCATTATACCCAATAATTAATTTACATAGACCAGCGATCGTTACCAGGTACCTAGTGAGTGTAAGGGCGGACGGAGTAACATGCGAAAGAATACAGAATCTGGCGCGCACATTTCTCGATTGAAAAATATATTCCACCTACCTAATCATATGCCGTACAAGAAGGTTAGACATTAAGGTGCTTGCTAAGGAGAGGTAGGCATTGCCTGGTTCTGGATCGAGACTAGGAGGTACCTCCTATACACTAGACTATAAAGTATGCATCCTAGCAGTTGTACATATGTACCTGCTCAAGTACATAGGCACCAAATTTACATTGAGGGACTTTACCTACATACACACATGTGTATGTACATGTGTGTATGTACGCACCTAGGTAATGTAGCTACCTAAAGTGCCTTGGGTACACAAACACTGGCTTGGCTAGCGATAAAAATCCTGTGCCACGGTAACACCAGAAGATTATCAGTAGAAAATCGAAATACATGGAAAATTGTAGCGCGTATTAGACGCAATCTATCCTGACTCGAGCAGTTTTTGAAAAAGAGTTGCTCGGCAAGGCAGGACGTGGACGTCGGGCTTCCGGGCGGGCTAGCTGGCTGGCTGCTTGTGGCTGCTTGGATGATGCGGTTGAGAGGGTTGAGAGAGAGCGACAGGGCGCCTGGACAGGGCTTCTGAACAGGGCTTCTGAACAGGGCTCTTGGACAGGGATGGATCAAGTGTCGCCATTTGATGAATGGCAGTTGAAGTGGGAACATTGGGAACATGACAGGCATAATCAGGCAAGGCGCAGGAGCTCGGGCCAACAATACAAGAGAAAATCCAAGACCCACCCCTGACTATGGCCCCCATTAGCCATCCTTGCATCTACCTATAAAAGTATCAGTCCAAATACAAGAGGGACTGGCGCGCCGACTCCAAAAAGTCATACCTACCTCGAGCTGCATTTCGTTTCCACTGCCGAAAGGGCCCAGCAGCAGCACCAGCAGCACGACCACACCTCCGGTCCCAATACCACATATATTTCTGTGCGCACGTACCACCTCGAGTTGCAACCTGGGCACAGCCTAGGCATCACATTATAACATAACATAAAATAACATAACATTGTTGACAACATAGTAACAACGCCGATACCAACAACAACCACAACGGAAATAACCCAGGCATACAGGGCCAAAGTCAAAATTCAAGCTAGAACCAGAGCCAGGACCGGAGCCGGAGCCAGAGCTAGCTACCATACTCGCACTATACACGAACCTTGCAAACAACTACGACTACTACCGTGTGTACTGTCATACACACACTATTTACGATATTACCTGTTACTATTACTACCACTACTACTATTTCTACTACTACTAGGAGGGGGGTTGTAATACCTAAATCCTACCTGCTTTGGTCCCGAACTGAATAGGACCCAGTAGTCTAGATACATAGTAGTATCCGTTTTAGGCAATGGGCACTTGCAAGCTGCATCATCGTCATCACCAAAGCTGCTAATATCTCAAATTGCCCTCAGTAACTAACTAACGAACTGAGCATATGTGAGACCAGGTCAATCATTGGCTTTTTTCTCTTTCTTTTTTTTTCTCCTTGGCTTTTTATAATTCAAAGTTCACTTCATAACAACATATCAAACGTAAGTACCATCGTACACCTTCCCCTCACCCCCCCCTGATATCTCATCTTTTATTTTTTTTTTATAAATACCTAGATGCTATGTACCTCTTTTACCTAAATGTCATTTACCCAAACTTGCTCCTTTCCTCTTAGGAACAGCAGTCTCTGCACTGAAACTGCCCTTCTCTGCGATCCGCTCTTGCATTGCGGCAAACTGCATATGACATAATTCTATGTCTCCGTCGAGGTGCCGGTGCATCGATATCCAGGGCCCCGGTATAATAGGGGAGATTGGGGATATGCTAGCGTCCATCAACATGCTCTGCTTTGAACGCACTACACTTGTAGTTGCTTGAAGCTTCCTCGGGACGTTTTGCCGGCCGCATGAACATGTCCTATTACCTAGATGTAATGGCCATTCCCCGAGGATTGAGACGTGTACATGTAGCACTCTCCTCCTCTCCCCTGTTCGTCCGTCCCTGCCTTGCAGATACCTTCCCATGGAAGCGACACGACGGCCCTGTGTAGTCGCAAATCCGAGAAGGCAGTCTTTATCATCTCCCTCGACTTCAACCCAATGCGCTCGGTTTTATCCGATTATTGAACCAACGCAAAGTGCAGTGACTAATAAGATACATGCAGTAGTATCATGAAATGAACTACCCTTGAATATTGGCCTTCCAGCCCAGGAGTGACTAGCAAAGATGGCATCTAGGTGAGTCATATGACCGTGTTCTTAACAAGGATTCGGGTATACTAACAGGTCATGTGTTTCACAGGCTTGATCGTCTTGTAACGTCAGTTTCTCCAATCGACCAATAAGTCCATCCATCCATTCTCCCTCCCTTGCTTCTCCACTGCCGATATCTATATTACAGATTCTGGCAGACTTTGAGAGCCCTGCTCGGCAAATTTAGACTTACAAATATTTTAGGATCCTAGAGACGGGCAGCACTAAGCTAATTAAAGATACTGCCGTCAATCAGCTTGCGGACTGGCAAAAGCAACATCCTGAGGAACTATTTAACCTTCTCTCACGAGTGGTGCCATATCTTCGACATAAAGATTGGGACACCAGATCTACAGCCGCTAAAGCTCTCGGCAAGATTATTGACAATGCTTCCTTCTATGATCCCAATGAAGATGAAGACTCTGCAGCGGTGCCGAAAGAAGAACTTAAGGCGGAGGATAGCTTTGTTAAGAAGGAGAAGGACACCGAGCCCTCACTATTGGTTGATGAATACTTTAGGCCTGAACTACTGGACGTGGCGACGATACTTAGAAATGGCCGAGAATTGTTGCGCACCGGCGCTAGCGTCGACTACGGTCTTGCGAGTCTGGATCCACAAACACGGTTGGCACATTCGAAGAAGACCCTCAATGGTCGTCTAGGCCTGCTAGGTAGACCCTTCGAGGACGACGAAGTCCCAATCCCTATCGAAAAATCCGCCAGCCCCTCTACTCCGCTGGAGGTGGCTCCTAACAATGGCCTTCCGCGCCAAGAGAGCTTCGCCAGCTCCGGTCCCAGCCAGCCTGCGGAAGAATCGGGATTGAGCGCTAGGCAGAAAAACGCTTTAAAACGAAAAAGAAAGAAGGAAGCACAGAAAGCAGCGCAAGGAAAGGGTGGATTCGGAGATCTTTCGATCCGGCGGTCTTTTACTGTTGGCTCTGATGGGTTCGACGAAACGGCTCTAGCAGACACCGATTCTAAGAAGGGTGCAAAGAACGATTATTTTAGCCTTGACAGGCCTGCCGATGTTAACGAAGATACTAAAGTTGTATCCGAATTTAAAGGGCCTACAGTTCTGGTTAAATCTGAAATAGAGATGGAGGAGGAGTTGCAAGGCTCCGAATGGCCGTACGAACGTCTATGCGAATTTTTGAAGCTCGATATTTTTGACCCACAGTGGGAGATTCGTCACGGCGCTGCTCTGGGATTGCGAGAGATCCTTCGAGTTCATGGAGCGGGTGCTGGGCGTTTGAGAGGCAAAACGAGGACAGAAAATGATGCGCTCAACAGGAGATGGCTGGATGACATGGCTTGCAGGCTATGCTGCGTACTTATGCTTGACCGATTTACAGACTATGCCTCTGATACCAGTGTTGCACCCATTCGAGAAACTGTTGGCCAGTCTCTAGGTTCCTTCTTGAAGCACCTCCCACCAGAATCCGTATATAATATTTACCGAATTCTGCTTCGTATGGTCATGCAACAAGATGTTGGTGTCGATAGGCCTGTCTGGGCTGTCTGTCACGGTGGGATGGTCGGACTACGATATGTCGTTGCCGTGAGAAAGGACTTGCTCCTTCAGCATGGTCACATGATCGATGGTGTGGTCCAGGCTGTGATGAAGGGCCTTGGCGACAACGACGATGATGTTCGTTCCGTGAGTGCCGCCACTTTAATACCTATGGCGCAAGAGTTTGTTCAACTACGACCCAACGCCTTGAATGAGCTTATTAGTATTGTCTGGGAAAGCCTCTCCAGTTTAGGTGACGATTTGAGTGCCAGCACAGGCAAGATAATGGATCTCCTAGCAACACTATGCGGATTTCCAGAAGTCTTAGTAGCCATGAAAGGCTTGGCTGAGCATGACGAGGAAAGTTCATTTACCCTACTCGTCCCCCGACTTTACCCCTTCCTACGACACACCATCACCTCTGTTCGTCTCGCCGTCCTCAAAGCCTTGATGACATTTGTTGATCTCGGAGAGGACTCTCAAGGCTGGCTTGATGGCAAGATCCTTCGATTAGTCTTTCAGAATATCCTTGTCGAACGCGACCTAGAAACACTCAAGATGTCGATGCAATTGTGGTCAAGTCTAGTTAAGTGCCTGTCAAGGAGTCCGGATCAACTTGCCAGAGAATTTGCTCCCCATGTTGATGCCCTCATGCAACTTACACTCCATCCTATTGGCGTGTCCCGCCACCCCATTCCTATGAATGGCACATTATTCCAGAAACCATCCGGAGGTACATATACTGTACCTGGGGTTATCCCGGTTGCCACTCGGAAACTTTCAGACGCCGAAACCGGCGAAAGAGCACCGAAACGAAGGAGGAAATCGGCGAAACTAGAGGATGTGCCAGCCACGACGCACTCGCATGATCTTGACGGCCATATGATGCAGGGTGACGTTGATCTTGTCGGCATGGAGACGCTTATCCGTTCCCGTACCTCTGCCGCTGAGGCTATGGCCCTAGTCATGTCTCTTGTACCGCCGCAGTATCTGGAGGCTTACGATGCTCTTCTCCTCCCAGGACTCAGCTCTTCGTACGCATCGACGCAACTCAATGCATGCATGGTCATTGATGAATACTCACTGTGTTGTTCATCATGGCAAACAGAAAACTCGAGGTATGCAAGTGAGTTACTCGACATCATCGGGAATGACCGTCCATCCCAGTATCGCGACTTAGTTAGCTACGTGCAACGGGTTCGATCGCAATGCCAACAACTCATAAACATCTTCCGAGATCACGGCAAAGTCTCACAGCAAAAGTTACCTGTTTTAGCAGTGGTAGTACAAGGCGAGGCTGAGGCTGGACCTGGTGCTTTCTCCCTTACTAATGCCGAGAAATGTGTTACTGAAGACTATGAGCGTCTGAAGAAGGCCATGGCACCTGCCCAACGCCTGATTGCCCTCCAGCAACTTAACGAGGCTAGGCAAGATACTTCGTCGGCTATAGATGAAGCAAAGGCAGCCAAGGAAGTACGCGATACCCGCATCAAAGCCGCTGCTGCATGTGCTCTCATAGCCATGAAGATGTTGCCCAAAAAGCCTAGCCCTCTCATCAAAGGTATCATGGACAGCATTAAGCTTGAAGAGAACCAACTACTCCAAACTCGCTCTGCCGAAACAATTGCCCGATTAGTTCGACTTTTTACGGAGAAGGGTCGCCGAGGGCCAGCTGACAAAGTGGTTTCAAATTTGGTGAAGTTCTCATGTGTTGAGGTTGCCGAGACGCCTGAATTCCCCGTTCATGCTACAAAGACGACAGTCATTCTTTCAATGTCGAAGGAAGAAGATAGGGTTGATTATGGCGCTGACGCGGCAAAATTTGCGCGGGAAGCTAAGGGAGCTCGTATTACACGGCGCGGAGCAAAGGAGGCTCTCGAGATACTTTCCCGAACCTTTGGAGCCGAGCTATTTACGACGGTGCCAAGCCTCCAGACATTTATGGAAGCCCCACTGGTTAAGGCCTTCTCCGCCGGACTTCCTCCTGAAGTAAGTGACACCGAAAATACGTTCGGCCAGGAAGTGGTCGATGCGATGTCGGTCATCCGAACGATGACGCCCACTCTGCACGAATCCCTTCATCGTTTCGTCATGCAACAGGTCCCTCTTGTAATTAAAGCATTACACTCTGAGCTGTCGGTTTTCAGGTATATGGCTGCCAAATGCTTGGCAACTATCTGCAGCATAATGACCGTTGAGGGCATGACTGCACTAGTCAAGCAAGTACTACCATCTATCAGCAATCCGCTGGATCTGAGTTTCCGTCAAGGTGCTATCGAAGCGATATATCATCTAATAGCTGTTATGGGGGATGGCATTTTACCCTATGTGATTTTCCTCATCGTTCCCGTTCTAGGCCGAATGAGTGACTCGGACAACGACATCAGACTGATCGCGACTACATCTTTTGCTACGCTCGTCAAACTTGTTCCTCTCGAAGCCGGTATCCCGGATCCCCCTGGCTTGTCCGAGGAATTGCTGAGAGGGCGAGACAGAGAGCGTACGTTTATTGCGCAGCTGCTTGACCCTAAGAAAGTAGAACCCTTCAAAATTCCGGTTGCCATTAATGCCGAGTTACGTTCCTACCAGCAAGATGGAGTAAATTGGCTTCATTTCTTAAACAAGTACAACTTGCACGGTATCCTTTGCGATGATATGGGTCTAGGCAAAACCCTTCAAACACTGTGCATCGTTGCCAGCGATCACTACTACAGGGCTGAGGAATTCAAGAAGACAAGTGCTCCAGAAGTACGAAAACTGCCCTCTCTTATCGTCTGTCCCCCAACACTCTCTGGGCACTGGCAGCAGGAGATTAAGACCTTCGCTCCATTTCTCACTGTCACTGCTTTCGTTGGGCCACCTGCAGAAAGACGGGCGAAGGCATCTCAGTTCTCAACAACCGATATCGTCGTCACATCATACGAGGTATGCCGTAACGATACGGATTTCCTCGAGAAGCAAAATTGGAATTACATCGTACTCGACGAGGGTCACTTAATAAAAAACCCCAAAGCTAAGATCAGCCTTGCAGTCAAGAAGCTAGCGAGCAATCACCGATTAATCCTGACCGGCACGCCTATCCAAAATAATGTATTGGAGTTATGGTCTCTCTTCGACTTCCTAATGCCGGGATTTTTAGGTGCCGAGAAGGTCTTCTTAGATCGGTTCGCAAAGCCCATCGCCGCGAGCCGCTTTAGTAAGGCTTCATCTAGAGAGCAAGAAGCCGGCGCGTTGGCCATCGAGGCCTTGCACAAGCAGGTTCTTCCCTTTTTACTTCGACGACTAAAGGAAGAAGTATTAGATGATCTGCCGCCCAAGATCTTACAAAACTACTACTGCGATCTGAGCGATCTCCAACGAAAGCTCTTTGAAGACTTCAGTAAGAGACAAGGCAAAAAGCTCACTGAAGAAGCTGGTCGTGATGACAAAGAAGCCAAACAGCACATCTTTCAAGCTCTGCAATACATGCGAAAACTATGTAACTCTCCTGCACTTGTCATGACACCTAGTAATAAGCTTTACGAAGACACTCAACGGCTCCTTGCAAAATCTGGAACTAGTATAGAAGACCCTATCCATGCCCCTAAACTAACGGCTCTCAAGGACCTCTTGGTCGACTGTGGCATCGGCGTTGAAGGTGCCGACTCGAATGATCCCCTCTACCAACCCATCAAGCCGCATCGTGCCTTGATTTTCTGTCAGATGAAGGAAATGTTAGATATGGTCCAGAATACCGTTCTAAAACGCATGCTTCCTTCCGTCTCATATCTACGTCTCGACGGGTCGGTCGAAGCAAACAAACGACAAGACATTGTCAACACTTTCAACAAAGATCCTTCTTATGATTGCCTACTTTTGACTACCAGCGTTGGTGGCTTGGGCCTCAACCTGACCGGAGCGGACACCGTGATATTTGTAGAACACGATTGGAATCCGCAGCGCGACCTCCAAGCCATGGACCGAGCTCATCGTATTGGACAGAAGAAGGTTGTCAACGTATACCGCCTGATCACAAGAGGCACGTTGGAGGAGAAAATTCTGAGGTAAGCCATTGTTTTAGCTTCTTCCAGCTATATAACTAACCCTATCAAAGTCTACAGGCCTTTAAGATCGACGTCGCTTCCACGGTCGTGAATCAACAGAACGCTGGCTTGGTAAGTGTTCACAGCTCCCCTAATCCGTCGCGAACTTCTTCGCTAGACCTCCAAATTCTAGGAAATCCTATTAACTGTTAATCTAGGGGACAATGGACACAGATCAAATCCTTGACCTATTCAATTTCGGTGGTGATTCAGGTCCAAACCTCATCTCCGACAAAGCAAAAGACGGCATTGAAGGCCGTGAAGAAGACATGGTAGATGTTGAGACCGGAGATGTCCGGGCACCTGGCAAGAAGGCATGGGCGGACGACTTGGGGGAATTGTGGGATAACCGTCAGTACGAGGAGAGTTTCGACCTCGACGGCTTCCTTAAGACGATGCAGTAAGGCACATCATATAGACGCCGTCCCTGTGGGCTTAAAGAGAAGCATATACCACATCATGCACTTTGACATCATATAGGGATGCCAAATCCGAACCATAGTGTAATTATTAAAAAGAGGGGGGGCCCTAAAAGCAATGTATTCCGATTATGAGTGATGCATAAACTATGCCGTCCTTCCTACACATGGTCATCTCCTTATGTTGGTAAAACGTGTTTAAACGGGATAATTAGAAGTTTGGTGTCTTCTATGAGCTTTTTAGCTGTGTTTTGAAAAAGGGGTAAACTATAACAAATTCTAGGCAAACAAAATGTTTAGAATAGAGAAAAGGGAGCGCAACATGTTGGTTAGAAATAATGGTATTTCATACTATATTAGTACATAGAAAGCTACGTGAGAGTAACTAGGTCCCCGCGCACTCAGCCATTGTAAAATCCGTCACCACGTGAGGGTCGAGACAAATTGTCAGATGACCCTGCCATCCTCTTTTTTTATATATATTTTCAACCACGACTAAGTGGGTAGATATATTATTGCCCAGTCTCGATGAAAGAGGCCTTGCTAGGTGGTAAACCAATTGTGCCGTCCTACGGGTAACTCAATAAATGTAGCACAAAAGTGAACATTAACCACTATTTTCAAAAAAATAAGATACTCTTCGCCGCGGTCGTGGACTTAGGTGCCGTTCAGGGACCTCAATAATATGAGGCCCTCGTCTGCGGCCGCGCTCGCGGCTGTCCGCCGAATACGTGTACGAAGACGGTGATGGGGGGCCCTCGAAGGGGTCACCCTCTAGGATTGAGCCGTGCTGCACCCGACGCTCGTACTCCCGCCGGCGTCGTGCATCCTCTAGGCGGAATTCTACATCGTCCTCTGCATCGTCGAGAGAGAGGCGATTGAAGGACCTCGGGATGTCGTCCTCGTCGCTCCGCGCCCTGTATATGTGCGCTGGTGGTGGCGAATGCTCTTGGATGATGCGGGGATACGGTCGCCCATGGGCCTTCTCAAAGGCTAATTCTTCGGCGACCCTGGCATCAGTCCTCCCAGCGATTCTTCCCCTTCGGAAAGCGTCCTGTCGGATACGCTCTATGTGACTGGCGACCGTCCCTTCGCCTCGAGATAGTGGGTAAGGGAGGGCCGGAGCGGTGGGAGAGCGATGGGGGGGTAAAGGTGGTGATAGCCGAAGACCGCCGTTCACATTATGGCTGATACGAGGCCGCTCATACCTTGGGTGATGGATTTGGGGATGGCGGTTGTTGTGGTTGTCCCCGCCTCCGGATACCGATGATAGCCCTGTCGACAACGAGCCCTGCGAGGAACGCGAATCATTTCCGGAATCACTTTCGGAGTCACTAGGTCTTCCTCCCTTTCTTCCGTTTCGCCGGTGGCCCTGGCCGCCAGTATGCTTGTGGGCATCTTGATTGACCGGCTTGCTTTGGTGTGGCCCCTGAGTGCCTTGTGGGTTCCGGTTCGGCATCTGCATCTGCGGCGGAACCTGCGGTCTGCCTCCCTGCTGTTGCCCCTGTAATTGAAGATGATTAGATTGCACCTGAGGGACAACATTATGTATACCCCCTGGATGAGGCTGATGTATTCCCTCTACCCTCCTTCGCTTTTCGTTCCAGAGTCGGCGGATGTCCACTTCCGGGCGTGGAACCCGCTGGAAATAAGCGGTCAGGGAGATGCGCTCATATGCCTTCTTGGTACGGTGACTACCGCTTCCCGAGTGGGATCTCCTCTTCGATGGAAAACTGTACGTCGCTGAACTTCGATGTTTTCGAGAGGGGATACTCTGGTATGCGACACTATCAGAGTAGTAAGGCTTGATTGCCCTGAGCTGATGGTCGATCTGTGCCAAGACCCTATTTAATATCTAGAGTCAATAATTACCATTCATGATAAAAAAATTGGAAAGGGTTTCGGGAGCTTGCAAGAGCGACAAGGGTAGAAAACTCCCATTTAAGTGACTTCCACTTCTGAGAATAGGGGATCAAAGACTTCAGCATACTAACCAGTGAAATCTCTCGATATCGGCCTCCCGCCTCATCAAGAGTTCAAGGGTTGAGTCGATTTGCCCCCTCAGCTCCCGGGGTAGGGTATTTTTCTTGTCGAAGGCGTCTCTAGTCGTAGAATTCAACTGCCGAATTTTTTTGGCGGCCATTTGTTTCGAGATGCTCCGGTCTTCGGTACGGATGGCCTTCTCCCAGCTAGGCCTTTTTGGCTGACCGTGATCGTCGAATCCGTCCCTATCGACCATCTTCTCGAACCGGAATACCGCGTAGTTCGTGAGATTCTCCCTCATGTCGGACTCGGAGAAAAAGTCTTGGCTGATATCCGATATCTCGACGGCCGAACCTCCACGCAGATCCATCGGAATCATATTTCTGGGTGGAGCCGGGGGAACGGCAGAGTGCCCTAAGGGGGCTTGTTGTTGGGGGTGAACGGGACCGGACCGAGGTCCGTTAAGATGATAGAATTCCTGAGTCATTGAAGCAGTACTGCCTTATCCTCTTCGTTACTTTATTACTATAGTTCTTCAAGACGAAGAGGTGAACTATGGATAGGCTTAGGGCAAACGGGCAAGAAGTGAGGATTTGCTAAATTTTGGACGGGTTTCTAGATACTCTTATGTACAACACGTGGGGGCACACCCATAAGCTCTAGCCAACTTTACCTAAAGCAAATCATATGAAAGTGAGGCGACAGACAGATGAGTACAACTCCAAACTGGTATGGCACGCAGCATTCTATCAAATAACGAAGAGCCGCAGTAGATCTATTAGTCCGAATATAAGAGGTATGCCCCGTCCATCTGCTTGCCAAGGTCCACAGGCCCAATTAACTACCCTAGAATACGCCTCTTTAACCATGCGGTTACTGTTTACGTAGCATCATCAGTCGTCATCTTATCGGAATTTTCTACAGTCCGGTCAAGAATCAAGGTCTTCTGTTAGACGGTATGCAGGAAGTAAGCCAAGCACTACGGCCGCCCGATCGTGGTGTAAAACGAGTAACACGGAAGCAACTCAAGGATCGGTTGCCTTGTCGTACATCAAGCCACAAGGTGGAGACGACGCTATTTCTTGATCGCGAACCATGCAAGGCAGACAGCTGCCTAGTAAGATCTACTGCCACTTCGCCCTGCCGGAGTGTGCATAAACTTGCGTTCTGATCGCCCGGCTTGTGTAAGCTCGCTGTGTTGATTGGCGTGTCTTCGTAATGGGGGTTTTAAGCCCTTAGGTAGCTCTGCAGAGTCCCATCCATCTATCCCTCCATTGATTATTCACTATTCATGCATGCATGTATGACCACGAACATGAATATGAACATGAATATGATAGCTTTATGTTACGTTAGGACTAACCCCAGTTCTTTACCGACGGGAAGCCGAGTACTCCGCCCAACAGTGAAGCAAGATATGTACACCTGAACCCTGGTCCTCGTACTTTCACACACCCTCGTCCATCATTCAAAGCAAAGATTGGTCCAGCTTCAACCCCTTCACCACAGGCTTGGGGCGAGACCAAGCCCCCCCCCTAATCAGGACAATTCGTGGCTTATCAATGATGTGCATGATAATTTGCACGTTAGTGAATGCGGCTCCGTGGTGTGACCTCTAGTCTCGGCGCCGTCAGAAAGTGACACGGCAGATTTAGCAGGTTGGTCCGGAGAATTTGTTACGTCGCATGTGCATTTAGATGTTCCATTATGCTTCACCGTTATCTCAACTACAACGGACACCAAGACTGGCATCGTCGTTGTTACTACGTTGATCAATGGGCCAGCGACACTTCGTCGAGTCTCGCAGATGGAGCCATCCACAACCCAGACACCTAAACATGCCCTCTATTGGTGGTGACCTATCTCACCGAATCATGTCGCTCGAAAATAAGCCACACCCATCCTTCGTCGGGACCGCTCCAGGCTCATATCCTACTAACAGTTTCGGGCCCCGACTCGCATGCCGGCCGAAAATGCAATGCCAGTTATATCCCAGTATCTGAGGCACTTCTTATTGTTGTCACGTGTGCCAGCTGCGCCCCGGCTAAAGTATGCATTACGTGCATTCTTTAGTGTGGTCCAGCAATAGTGTCTCCCCTCCCCCCGGTAGCATATCCATTAGTAAATAAACCTGGCGTAAACTAGAGAGCTGAAACTGTTTGACGCTATACTTGTATGTTGGCGAGAGGCTACGTCAAGCATCCAGCACCTAGCAAGTAATGTCTATTAGTTCCAACTGTCCCCCTCACCTCAGTATGAACTGACCTACCTTACATGAAGCTGAGGCGACTAATGGCCTGGCTAGACACCCCGTTCCCCACTGACTTTAGCATATCTCTCGGCAACTCGCTCGAGGGTACTCTGGTCTATATAATGGGATCGGACTATAGCCACGGGCGGCTGCATAGCTAGCGTATAGCGGTCAAACAAACCCGAGCTCATAACTAGTAGAACATACAACTCGGGCAAAATATCAAGTATCTGACACCTGTCAAGTAGTCAGTCAAAAGGAGAAGAAGCCGGATGTTAAGCATTAGGTACCTTGAAATTATCAACGGCAAATCTGAAGCTGTTTGCGGATTCAATACCAACAAATTAAGAGAGAGAGAGATCTCTAATAGGCTGACGCCGTCGGGACCGAAATCCAAACCAGTAGAAAACTCGCGCACGGTTCAACTATCACACACACCAGCGCACGGCTGATAACTTGATGACGCGGACGATGCCAATAACGAGATTCCGTCGCTTGGCGTTCCCGTTTGACACGGTCCCACGGGGTCGGGCATCATACAACAGGCATTGAAGCCCATTTGCCATGGTAATGAAATAGTTTGCTAGCAAACATAGTAACAGCCAATATTCACTTACGTACTCCATTCAGCCGTGACTTTGTACAGTTGCGCGATATAATAAGTCCGAGTTTGTTCCGCTCATCTGTGAGGAGTCGGCAGTCGGAGGGCATCACGAAGTCCCGAACACTAGGTATCGAGAGTCGGTCTCGATGTTTGATGGTCTAAGAAAGGCTATGTTTTTGGCGATCTGCATGCAACACAAAATAAAAGGGCAGATTAGTGAGGCACGGACAGTGACATGGCTCACAGGATAGATTGAAAACGCCGTGTGAGAGTGCTTTTCTGTGTTGTCAACGATTAGCGTGCCTCTCGGGTCCTTGTATGATTGGGGTTGAGTGACACGACGTCATTATGCCCTCGCAACCGGCTTTGAACCGGTGGAAATGCACGGTAAAGAACCAAATATTAACGGAATACTGCGTGCCAAAATCTCCCCCGCAATTAGGCTATCTTATCACGCTGCTGTTCAAGTATGTTGATCACCGCCAGGGAGGCGGAAAGGAGAGAAGCTATCTTCTGTCTACGAATTTACCTATATACACGTAGAAAGATTCCCATTGTTGATCGGATTTAAACTAGCTAGATCAAGGCAGCCGTACTACCAAAAGCATGCCTGTAAGAGCATTTCCCATATACTATGTATTAGTCTCCTGCCACGCGCCCCTTTGTCCTTCCTCGTATGCAATCACTTGGAGAATCCCACGGTCTGCTTTGGGGTAACACTACAGAGTTGCATTACAGTTCGATCCCACAACGCTGCCTCCCTCTCCTCTATCCCCACTCCCCACTCCCCCAACGCCCAACGAACGATCTACTGCATGAGGGCCGAGACGTGATTATAATTACGTACTGGACTGGACCCTGTAGTTCATAGCCGGGCGTTGGGCAGCTTCGCCCCTAGCATACATGCTCGGTCCGCACCAGAGAATCCTTCGCTTGGCAATAGTCTAGATGCTTAGCCCAGCTACAGTGTATTCCCAATCGTATTGTCGGCGTACCTAGATTTCCTCGTGTCGCCGTGAACGACACAATTTCCGGATGGATTAATCAGAGATTATCCGTTAGAACAGCTGTCTAATTGGTTCAGAATCTGTTGCTGGGTCTCGGTACCTCCTCACCCTCTCGAGCCCGGGCTACCTATCTGGGGTATTTGGCCCACTTCTGCCGATCTATTTTCTCATTCCGCATTTTCGTGATTTGTTTGTTTGGTTTTGGGTTGATAGAATAGGAAACTAGTATCTAATCGAAGTGCAAGTATTTAGAGCAATGTTATTGAGGTTTAAGGTTCTATTTGGTATGTACAATACTAGTGAGGACTGGCTTAATGTGGCCAGAAACTCTAATGCAGTATACCCAACTGCTGTATACAGCTCTTCATGATATACCGTACACATATGCATTCGTCCAAGATCTTATCGTCTAATTAGGGGTATCTACTATCTATCTCACCCATCATCATCATCTGTATACCATTTCATGAGGTCATCCATGGGTAGAGAGCAAAAGAGAGAAAAAGGAACATGATTTAAGCCTCGCCGTTTTGGATGATGGCGTCAGTGGTGCCAGTTGGGACACCGCTGATGGCACCAGACTGAGCCTGGGAGGCGATGTACTCGCAGAGGTCCCCGACAGAAGAGGCACCGAGACCCAGGAAGTAAGCACCAATACCGGCAACGTGGGGAGAGGCCATCGAGGTACCAGAGATGGTGTTCTAGAATCGTTTGTTAGCCAATTCATGTAATTCTACATCCTTTTGACGCAAGCAAGAAAACACTCACGGTCTGGCCACCGGGCCAGGTGGACTCAATGTCAGAGCCAGGGGCGAGGACATCGACGAGGGAGCCGAAGTTGGAGAAGTAAGAGAGGGCGTCGGTGTCGTCGGTAGCACCAACAGTGCAGACAGAGGGCTCGGAGGCGGGAGAGGAGTTCGAGGCGTCCTGGGCCTCGTTACCAGCGGCGACAGCCATGAAGTTGCCGGCGCTCACGACATTGGCGGCGGCCTCGTTGACGGCCGATGAGACACCGCCACCAAGGGACAGATTGACGACGACACCCTTAGGGCAGTCACGCTGGGGAGCATCAGTGACGACGAAGTCCATACCGGCAATAACACCAGAGCTATAAAGAAAGACGGGTTAGCCTTTACTTCCTGTACTTATTTTGGCCGAGTCCTTGCAACCCGGCAGGGAAATGACATACTTAGTGCCTGAGCCATCGGCGCCGAGCACCTTGACGGCGTAGAGAGAGACCTTCTTAGCCACACCATAGGTTTTAGAGCCAATAGTACCAGCAACATGGGTACCGTGGCCGTTGCCGTCGGTGTCGTCACTGTCGACTTGGTTAGAGGCGAAGGTAGCGCGGCCCTCGAATTCTTCGTGGGTGACGTCGATACCGGTGTCAACAACGTAGGCGCAGACACCCTCGCCGGCGCTGTCATCGTAGGTGTAGGTGGTGCTGTCGGGAGAAGTGTTGGATAGACGAGCAAGACCCCAGTCAGCGTTAGTCTGGGTGGCAGAGGCCCGAACAATGGCGTCGTGCTCAATGTACTCAACCTTCGGCGAATTTGTTAGCACGTTTATTGATCATCAAAGACTCAAGGATTACTTGACTATTTGCTTACATCGGGCATGTTCTGTAGAGCCTCCACCTCCTCGGCGGTCATGGAGGCGGAAAACCCAGTAAACTTGTGGGAGTTGTAGGTGTAGTCAACCTTGCTGGAAACCAGGCTCTTGTGGGCCTCAAGAACCTGAAGGCCGCTGCTGCTCTTCATCTTGACGATATACTTGCCCTCAATGACATCGGCATTTCGGGGCTTCAGAAGGGGGGCAGGAGAAGCACGCTTCCCGGGGGCAGCAAGAGCCAGAGGGAGAGCGGCGAGAATAGCGGCAGAACGCATTTTGATGGAATTGATTGAGGGGTGGTTCCGGGTTAGGGTTATAGTAAGGAATATAAACTCTTCGCTGACGAAGACCTTGAAGATCGGACGAGATAAGATCGGATGAAATGGGATGATGAAGCAAACAGAAAGCTTCCTGAGGAGGGAAAAAAGCCCTTTTTATAAAACAACAACTCATCCTCGAGAGAGGAGATGTTTCTCTATTCCATATCAGTTAGTCGCACATTCACCTTCCATCGTAGCTGATCATTCCCGGTTCTAGCAGCTCCCATGGTTGGATCACAGGCCGAAGGGATGTGGATTCACAAGGGGGAACTTTCGCCGTTGCGGCTCCACAGTCGGGATCGTGGGTTCAAGAACCGAATAAGTCAAACCCAGAGTATTACCGTCTACTAAGTAGTGTGTGGCCCATTCGTCATCCCTCACGTACTGTCTCGCACGCAAGCTGAAAGCATCGTGTTAAATGTCCGCACCAGGCCAACGCTGATGAACCATATCGTCGTGTAGAGGAAGTCATTTGCCATTCAATTAAGACTCCAGTCGTTGAAGACAGCTGGCAGATCCGGGCCGATCAGGTCATGAGCCCTAGAGCCTGCTACTGTAGTATGCAAGCAATACTTTACATGTCGATCATCTCGTCGGGCCAATGTTGTCATCGGACTTTAGCGAATGGCTCCAGGGGACGTGTCGATCTGAAGCATTTACATCTCTTATCATAGCAGGTGAGCTGAGATTAGTCGGGAGAAATGCGCTTCAATGGCTGCCGCCAAGTACTACGTAGCACTTAGTGTAGAGCTTAGAGATCTGAGGATGGTGCGTTCGGCTGACGCCAAGCGATGATCAGCCTCGAGTTTTAATTACAGTAGGCATCGTCAAGGGCTAACCCAAGCCAACGGCCTGCCCATGACTGTGTCGGAGTTTTGTCCTTCCCTATCTGGAATTACTACCCCAACTTCTCAACTGCCAGAGGTCAGGACTCGTTCGGCTTTTTACACAATGCCTGGCGAAGATCGACGACGTTTACCTCGAAATCTCGGTACATTGTCGTCGACACCCTGTATCTGTGACGGTCCCATGTAGAAATGATCAGTGTCAAGCGGCCCATTGCCAAGCCCTATATACAGTACATGGAGAGCTTCAAGTGGAGTACAGCCGAAGACATCGCAATGCAAAGCTTGGTTGAGTATCAGTCACAACTGTTTCATCAGAAATAGAGTGCAACGTGCCTGATTTCAGCACCACGCGTTTAGGGTTAAGGCTTGTGAGCCGCGAGAGTCGTCATCAACACTCCATTTTAACCCTCTATTGGCTTAAACTATGATATGGCATAGACCTGATTAGTTCATAGTCATACTCCGACTTACGAAATGCCAAGCGCCTATAAGGTCCCCCCCACAATATCCAGATAGGGAAGTCAGTTGCTTAGTACTAAGGCGACAACTGTTGACCACTCCGAACCAGTCCAAGGCCTTCATAGGCTCTGACCAGGTTCCGCTGTCGGGAGACGAATGTCAATCGCTGCCGCACACGGAAACTTGCCTCGACCGAAAACATAGCCAACCTTACTCTCTGGGGAAGGACGAGGCCGGATTGTTACACTACCGTTAAGAATAAAGAGCACGAACAGAATCGTTCATCCTTTCGTTATCTCGTCTAGCTTGATGATTTGTGATCCCGCTCTTCGCCAAGCATGTCAACATACTGCCGATCAACTACACGATATTGGCGGTTCGGGTTCCGACGACTTGAACGGCGGCTCAGCTCGTGCCTAATTTGCCTCCTTTTATACAATAGGTAGCTTGAAGGTGGACGGTACAGAAGCTAGCGATTGTGTAGCCTATTAATGGAGGGTATCAGTAGGAGGAGGATGGCAGGTCAACATGTCGGTCAAGCTCCCATAGCGAGGATATCGCTAGTATCGGCACTGGAATGCTGAAAATAGTACATATAACAGCGCCGTTACGCCGGGTGTAGACGTCGGACGTTTGCCGTCCGTAAACCGCCGGAGAGTCACTACGGCCTGGTCGACGATGAGAAATCCGCCGGCCAGGTAATGCCGATAGGCGGCCTCGCATGTGTGCGTTACAAGTTACATAGAGGAAAATAAAGCTTTAAGCATGTGATATTTTACAGAGGCGGGTTTAGTCCTTGGCGATATGAGGTAGGGGGATACGGATTGGCTTAACAGACATCTATGCCAAGTCGTACCCATGGAAACAAGACGCCTCTTCCGGCTTAGGCGCGTCATCGGGTGCAACCTGAGTTGCTTCCTCTCAACCGCCGCCAAGACGAACCAAAGCCTCAAAGAGAACTTCATGGTTTTTCGATAGTTTTTCTGCTTCTTTTTGAAAGAAACGGTGCCCTAGATGAACTCAGATGTTGTCAGAGATTATTCTCGGGGAGTATTACGTCTCTCAGAGCCGCAAGGCTAGATTCGTTCATATACTGTGAAAATCATTTACGTTCTTCAGAGGCGGCGGATCTACTAGTCACTGGTCCTGATCAAGTGATCTTCATCAGCCTCAACCTAACATCTTATTGATCTTCAGGGACCACCAGCCTATTAAGAACGGTTTTCGAACTATGCGCCTGTTGATGAAGGGCCATCCAACAGTCAGATTCGTTGAGAAAAAGGGAGTCTACCTAGATAGGTGTTACACTCGGACTTTACATGTCAAGGTTGTGGCGGCGGCCTTGGGTACACTATATACATGGGTTACATACTTCTTAGTGTGGTACACTAGATGTAGGCAGACAGCTGACGATTACTTGGCATTTTCACCCATCCAGGTACTCACTCACTGTACTCACTCACCGTACTCACAAGTCCAGCCAACTCACCCCCTTTTCCGGTAGTCATACGCTACGTGGCACGATGGCAATATCCGATCTCTACCTATATACAATTGCTATGACCAATCAAGCAATGGTTTTTAAACTCAACCGTGATCCGTTGATCTATTGACTGGCTACCTGGGTGGTAGTAATAGGATTACCATTGTTAAAGCAAAGCCGCTTGTTTCTTCAACTGTTATTATAATAGAAAGAACTTAAGCCTTCGTATAACCCGATCCTCTAGTGTTTAAATACCTACAACAGTCCTGCGTGAAGGTGAATTAATTACAATCTATAAGTAGGCACGTTTATGTTTGGTGGGCTTAAATCCCAAGAGTTATTTATCAACCTATAGTGTTAAGGCGTAGCGTCATCTAAGAGAAACCCCGCTTCACCTCAACCCCTCATCCGCCTAAGCTACCCTTTAAGATAACGTAGACTAATGTTTTCACCTACCTACGTTAATCGGTAATAAACAGCGATGAATACTGGAATATAAGCTCACACAAGTTTAGTCAGCCATCTCTTGTAAAATATATATTAACCAAAAATGTCCATTTCGATCCGCCATTCAATCCGCTGGTTACCTGACGCCCCATCGGAGCCTACTTCCACCATGGTCCTAACATCTCCAGAACACCACTTCGTCGACATCCGGATCCTCAAAGGTATCAACGAGCCAGAGGCGAGTGTTGACTGGGCATTCGCTGGGATGTCGTCCTCGAAGACCAGGAGCGGTGTGCGGCACTGCACCTGGAGCCATGTTGTAGACTCACGGACGTCTACACCGGAAGCGGTGGTAGACGAAGGAGATATGTTCCCCCAGGAGAACGGACAATCGCTAGAGACGGGTCGCATGGTCAACCCAGCTACGGAGAAGCTAACTGATTACGAAGAAATCTGGACTGATGTTGAGGTTGAGGGCATTCCTGGGCCAAACGATAACTCGGAGGGGTTGATCCAGCGCCCAAGGGGACGCTGCATCGTGCTAGAGCTGAAAGATGAAGAGCGCCAGGAATGGGGAGTGGCGGTCCTCCTCGGTCGGTATTTCCAAGGCGTCGTGAGGATCGGCCAACAGTTTGGTGCAGAGAGATGGTTGTGGGAAGACGGAGAATGGAAACGCAAATTTCGGATCGGCCATCTCTGTATTCCTGGCCCGGAGCATGTGTACAACGATACTCTATCCCACGGAGAGCAAGTCAGACTAGAAGATACACTCCTACAATGGAGAGTCGTCGAAACGAGCTATTTGTAGTTCCATACGCCAGTTCTCATTTATAGTCAGTCATCGGTTCCCACATTCTGTTTTGTCTTCTCGTCCTTCAACGCCTGTTCCGCTTCCTGGAAAGCGTCATAGTGGAACAATACCTCACGGAACTCACTCGACCAAGGCAGTGCGTCTTTCGGCGGCAGAGGGCCACTGTAAAATCTTCGAATCTCCTGCTCAACACCTGGGACGCGTAATCCTTCCGATCCGGCGTTAGAGACAAGCATTGTGAGATTGCATCTTGGTATCCGGAGCTTGTCAAATAGTTGAAGGCGCTCCTTGATGGCGCATTCTCTCCTTCCATCTATCTCCGTGTCTTCCTCCGCAACAGTGTTAACAGAACCGTTTAAGTGGTCCTCCACGTCTCTGAATAGTACCTCTAGCACGCTTGCGCTCTCGATAGCAATAGCGGATCCCGCCGCATGCGACGGAAGCATGACATGTGCAGCGTCCCCGATGATAGCAGTCCTTCCGCGCACAAAACTCTCCAGCGGCGGACGTTTGAAATGTCGGTGTACCTTGATGCCATCTTCAGAAGCCATCGACACAATTCGACGGGCAGCTGGGTGAAAGTTGGACAAGGTTTCGAGGACGGTTTCTTTCATTGCGGAAATATCCTCTTCATCATGACCTCGTTCATCCCTACACCATCCCCCCTGCGAAGAGAACAGATCCGCGGTATCGTGTACAACTGCATTATTTAGCACGCTTCCATCACGACAAGTGTAATTTACCCAGAGGGTGCGCTTCGTAGCATCAAGCCAATCCAGAAACCCTGGTAGTTTATCACGATAGTGTTCTGCAAGCTCAGGATCTACCATCACATCATCCATAGAGACAAGCCAGCGATAGATTGAGCGGCCCGTGGGCTGGACCGGAGCCGGACGACCGAGGAAGTCGGTAAGAAGGGTGCTCTTTTCGGCAAGTCAACAGGCGTCCTCCCCTTAGTGGCACCAAGTCCGAAAAATAAAAAGGAAACTTGACTTACATGTGCACCGTCGGCGATTATAACGAGATCTTTCCGCACTTGAGTCCCGTCCGCCATCGTCAAGACGCCATCCTCGCAGTCGATACTTCGCACTTCACATCCCAAGCATATCGTGACCGGTGTACCTTTGCCTCTTCTGGTACCGCCTTCACCATCCCCGTTAACGATACCATCCCTCTCCTCATCTTCGGTGGCGAGAGCCCTCAGTCCATTGTGCAAATCCACGCGGTGAAAACTCAAAGACGGAGACCCCATCACAGTCTCGATATCTTCATATTGGAATTCAAACACGGTTGCTAGATCCTGCGCCAATGCATACCGCGTAGATAAATTAGGCACGGCCTTTGCGGCTACAAAATCGAACCCCCAGCGTCGCAGAATGGCCGTCGCGTTCGGCGGCGCCGAGATGGCTGCACCAATTTCATTCTTAAACCGAGAGCGCTCGTACACCTCAACCTGGAGCCCGGCGCGCCGCAGCGCAATCGCAGCGCCTAGGCCGGCAATCCCAGCCCCAATGATCCCGGCTGTCAGGGGTTGGGATGGCATTAGGACGATTCGGTTTGATCGTCGGAAGTATTGGTGACGACGAGGAAGGATCTTTTGAACTATATTGTGCCCCTTTCGCCCATTATCACTTCAGAAACCGGGGAAAGGTTATGACTATTGAAATTAGATTAGGATAATGGCGGACTCTACTCTTTCAGGCCACCCTGCTGACTAGGGGAAGTAATAACGTCTTGCTGTGTCTTAAAATATCTACTGAACCCCGTCACCGGACTTCCCCCTCATTGCCGTACGGTGATCCGGCCCAGGGAATATAGCAAGCTCTCTACACATACAACAAATCAGCGCGTTCCAAGGATGTGACGCCTGCGTACGCTGTCCCCCGTGGACCACCTCCCCGCAAAACTGATCTGCCGCAAAAGCCAGCAGTTGCAACGCGGCGCTTGATCGCTACTCATCGATACCCGAACGAAAATAGTACCTTGACCTTGGTGAAGCCGAGGGGGCCCGATTACTATTTCTCGCATTAAGATTCAAGTCTGCGAAAGCCTACCCGCTTTGCTAGGAGCTAGGTTCCCTAGACTTGTTGCTGGAGGCAACTCTAAATAGCTAGGTATGGATGGGAATCAAAGGACCACGGTGACAATAAGGAATAGCCAAGGAGAAGAGAGCGAACAAAATTAATCAACCTGGGAAAAAATCCCTAGGGTTGGTCATATGAAATTAATTTTTGTTTAAAAAAAAATATATTCACTTTCTATCACAGTATCGGTCTGCTTGCGTCGTGGTGACACCCTCACTCTACCTGCGCCCCTAAACAAGGTATTTGAAGATGGACCGTGCTATCCGAGCCCCACAAATGCGCCTCCGCCTCGCTCGCCATGCATTGAAAACAAAAGAATCAAAAGGTGCCGGCCTGATTAGCAAATTGTATCCGTGCGCCTGGCATGAGCCTTCATTCCAGTTAGTATTCCATATTGTAGGGTATATAGACTCGGCACCCCAAGCCAGAGATGAACAGCAATTATCGAGAAAGTTTGGATGATATTAGTTACCAACCGAGCGTCTCAACAGCACCGCGCGCCTCGGTTAGTGGCATTGGTTGAACCCCAAGCTGCCGAATTTGGGTACCTTTCCGCAGTCGTTGCAGGCCAACAGCCACCTTCCAGCCCTCCTCTTCGCCGAGAACAAACAAAAAGCGTTTGCCTTCCTGGTCTCTGATGGTTGCGCGCAGTACATGTAATCCACGTTGTTTCCAATCGCCGACTTGAGAGGTACCACGAGATGACGCGGTATCAAGCCCGCTATGAGGCCCCATGCGACAATCATCTTTGCATGCGTGTAATAATTCAGTCAGATACGCATCGGCGTCATCTCCCATTAATGCCTTTGATTGACCGCGAGCCGAAAACTTGAAGCGAGGAGGCATCGGTTTGTTCGTTACTCGGGGGGAAGCATTGGAATCAGCAGTGGTATGTGCCGGGCACCACACCTCCATGAGCTTAAGCGTCCAGGCCTTAACATCCCATTCTCGTTGGGGAACACCCCGAACATCGTCATCGATGAAGAGACCTTCAGTTGTGATACGTAAGATAAGTCCGTCCGTGACATTACCAACACCAGACAGAAGTTGAGAAGCGGGTGTTTTGGAGAATTGGTTAAGAAACCCATAAACAGCTTTGATAACGATTTTGTCAGGGTCTTTCGTTGAATATGGTCCTCGCACCGATGGTGGTGGCGTCGTTCTTGAGGTAGACTGAGATGGAGCATATGACGACTCTGTAAAGATCGTCTCACCAGACCTCCTTCGAGCATGTGATTTTGGTTGGCTGTGTGTGTGATACGAATAAGCGTCGTCGTCTGCACCACGAAACGACTGTGCCGTAGGTGGCGGAGGTCGTCTAGTGCTGGTAGAAGCCGCACTCGGAGTTGCAGTTGGAGCAACACTTGGAGTCGCGGTGGATTTGGTTGGAGAGGGAGCTTGTGTAGGCGGTTTCCCGTTCGGCCACGGATTCGTCCTTTCTCCAACAGATGAGAAGGCATAGGTACTCCTCCGAGTGGTCTCTGCTTCCTTCACTTTCGCCTCTTCAGCTGCCTTGGCCGCCTCAACTTCCTTTAGCCGGGCGGCTTCTCGTTCGTTAGCCTCTCTCTCCTTGGCCTCCCGCTCTTTGGCTTCTCGCTCTTTAGCTTCTCGCTCCTTGGCTTCTCTCTCCTTGACCTCTTGTTCTAGTTTTGCTCGAAGGCTCTTCTCGCGTTCGAGTCGTTCCCTCAGTTCCCTCTCCCTCGCTTCTTGTAGCCTCTTTTCTCTCAGTTCCTTTTCCCTTCGCGCTTTTTCCTTTTCCTGTTGTTCTCGTTCACGCTGCTCTTTTTCGCGCTGCTCCTTCTCACGAGCTTCCTTTTCTTCTCTCTCTCTAGCTTCTCGCATCTCTTTCTCTTGCTTCTCTCTGGCTTCTCGTGCCGCCTTCTCTGCTCTCTCCCTGGCTTCACGTTCACGCTCCTCCCTTATACGTGCCTCTCTCTCTAGTTTCTCCCTAATTTCTCGCTCGCGCTCCTCTCTTATGCGTGCTTCTCTTTCTAGCCTCTCTCTTATTTCCTGCTCTTGCTTTTCTTTTTCACGTGCTTCCTTCTCTCGTTTCTCCATAGCTTCTTGTTCACGCTTGGCCCTCTCTCTTGCTTCCTTCTCCCGGAGTTCTTTAATACGCCTAGCTATCTCTTCTTTCTTGCGTTGCTCAGCCTCTTTTGCTTTTCGTTCTTCCTCTTTCCGCCGTGTCTCTTCCCTCGCTCTTTCCCAAGAGCCTTTTGTACTCTCAGCTCGGGGACGCTCTTTAGGGAGCTCTTGGGGTTGCTCTCGAGGTGGCTCTCGAGGTTGCTCTCGGGGTTGCTTCCGGGGTTGCTCCTCAGAACGCTCCCGGGGACGCTCCTGAGAACGTTCCCGAGGTCGTTGTTGAGGACGTTCCTGAGAACGCTCCCGAGGTCGCTCCCGGGGACGCTCCTGGGAACGTTCCCGAGGCCGTTCCCGAGGTCGTTGAGGGCGCTCCTGGGCGTGTTCCTGAGGGCGCTCTTGCCAAGATGACCTTGGTTTTTCAGCGCCAGCATTGCTCGGCGAAGGGCCGGATCGTGGCGGGGGAGTGCCGTGCGGCGGTGGAGGTGGAGGTGGTCCATCGGGATCAGGAGCTCTTGAATGTGGTGGCGGGCCTGCGCTTGAATGAGGGCCCCCCGAGTGTCCGTTATCCCCCGGATTATAACTCCATGAATGTCTAGAGTCGCCCCTGGTCCCCGATGACTGACTGCCTTCATTTCCCATCCTGCCCAAGGCCCAAGCTCCAACCCCGACAGCAATCACCAATAGCAGCATGCCTGCGTTTCCCATACCCTGGAAATTATTATACCAGACTCTGAAGGCAGGAGCCAGGCTCTGGAAGAGTACGACCAGCACCAGCGCCGATGCAAAACCAGCGGCGAAGCTATTTACATTTGGCTTCATTGATGGTAGATAAAGAAACCCTGCACCGGAAGAATGCGGAGGTATTATGAAGATGTCATATTTCCCGGGAGGTAGGTTTGGGCTTGATCTTCGAGGGTTGGTGCCATGCGGCGGTGGTGGAGGCGGTTGGTCGCTCATGATGGCAATGCGCTCACCACCGAGGCTGTGGGTGCGGGCTGAACTGATTTGTGTGCTTCAGATGCAGTGTGACGTAGGCTAGCGACAAAACGAAGGAAGTTCGCAAGCTTGGGGGTATCTATGGAAGAGAAACGAGTGTATTATCAAGGCGCCATAGGGAATCGCAATGCTGTTAGAGGAATCGCCGCTTCTGCTGCTTTGGGATTAGACGAGAGAGCTTTTAACGAGGCAGAAGAACAAATTCGTGGCGAGAGTGACTCGGCAGGATCTTGGGAATAAAACCACTCACGCTACAAGGCAGAATTGAATTGCTGCAAGACGTAATGCAAGAAAGACAGTAGTGAAAGGCCGGGTTGTATGCAAAGCGAAGGCGGCAACGGCAAATGCAAGAAACGCTACACAAACGACGGGTGGGATCCGTCTAGGTATTCACCACTAACCAAGTCAAGTATCCGATTATGAAGATAAATCCCCTGTAGGCGTTATGATTGTGATTGCGATAACCCTGGAAGGAGATGTTCAATCCATATAGCTAGAGAGAAGTACTGGCGAGGAGGTAGTGGGTTGTTTGGTGGAGAGATGGGTAGATGAACAGATGTTTGCACAAATGGATCAAACGCGGGGGGGGGGATCAGTTTATCGATGCGTTTGTGAAATATTCAATTGAATGATCAGAACAGATCAACAAGAGACATGGGCACGACTACAGTACATGGTATGTTGATACTCAACCCAAAGGAGTAACCTAGTATAGTGTAGTAGTGGTAGACTAGGTGCATTGCGGTGTGTCTGTGGATACGGATATTTACTTTTGAGGAGAAAAAAAAAAAAAAAATACCTATAACAATGAACGCTTGAGCGTGGGGGGGTGTTGGCATATACCTTATATACTGCAGTACTAGATTAATCCGGCATCTGTCCGGGCAGTGTCTTTTGACAATACCTAATAATAAAAAGTGGAATCGAATTGTTGACGCCGACTTGCAGCCAAGCAATCAGAGCGAGCGAGCAGTTATTATGAGCTCTTGTAGCGAGCCTAGGTAGCATACAGGGTTCGATGGGTAGTACAGGCGCCACTAGACCAGTGACAGCTCCCAGCTCTTGCAGGTACCCACACTGCCCACTGTTGACGTACCAATAGGCGCCCCGACAGCTTTTTAGCGAGGACATCCGTTCACCACTCACTTCACTACAACTACCTCACTACCTCACTACATACCTACAGCATCTTCAACTTGGGCACCAACCAAGCCGTCAGACAATGATACTAGTGTAGTAGTATGCCTCCAGTCTGGTAGTCTGGCCTCATCATCGTCATCTCACTATACCAAGTATGGAATAGTTCATGAGAGAGTTCACGAAATGGCTACCTACACTACGTAAAGGTCAAAAACGCTCATCTTGTTCATCCTGTTCATCCTACCCCTCCCGACCGAGTCCGACAGCTCCTCACGAGATTGTTCGCCAATCCTCCAAGTTCAGAAAGTGGCAGGTTGCGTGCGACTTGGGGTTTCATTCCAGTAATTATACTACCGTAGTAATTCTCAACACTGTGCACACATTTCATTCAATCTGCCCAGCCGTGCTGCGTCTGAGGGGCATCAAGGGTCGGTCGTGAGGAGCAGGGGACCAATACTAATCAGACAAGTTGCAATCAAGCGATAGCTACTGCAGCATCCTACCTCCTAGCTAGGTGTGAATGTTATCAGCAGCCACCGGTTCTAGGTGGGTTCGAGTCGCACCACAACCGTCAAAAAGCCCCCCATGTTCCCGGACCGACATTCCACACAGCCACGCAGGAAATCCCCATCAGTATGCATGTAGAACAAATCGAGAAAAAATATGTGAACTGGTTCTCAATGAGTCAGTATAATTTTGAGCCTACCCACGATGCATTCACGGCCATGGTGGTGATGATGGTGATACCGCTGAAAAACAGGCTGTCTTTGCTTGCTTGGTAAAGGAGGGGTCGGTCAATCAAAATCGTTCGTGCTGTCTCAGTGGTTCGTTGCTAGGCAACACGTACACAGATGAACAACGCCAAGATTAACCCACTACCACCTACGGCACTATCCTAGAGATAGTAGCAAGTCAGCACCTAGTCAGTCAACCCCATTATTCTATACAGTAGTACACAATTGTCTTAGATTGGCAGTTTTTTTCGGTAGATACGTGTATGCGCCAAGTTACAAACAACATAATCTAGAATATATAACTAATGGAAATAAAGAGTGCCCAAACTTGGGTCAGATTGACGTTTCATTGACCCAACGCGCCGCGCAGCCTGCCTGCAGATGGGACGGCCCGCGAAGTTCCTTGCGGTTCCTTGCGCATTGAAATGGTGTAAGGAACCCCTATTGAGCTATCTCCAACAAGACAGCCATGTTCGGTAAGAATTCAGCCGGCTTGAGCCAACCGTATTTTTAGCACTTGCACGAGCCTCATGTAATACAACGGCGAGCTCGTTCTGTGGATGACTAATTAGCTATTTGGGATATAATATCTTATTCAAATAGATAAACATCAAAGATACCTAGAGGTGATTTGTACAACGTAGTTTCCAGTCATACTTGTTGCAATATAATTATTATTAAGTCGTTCGCAAGGCTTAGTCTTTCACAGTGTCTCTCTATTGTAGAACCAGTACTTGGGAACAGGCCCTAAGATGGTGTGTTGTGACCATTTTAAGGTGGGTATGGGTGATTTCCGTGGGTTTCGTCTGTAAATTAATGAGTATTAAGCCTCAATGGTCCTGTTCTCTCGCACCGACAGAAATACCCCAATAGCTCGCCCACCGGGTCTAACTACAGGGTACTCCGCAACATCAAAGACTATAGCGCAAAAGAGATGGCATAACTCGTATGGCCGACGACACGGACGCTGTCAACAAGGCTGTAACGGATGGTTCTGGTCGATGAGCGACTCCGGCACCATCATACACCATCGTACACCATCGTTACTTTCGCTCTGACACATACTTGGTCAGAAAGCCTGTCGTGCTGTCTGAAATATGCACTAAGATGTACATGCGAAGCTGGCATGGCTGATTTGCATCCTACGAAAGCTAAGTATCTAGCTCTATTGTCGTAGGAGTAGAAGTCTCTAGTGAGAACACGGCAACAGGAAGTGTAGGCTCGGTTATGGTATCGTGATCTTAACCATAGATATATAAGGGCCGCGGGCGGTCGAGTGTTGGGTCTAGTAACATTCTACATTTACTACTGCCTCGGTAGTGTGACAGTGTAGTTCTGCAGCTCTGTTTGGTGACGTGCGAAATGTGAGGGTTACACAAACGATACCCTGCTCAACTGATGTCACCATCTATTATGCCAAGGGTGTTGATTTTGTTTTGGCGGTGAGTTAAGTTATAAGTTTCTACTATGATGTCGTAAAGGATATTGTGTAGGACTTAGAAATGACATCGAATAACGAATAGTCCAAGGTGCTAAAGCTCCTTTTGCCCATTCCAACTAGTCCTTAGAAATGACAACAGGAATTCTAGGTCTATATATATATCGACAGCCGGTGTCTACGAGTATCAACTTGCCCTACCTATTATCTACAGGCAATATGTTTCATACTAAGGCAAGGGCTGGATTAGCTAAAATTTGCTATTACATGACCGAGATATCGAATATTTCCTATACCAGAATCTGAGACTTGGGGCAGGTAAGTGTCACGGCATATAGTGCGTGTAGTGGTGTGTATGACACACGAAAAAAGAGTCCTTGAGAGTCACTAGAGTCTTGCTTGTATTAATAAAACCTAGAGCTAATTACCAACATTCTACTAGTAGATACAAACCGCTGTCTTTGTCCCGGAAGGGGTGACGCGGAGTCTCATGGAATACGGAAAATGCGGGAAAGGCATATCCGTACCCATACAAGTGCAGTATATAGCCAAGCGCGCTATACTTCAATGACTTGTATATAATATCACAGCGTGATGCAGGCAACCTTCGGAGGTGAGAAGAGTTCGCACGATATCGGACGACATACTTCGCCACCCTATTGAAGAAAGTTCTTAATATAACCTCAACCTTTAGAATAGAAGAATGTTTGACGCTTTCAGACTACGGAGATGGCCAAATATTTAATAAAATCTTGCTGATTTTAATATTTCTAGCGCCGCGACACCGCTCCCCATAGAATAGATGAAGTATTTTGTATGTTGCTAGTATAGGTGTCAAACACCTTATTCGAAGTGACACCAACAATCCGAGTCTCAGTCGTCTTCATGTATCGGCTAATTTGGCTATTTCAGCTCTTAATTTGACATGAGATCCATGGCCTGTAGATGATAAGTAAGATAAGTCGGTATTCGCATCGATATTTTGTGTATATTGGAGTGAAGCTATGTAAATGGAACTGATGGGATTGGCCGAAATGGAGAAAAATGGCATATATCTCCGAAGAAAGCAAAAGAATACAGGGCAGAGAAGAACACAACACACACTTGTCGAATTGACTATTATTGAATTATTGACTCTAATGCACATTGATCAATCGATTCCCCATAAGGTATCAAATGTGAACCATGTAGAAGTGTAGTGTTCGGCCTATCTCTACATGGACAACTGATGGGATCTTTGCGCGCAGCGAAAGAGACCATCTGGTCGTTTTTCAATATATATATATATATAGACCTAGAATTGAGGTGTTATTTCCAACGACTAGTTATAATAATTAAAAAGACCTTTGGTACCTCAAGAGATTATTCGTGATTCGAGTCAATACTCCAAGCCATATATACTAACCCCTGGGCAGAAATAGTTGGAACCGACAAACATTTGTATGCCGAACTACTACTACTTGGCGGGTGATAGGTACTTGACATTCTGCCCTAGTGGTGTATTCCTCTGAAACCACACCGAGAAACTGACAAGGTCTTGCCGCCTAAAAGGACCATGGGTTTCAACCCGGTATGTTGAAGACCGGAGAAGCACCAATGTGTCCCGAGGATGTAGTAGAGAGCTAGCGATCACCCAAATATGTATTTATTCATTGCCAGGGCTTCGCTTGACTACAAGTAGGACGGCAAAGAACCAGTTACAAGCCGGGGAGTACCATGGCCGTACTACACCGGCGATACCCGGGAATGAACCTCGGAATTTGTCCGCTCGGTCGCCTTTCGTCAAATACATTTTGTGAACTAGAGCTAACTTGCTGGTCGTAGAGATAGCGTTCTCGTTGTTATTTAGTAGCGAATGATACCATACTGTTCACTAGTCTTAACAGTTAGACTCGGAGTCCGAAGATACCTATCAACACGATTCCGCCTCTGCGTTACGGATGATAGCAACCAGGCTGCCGGCTCACGTTGCACACTGATGTAGGCACTTGGCATCTGTGACGTAAAAATTGGTAAATCGTCTACGCTCGTGGAAACAACCGCGGCGTGTCACACGAATAATTACCTGGATAATCAGGAATCGCGTGCTCTGATGCCCAGTTTGTCGGGTTGATACGGGTTGGGTTAAAGTTGCGTTATGGCGGAGGCGGTTTAGCTCTCTCCACGATCATCGTCGTGGGGAAGAGACGCATGGATGTATGTACAGTGCGCATGTAGCTTGATAATGTAGTGTACCTAGAGGTATGCAGCGACAATTATTATCCTAGTAGTATCCCATGTACGCAAATCATTATCACTGAAATGATGTTTGTTATTACCTGTGCTAAAAATAATGATAATAATAAAAACGATAGATGCCTACCTGCATAGTACATAGTAGTGGGCATACACTAGTGTACCTCGACAAACTTGGATAGATCTCGCAATTTCAGATCTTCCTATTTGCCACGAAAAAAAAAGCCTACACTACCTATACGTGGATACGGCGAGTCGCCTAACTTGCCCCGCTCCCACTTATTCATCAATCCTACCCGTGTTTTCTTTCACATCTATGCCTAGATTTCCTACGGTAGGCTACACTACTTCCATCCTGCCACGGCTCGGCATAGCAAACCCTAGGGGAATCAGCATCAGCAGCAGGAGAGAGAGGAAATTTGGTATGGGCTGTGGAAATGAGCACGATTCGCCTCCTTGACAGTGTTGGTGCGCTTAAGTGTTAGTTGTTGAGTGAGCGACTTGTGTGAGCTTGCGTTACCAGACCAAACCAATAAAGCCCGTAATATATCCGAAGTTCTCACAGAATTTGGAGTATCCACAATAGCGAGACCCTGCCGAGTGACCCGAGGCAATAATACTTGGCGAGAGGTGGGCGGGGGAAATGGTTTGAGATACCTACACTAGTGTAGGCATACTACTACCTCTTTTGCGTCGTTAGTTCAGATTAACGTATTAGCTACCCTTTTGGGCCAGCCACCCTTTTGGGCCAGCCCTTTTCCAATACAACATTGCGATTTTTAACCAACTACAACTCTGCCGCAACACGAAATAAAAAATCCATTTTTCGACACAATATATACGACGATATAGCGATACCAAATATCGAAATTAAAGGAGCGAATTACGCGGCGCAAAAAAGAAAAAAATTATTATGTTTATAAGCCACTTAAATTTAAATGGTTTATAAGCATAATAATTTTTTCCTTTTTTACGCTAAAGGTTTAATTTTTTTGAATTTTATATTCGGTATCGCCGTATCGTTATATATATCGTATCGAAAAATAGATTTTCTATTTCGTGTTGCGGCGGAGTTGTAGTTGGTTAAAAATTGCGATGTTGTATGGGAAAAGGGCTGGCCCAAAAGGGTGGCTGGCCCAAAAGGGTGGCTGGCCCAAAAGGGTAGCTAATACGTTATTGATTATTACCTCTAGCCTCTAGGTACTCGGTTTTTGGTGAATCAATTTAATCCATCGCGCGGCTGAGAGAACTGTCATCTAGAATAGCAGGTGTATTTGCTTTGACGCCTGTACAATATGTACCTATGTATCTACGTTGTAGTGTACTGAGGTGTAACGAGTGTATGGTAGCATATTAGGGTCATTGTAGTGTATCTGTTGCATTCAGTACAACACCACATACACTACTAGCCTACCACACTACGAGAAGGGGGTTTCGGGATTCTCATCTGCTCATACGACCAACAGTGCCGTCTAGATACTATGTTACACTCCCATCTCCTATCAAGTTACTATGATGCTGTCAGTGGTACTGTGCATGCTTTACACTAGAAATTATGAAATCATGTATCAGCTTAGTACCTAGGTAGTGATAATCAGCCCTTATACCTGCATACTGACTAACCTACGGTGAATTCAGACTGGCGCGCATCACATGTGCATGTTACTATACTACTACCGCACGATGCAACGGAAGAGTAGAATAGTCGCGCACCATTGTGTTACCTATAGTAAGTAAATAGTCAGTAAGTAAGTAAGGCTGTAAGCAGACAACAATGCAGGCGATCTCCGATCTCGTAAACAGTAGCCGTCTAGTCTACCCATGACAAGAGATATTGCAGACATCTGGCCATACAGAGCTGCCTGCCTTTTTTCTTTCTTTTTTTCCTTCCCTAAAGCGGGCGAGTATACTAGTAGTATATAATATTGAGGTACATGATATAATATTCTGGATTTTTTTTTTTCCGACTTCGTTCTAGGACTTTGTAGACCAGTCATGCATATTTTCTGTTGGGCGTTGTCGCGTCCTTTCTCGCTTAGCTTGAAGGACATGGTCAGTAGGTAACAATCTATAAGCCCGCTTATGAGCCCTCGCGTCCACTGATAACGAATTTTGCAATCTTCCTATGTAGTGGTCGAAATTTGTCGCGGATGGCGAGAGGCTGAAAATGGATCTAGCATTACTCGTGGGAGAATCTCATGGCGTCGCATCCTCGCTTGGGATGGAACCTGGAACGGAACCTGGACGGAACCGAGCGGTCGGTAAGGCGAGGCTCGGTGCACTACTCTACATAGTAGGTAGAATATTTATTCTAGAATAAGTACTACACTAGTATAGTGTTATTATGCGAGTGTTAGTGTAGTCACGTATTGCAACAACATAAATACTTACACTACACTATCGTATCATGCTATTTTTAATTCCCGCAGTAGCTACCTTAGTAATACCAGTGGTTGGTATGTACCTACTGATGCTCTGTACTTGCTCTGCCTTACACTACCTACTGTAGACGAACCAACAGTGCATTTCAGCTGTTTAGGTAGCCAAAACTGAGGCTGGACCAGGGCGTTTCTTGGCCACACCACACAACATGCCTAGGTAGGTAAGGCAGTAGTAGTAAGGAATACTACTATGTAGGTGCCTCACTAAGACACACACTAGGTAGTGTAGTATAGCTTCCTCGGCTCCATGTTGCGAGAGCTACCTAAGGACGTCCGTACGTAGACCCTCCAATAGGACTGTCCGGGCGACGAAGAGGTGGAGTCCTACACTACATATGTAGTACATATACTACATACCTAGTACATACATGGTAGTAGTGTAGTGTAGGCGATGTTTCAAGAAGCAAGGTACCCATGCACATGGGTAGCAGTAGGTAGTAGTAATGTACACACCACAGCACCACAGCACCACATTTGACTTTAGTCAGGTGCTTTGTTCAGTTGCTTTTCCTTTTTTTTTTCTCCTTTCTCTTAGTGTCCCTCGTAGTGGCGTCTGTTATCAAGCCCAGTCTACTCGAAAACGGAAGCTGATTCTGACTAGGGAAATTCAGAGGTGGGGATTTTCGCATAGTGTAATGCTAGTAGTGTATCTCTGTTGACTTGTTGAATGAAAGACTGTTATCGGCCGTGGTATCATTTTTGCCCTCGAACGCTTTCAGTGTGGTCTTCCCGCCTTCAAGACATGACCAAGACCTTTCGAATGTGAACAGAGAAGATCAGGCTGTCACTATCCGCCTCGGCGAAGCTTGTCTCCGACGGGAGATGTAACCTTCTGCGCCATCCCGACTTGGCGGAAGCTTGACGATCGCCACCTGGTCGCCTCCCCTCTCCCCCTCCCCTGCTCCCTCTTCTCTTTGATTTCGTCTGTTCTTATCATGTGTGTTTTGTCCTGGCTAGAAGGCCTGGGGTTTGCGTGTTGGATACCCGTAGTTGCGCCACCGTCTATTATCCACAAGGGCTGGTAGTAGCTAGCGTTTCTACGGATATTCTATGGCGCTTCGATGCAGATCCCTGCTCGCCACTCCCATTGTGAATCTACAGTGCATTTCCAAATCACAAGTACCATATCTTGACCGTTGGTTGGGGCTAGTCAAGATCAGAGATACGGCCAGACAATGTAACGACACCTCCCTGATTTGGAAATATAGCCGGTGCCACCTCGGCCGGCTCATCATGAAATACAGACGAGCTGAGTCGGGACCTGGTAGTGAACGACCCCAATGGCCTTTATACGGCCTAGACGATCCGGGCCCCCTAACCGCGTGGGATTGTTGCAGTCCCCTCGTGCATCATTCCATGTCAAGATAACGGGTACGGGCACGCTACTGGTTGCCTTTGCCATTCAAGCCTCCCCTGCAATGAGAGTTTGGCTCCGCTACCTGGGTGTAGCCCGTGTTGTCCAACCTATTGTCAGCCTACCTACCTATTCGATCTTAACTTTACTCTATTTTCACTTTTACCATGCCCTATCAAACCCACTAGAACCTTGATAGTACATTAGTTGGCTGTGGAGTGCATCCGGTGGTTATTGAACCCTGCCTACTTAATATTTCCTTGTTCTGCATAAAGCCGTCGCGTGCCCTCCACCACTCTCGTTTCTCCCTCCGCGTCCCTTCTCTACTTGTCACGCCGACACGTCTGCCAAGCCCATTCTTTTGCAAGACGACTTCGCGACTATGGGTAAGCCCCGTCGAGGTAGCCACGCTTGAACTTTAACGTGACTGACTTTTATTAGGGAGCTCAAGTGACCTTGACCGTGTTCCCACGGGAGACGAGAAGATTTCTCACACACCCACGGATGACAAGCATAATGCCTACCTTGACCCCGCTGAGATGGAGGCGGATTACGAGGGAAAGCCGACCCCGACGGAACTCAAGACCTTGCGCCGAATTCCTGGTAACCTGCCCGTAGTCGCTTACTTGATCTGCATTGTCGAGTTCTGCGAGCGTGCATCATTCTACGGTGTTCAGCCATTAATTTCAAACTTTGTGAACAAGCCTTGTAAGTTAATTTATCCCCCAACGGAGAGGCTTCTTTAGACCCCGTTAATTTGCCTGACGGCGTTGGTCCCGGATCATCTCATCAATACTAATGCAACTCTCTACGCAGTGCCCCGAGGTGGAAACGGTTTCGGTGCCCCGCCTAGGGGTGACCAGCAGACCGCCGGTGCGCTAGGTATGGGAACGGTTACCGCCAATGCTGTGACGCAGTCGTTCAACTTCCTGGCATACGCTCTTCCCCTGGTATTCGGTTACCTCGCCGACACGAGATTCGGTCGGTTCAAGATCATCTGCTACGGTGTTGGCGTGTTCGGCGTTGCTCATGTTCTGATGATTGGTGCTGGCTCCAAGGATCTTCTTGCCGCCGGTACCGCCAAGGTCCCTTACTTCCTCTCTGTTTACATCCTCGCCATTGGTGCTGCCATGTTCAAACCCAACGTTTCGCCGCTGTTACTTGATCAAGTAACCCACACAGTTCCCAAGGTCATTACACTTGCTAGCGGTGAGCGTGTGATTCAAGACCCGGAATCTACGACAGAGCGTGTGATGTTGTGGTTTTACCTGCTTATCAACATCGGTGGCTTTTTCGGTGTTGCCACCTCGTATGCTGAGAAATATGTCGGGTGGTACTTGGCTTTCCTTCTGCCCCTCATTCTTTACATCCCTCTACCATTCCTCCTCTGGTTCCTCTACAAGCGCCTGATTATCCACCCGCCCGGAGGAAGTGATCTTGCCAACGTTTTCCGCGTTCTCGGTGTTGTTTTGCGACGTGGAGGTATTAAGAGAATTGGTCGCGGGGGATTCTGGGATCTAGCGAAGCCTAGTGAAATCGCGAAGGCTGGCGTGAACATCAAGACTCAATGGAATGATGCCTTTGTCGACGACGTCCGCCGCACCTTCCAGGCTACCGGCATCTTCTCCTTTTTCCCCATCCAGTATCTCAACGACAATGGTATTGGTTCCGCCGCTAGTTTCCTTTCCACCGCTTTGAAGACCGACGGTGTGCCCAATGACGTTATTTCGAATTTCAACTCGCTCAGTATCATTGTCTTTGCTCCTATTCTCAACTACGGTCTTTACCCTCTGTTGCAGAGGCTGGGTATCCACTATGGTCCTGTTGCCCGCATCACCACAGGTCTAGCCATGTCAACAATTGGTGGCGTTGGCTACACTGTGCTCCAATACTACGCCTATAAACTGTCGCCTTGCGGTAACAGGGCCACTAGCGACTGTGGCATTGGCGACGGTGTCGCACCCATTACCATTTGGTGGATGGCTCTCCCCTACGCTATCGGTGGTATCTCGGAATTGTTCATCAATGTTCCTGCTTACGGTATCGCCTACTCGCGCGCTCCCGTCAACATGCGAGGTCTCGTGTCCGCTATCAATCTATTCAATACTGCCATCGCTTACGCCATCGGACTCGCCGCTTCATCAGTCATCACCGACCCTCATTTGGTCTGGGATTTTGGCGGCTCGGCCATCGCCGGCGGCATCCTTACTGTCGTTTTCTACTTCACCTTCCGCCACATCGACAAGGAGGAATACAGTCTCAGTCAGAACCAGGATGCCCATTTGACCATGGAGGGCACCGTCAACGTAGTTGGAGAGAATGAGCTCAACAAGAGCGTGAACCGCCCAGCCCCGATTGCTGAGAACGAGGAGATGATGATTTCCCAGAAGCAGTGAGTCACAAAGAACAAAAACTTGTGCCTGGTGCTTCGAACGTCGACTTGTAGACCAAGACGCGACCTGCGATAGAAATTCTCTTTTTAGCGTAGCATACTGTAATAACTAAATATAGCCTAGAGTTGTATCTCATATCAATCAATTGATACCCTATACTTGTCATTGTGCTCAATACCTACCCAATGGTGGCGACCAGTGTCTTTCGTGACATGACTGAAATCATGAGATCCACGCCAAGAGAGAGGTGGGAATTCGAGCACGTCGTGACCGTCGCCGGCGTGAAGTGGATAACCCCAAGGCACTGATGACAAGGTATAGGACCGGAAAATATACCATGCGGTATGTAAGAGATAGTCATTGGCACGAGTTGCGGGTTTTCCTCCACCGACCGACTCTGCTCACTGCCGAGGCACTTTACCTCTAGTTGAACTCTAGTGTAGCGTTGTTGCTGTCTACATAGTAGTTGTACTAACTTGGTTGACGGGCTAGGTACAGGCATTAGTCCGGGAGAGACGGATTATTTACATCGCCCTAGCGACCATACACGGCGATATTAGCGCTTGAAGCCCTTACGTAGTATAGTGTGGAGTACACAATGATTTCCTCTTTCGGATACTGACAACTCCGAACAAAACTCTCAATCTCGAACTGCCGATCTCTGCCTCACGCGCGCTCTCTAGCTTAGAATCGTCTTAGAGTTGAATCTAGAGATGTAGACTTGTAGGAGCTCTTGTCGTACTATTGCTCGCGTCGGCCGCTTCCCCGCGAGATCGCCAGAACGCGACTTTGACAACTAAACCAACTCGTTTAAATCCCCGACCCGTAAAGCCAATCCGAGTCGATCTCCTGCGGCGATGGGCAGGTGGATGTGCGGGCGATGATGATCTACCAAGCTCTCTCAGAATACCGCCAATCAGAGTTGAGAAACGGTCCATCGTAGACACGTTCCGCGACTCTGTTTGCCCTCCAATTGGTATCTCCTTGTACTGCGCGAAACTGAACAGAACCCGTTCCTTTTCTTGTCATACGACGTCTCGCTCTGCGAGACGCGATTCGTGGCCCGTTCACGCATCGTGGTAGATATATCATTATGAATCGCAGTAAAGCTGTGTAGGTAGACCCGCCCCGGTCGACAGGCTGACGTTCAATCGGGAAGGTCTGTGGTCGTGATCAGCGCCGCTTAGTCTCCTGTTGTCTATGGCGTCGAGTTCGGACGGAGTCTAACTCTTAGCCTCATAGTGCAGGAAGTTTCACCATTCCCACCCGCTGATATGACCATCACACGTGTGCTCGACTAGAGATAAGGTTGGACAGGTGTGAGACTCTTATGATTGTTGGCAGCCCCGTTGAGGGGCCGATGGGCATGTGAGTAAGTTAGATAGTGCGGTATATAAGAATCAATGATTTTGGTCGAGGGTTGTTGTTCTCCTGAATCCCAAGCCCAACTGAACAATCCCCCACCTCCCTACCTGCTCACTCCTTTGTGCTCACGCTGTTGCCTTGCTCGAAAACTTTTACCATGTTTGGCTCCAAGGTACGGATAGCCTTATATTCATGTCGTGATGAGGGAATTTGTGTGCTAATGGGTCTCTAAAGCTCCTCATCCTAACGGTCTTGTCCGCCGTGGCCGTCTCCGGCGTCGCCATAGAGAAGAAGCAGTCGTGCGCAAAGACGTGCGGCACTGTTTGTTACGCGCAGGCAGATCTCGACGAAGCCGTGTCGCAAGGTTACGGGTACTACGAGGATAACGAGACAGTCGGTATGTCCGGTTCTGCCAATTCTAATTTTCGATATTAAAGACCGGGGGATGCTATGAAATTATCTACCTTCAACGTTCAACAGAACAATAAAAACCGAGTAATTAACCAAATATATAGGCTCCAACGACTACCCCCATCAATACAACAACTACGAAGGCTTCGACTTCCCCGACGACGGCCCGTGGTACGAGTTCCCCATTTTGAGTTCCGGCGAGGCCTATACCGGCGGCTCGCCTGGCGCCGACCGCGTTGTCTTTAATGCCGATGGCAAGTTTCAGGACGTCATCACCCACACTGGTGCGAGCGGCAACAACTTCGTCGGATGCACGTAGGGTCCGGGAGATGTGCGTGGTAGACTGCTTGTGCGTGGGCTAGTCGGCGCATTCTCACTTATAAGACCAGGGTAGAAGGGGTTCGTTATGTGTCCCATTATCGCCCGCCTACCAGTATATCATGGTAATTCTTTGTATATAACGTTCATGACATTAGCCGGATTTGATACCCAGGTATCAACGCATACCAATAACGACCGAATTGACAGCTTATTTATTTAGTCTCGTTACGGGCCTGTTTGAATTTCCATACTGCGTTGTGCTATACCAGCCCGTCCTAGATGGTATTGCTCGACCTTGCTGCTCTAGTGGTTTTCGTTCACTCAGGTCTAAAGAATGCGAACAAAAATAGCATACCCTATAGATATTTCTTTCACGGCTAGTACGAACCATCAGAGGCCAATAGGCTACATACTCTTACTACTTCGAAGCAGGAGTCAAGATACGCCAATGGTTACCTACGTAATCCTTTGTTTCCAAAACCAGCTCGGCACCATGTCGGTGGTAATACCTATGATGCGCGACCGTATACCTAACCCCACCCCCTCATCCCATGACGTGAAAATCAAGAACTCGCCTCACGACTACTGCTCAGGTCTGTGTCAGCCGAGGAGGTTTTATTACCATTTCTAGTGATAAACCGAAAGCATTGCACGCAGCATGGCCTCAGATACGTGTATATCCGAATTTTATGAGGGTCATGCACACTTCGAGTACCTAAACCTAGAAACCGGGGAATGATCCTTCTCCTACCTATCTAGTTCGTGGCGTACAAGATCCTAAGCAGAGCCAAGATTTCCCCGCGGTCCAGTGCGGAGGAGCAAGCTAAACTTGTCCAAATTTTTCTCGAATCCCTTATTTTATATCCCAGCCGCATGGGTGTGTCGTGCCCGGTAGCGGTCTCGGTACCGGGGGCGTTATGTGCCTTACGTACAATCGGCCCGTTCACCGAACCACGAGGATACGGATAGTGTACGGATGAGCGGTGGGTGTGTATACCTAGACTACTTAGAGCGCTAGTTGGCTCGACCTCTTGATGTGTTTCTATACATAATCGACCTCTTACAGGCGAGTGGGTGTGGTAACAAAGCGCAGCATTTTCGCAAAACACAGGATGAGGAGCCCGACATTCTCTGCTGGCGTGTTGTTCGCAATAATTAGCGCCAGGGCAGCATGTGGTGAAACATTTGACTACATCATCGCCGGCGCTGGTACTTGCGGCTTGGTTCTGGCGAACCGACTGTCAGCGGATCCGAAAATTCGGGTCGCCGTGATCGAACCGGGCGAAGACGTACGAAACAACATCAACGTTACTGACCCGGCCTTGTTTACTGTTGCATACGGGACGTCGATAGATTGGCAGTATTCGACGACACCGCAGCCAGCCGCAGGCAACCGTATAATTCCTTGGCACGCTGGTAAGGCCATTGGTGGGACGAGCACGATTAATGGTACGCGGTAGTGTAGAAACGATGCGCAGCCACTACAACAGAACCATCACGTAACTGACCAGATGCGTGCGTACGTGCGTGTTACAGGTATGACATATGTTCGTGGTGACAAGGCGCAGTTCGACGCGTTTGAAGCACTCGGTAATGAAGGATGGAATTGGGAATCTTTATACCCATACCTTAGAATGATCGAGAAGTTTACCGTTCCGAGTGGTGCTCAAGCGGCTGCCGGAGCGATATACGACCCCGAAGTTCACGGCGAAACGGGCCATGTCCACACCGGATTCCCCTTCTCCCTCGTTAATGGTAGTTTCCACGAGCTTGCTGCTAGCACATGGGCTGCACTAGGCTATCCCCTTAACGAGGATGTCAATGCGGGGAGTGTCCGTGGATTTTCTACTACGCCGCAGACGCTAGATCGGGATCGGAATGTCCGCTCTGACGCCGCCCGCTCATATTACTATGCCGTTGAAGATAGACCGAATCTCACGCTCATTAGGGGTACTGTCAAGAGGATAATCTGGGCACATTCTTCGGTAACTGGTCAGGCCGTTGTCGCTGATGGGGTGGAATACGTGACTGCCGATGGGGAGCTCGTCGATGTGACAGCTGCCAAAGAGGTGATCCTGTCCGCTGGTGCGCTAAGATCGCCTCTGATTCTCGAGAGCTCAGGCGTTGGGAACCCAAGGTAAATGAATTTCACTTACGCTTCGTGTCGAGTAATCTATTTCGGTCCTGATATCAGTCTATATAGTTTTCTAAAAAGTCTTGGGATCGAGACGAAGATTGACCTCCCAGGAGTCGGGGAATACCTCCAGGAACAGCCTAACACCGTTCTCGCCTACAGCGACACGCTGAACTTGTCTGGGTCCGCGCCATACGCGACCTTCTCGACGGCGCAAGACATGTTTGGCGGTGAGACGTCCGTTATCGAAGCGTCGACGTTGGCTCAGATACCGGACTGGGCGAAGAAAGTGGCAGCCGCTAGTAACGGTGCGGTCAAGGCATCAAACGTCGAGAAATTATTTCGCGTCCAGCACGATTTGATCTTCAGGCAGAATGTGACGGTCGGCGAGACGCTGACAGCGATATCAGGAGGCTATTTTCTGTCCGCCATGTGGCTTCTCCTGCCTTTTTCATGGGGCAGCGTTCATCTCTCGTCCGTCGAAGCCATTAATGCTCCAGCTATCGACCCCAAATATTTCCTCGTTAACTTTGACTTGGATGTACAAGTTAGTTTGGGTCGTTTAGCGCAGAAGTTCTGGCACACAAAGCCCATGAGTGATTTCGTCGGCGGCAGTGTTTTACCTGAGGACGGTGTTCTGCCACTTAATGCGACCGACAAGCAATGGACTAGCTATATTGGCGATTCCTGTGAGCCATTGTTCATTACACCTTTCCCCCAATCCGCTCCTCACTTTGGGACGAAAAGGCTAACTCTCGTATCCCTCTAGTAATGCCTAATCATCACCCTATCGGAACTGCGTCGAGTAAGCTACCCCCGGAGTCAGTTTCTTTCTGTAATGGCCGCTTGCGAAGGCAAGAAGTTCTTATTATGGTGACAAGCGTCACCCGGGAGCGTGCAGAGCCCCTAAAACTCACTCTTATCTCACCTGGAAGAGTAATTACTGACTCCAGTAAACTGTAGTGATGTCCCGTGAACTGGGCGGAGTGGTTGATCCTAAGTTAAGGGTCTATGGGACGAAAAACGTCAGGGTTGTTGATGGGTCGATATTGCCTTTACAACTCAGCGGCCACCTCACCGCGACGTTGTACGCTGTGGCGGAGAGGGCCGCTGAGCTCATCATCGAAGCTGCTTAACATTGGAGCTTATACAAGTTTGATGAGTCAGGGGCAACAAGCGTTTTCGATGTATGATCCCATTACCATAGGCTTAAAATATGTTGAGTATTCTATTGTGTGGCGGCCCGAACTTTCCTCAGACTGTCGAGATAGTTATGAATGTTACGGTACAACTCGCTACATCAGATGTCCACCAGCGAGTCAAACCTAGCAATGCGTATCAGTATGGTGGTGTGGAATATCGACTTTGAAGGGACAGGGTAGGGAGGAATATTGCCGGGACGGTCGTCGAATGAACGAATTATCAACTGCAACGGCAACCCTCGAGCTTCATTGCTATCTACCACAACTGTCCGTACCATAGATATGCCTCCCTAGGTAGGGAATGAACTAGAATAGCTACCACGCTTGATTTTTCTTTTGAGGAAGCTAGCTTTCGTTGAGGAAACCTAAAATGAGGATAAAAATAGTGAAAAAGTTCTAGAGTTACGTACTCTGCCGTTATAGAGCTTAAAACTACCAAAGGTGCATGTTTTTCATGTGAATGCCGCCAAACTCAATATTCGGGCTGAAAACTGTGGTGCAGAAGTTTAAGAATACTTAAATGTACACGCTGTCCGCTTCTCACGCACTCTCTCTTTCCATGCCAAAAATCGCGCCGTACGCTTGTGACTTCCAAACTTGCTTCCATCGCTTTCCTCCAAACCAGAGTCCAGATATTTCCATTACTATCAAACCAGCTCAAGCCAAGGCATTGCTTCTTTTCTCTTGGCTTCACCAGCGCCGTATTACGTCCCGTCCCGTCTATCTCAACGACAACGACAACAGCGTCAACAATATTCATTCTTGAGTCTCGATTACACTCCGATACAACTCAAAATGAGTGTCCCTTTCCGTGCCGCTGTCCGGCTGGAGAGTGTCGCCAATCTATGCAGACTGTCTGTAGTCTCTCAGGTCCGCCACCAGAATACTCGCGTACGTTGTTTTCTCCACCTCCATGAGGAGTATGATATTTAATGGGCTGCCCTCTCTAATCCCTTGTGCTTCCAAGCAGATAATCACAGTTCGGTACATCTCATGGATGCCCTTTGAGCAGCCAGACCCATCTCTCTACCCACCACCTCCCTCTCTACAGCCTAAGCGTCCCGTCTCCGCCGAAGCCGTATCCGGCGCCGACGACACCGTTCCTCAAACCACAATGGTAGGGAGGGTGGGTGCCACGCTATCAACAGCGAGAACCCAAGGAGCCCCAACATCCGGCAAGCCCGTCCCGACCTCTGTCCCAGCTAGTGCGATGCAGACCGGGCCAACACCGCTATCTCAGATCCAGAAGCGCACGTTCATCACCACCGTCCAGTGCTGGAAGAAAACACATGAAGATGACAAAAAACACCCCGCATCAGACTCCGTAGGCTCCGAGACCGCGGCACCACAGCCGGCGACTGTGCCAGGCTTGGGGGGAGCTCTAGCAAAAGACACCAACGGTTTCCCAACATTACATATTCGCTTACCCGGACATCCGGCCCTAAGTGGAGTACTCGAGTCGCCTGAGACACAGGAAAATATGGAAGGATAGATCTGTGGCATCGCAATACTGCATGAGTGATGCTCTCTAGACGATCGCGAAACAAATTTACCTCCTTAATACCTACCTCTTAGATGACATCACCTTACCAAACCTCCAACGCTGGTCGAAAGAAAAAAAAAAGGAGAAAGAAGGACAGGAGCAAAGAGGAGAGCGAAATGCGATGCTTAATCATAGATCCAAGAAAGTCAGAAGAAGAAGAGACTTAATCCGTCGTCGTGTATAGGTACCTAGCTTTGCATCATAGAGCGAAACCATTTTAGCGGGATAGGGACAAGAAAGAGTGGTTTGGGTTAAGCGCGTCCAGTTTGAGGGAATAATGATACCCATCTTCCCCGATGTTCATTCCATGCCATTTCCAGCGCGATACCCGGTAGATCTTGTACTCTTGTCCTTGGGGTTCTGTTTTTCTAGCGTACACGGTTTAGCTCCTGTAATATTAATATTAATGTTGATCCTCTTTCTTCATGAATGACAGTTGTGGAAAGTGTGGTGGGATGGTCTAACCGTAATGCATCTTCAATGTCTGTTGGTGCACGTCTCCTGAGAAAAGCGAACTCGTCGTGCTTGAATCAGCTAACGTCAAGAGATTGGAGTTTTGGCTTCTCTCATGAGAGTAATGCAACATCCTTGCTGTAATCGCGCTGGGGGAGTCGGTGTGTTGGAGTATATAGTTATACGCTGTTGCGTGAGGATCTCGGAGTGTCCTAATGAGTGGTGATCCGTGATAACAATCCACAAAAACACATTGTTTGTTCTATAAAAAGCGGTGTCCTGACCGTCGTCCCGTGGTTTCCCGCACGATACTAAGGACACTCAAATTGTTGAATAAAATGATATTATTGCATTCTCGTATAGTGCTTCTTCCTCCCCTTGATTATCTTACAACTGAACATGGTATTGCTGTAAAATGTACACAAAATCCTTCCTTTTACTCGAGACATAAAAAACAGGCTCCTCATCCATCACCTCGCCTGAGTGCTGTAAAATCATGCCCTAACGCCTCACTATTGCTTACATATACGATTTCCTGGCGAACTTTTGTCGAAACGTAGCAACAAGGGGAAATTTTCTCATCATTTGCAACTCTTCACTCATAGTCTCCCTGTCAGCAGCTGAATCTCTAAGCCGCTTATGCAAAGTTGTCGCTTCGGTCAACACCAATGTCCTCTAGCTCCGCAAAATTCTGGAAGTGAAGGGGCCGATGCTGATCGCTATAGAAGGGTAGCGGTGCATCTAGCTTGACGTGGACTGGCTTCTTCTCCAAACCAGCGAAACTGCTGCCCATGAAACTGTAATTCCACCTGCTGCTTTCAGGCACCAGGAAATAACCCTTGTAGCGTGGGCTCAACAACAGCTTGCGCTTGATACCCATGGATGTTGTGAAACCTTGTGGTTGGTCGCTACCGATGTCCTTATTCTCGGCACCCCACTTATAGCCGTTGGGGGTCAATGCCCAAGCTGAAAGAGACACTGAACCAGGAGTGAAAGCGACGTCGACCGTGATGCTGTTTTCTTTGGACCACTTTGGATGGGCATCAAGCAGACGAGCGTGTTCTGTGACATCCGCTGCCGACATGTACGGTAGCTCATTACCAGCCATTGTGTGGATAACACCCAACGGCTCTAGGTCTCTAAGATATTCGTGTTGTGGTAATTGTTGAGGAAGCTGGACGCTACGCAAACCTCCTATTTGAGGGACCATGATAATACAGCGGATCTCCTTAACCCGGTCATTGTCTGGAGCCGAGACGCCGTAGAGATATCCTGCAACTTGGACGCGAAGATCGGCAATGGTAATGAATTTCTTTAAGATATTGTTTGGCACGACATATGTAACATCATCCAAATCGTTGTCAACGGAAGAGACGTAAATGTTATTAGACCGAGTCCGTAAGTTGGATGTGGCAATTGCTCGGGTTCTCCACTCTGTCTTAGAAGCGAAAGTCTGTTGCTCGAACTGTGATGTTGTTGTCACGATTATCTCTTCACCATGAACATTTTGAGTCTTGGTTGTTACGGCTGTGAGTTGTTGTTGCTCCTGCTGTTGTTTCTCTATCTCGGCTGCTTGTTGTCGTTGCATCGAAGGCGCCGAGATCTCCATGCCCAGAATAATGTCTCGAACTTCGCTACTGGTCAGACTAGAGACGTTGACATTATTCTTTTTACCATAGTCGTGCAGGATCAGATCCCGTAACTGCGTTTCAACCTTGACCCAATCCTCGTCTTGCAAGGTCGGCCAGATATGGTGCATTTGCGTGATAACGGTCTTGTCGGGTCGTAGGATAAGTTTCGTCTTGTCAGGATTGACGTGAAGAGCACGAAGAATCAAGACGAGACGCGAGAAAGCAGTGTATGAAGATATACTCTTCAACCATTCATCGTATAGATTGAAAAGAACCATTTGGGGTTCGGTAGCACGAAGAATCATGTCACCAAGCTTCTCGACTTTCATTGCGGCTTGGAACGGTAGCTGAAGCTCTGACGCTCGGATGGAAATGTTAGGGAAATCTAACATGTGAACTTCTAGAGGATCCAAAAGACCTTTCCTGGTAACAATGAGCTCCTTTGGTTGTTCTTCGATGGGCAAGGATCGGATAAGAGCGGCAACTTCTTCAGCCGTCTTCCACTTCGCCAATTGGCCAAGACGCTTTTGGCCAGCCCAAACGCTAGTATGGATAATCTTCAGAAATAGTTGGCCGGTACGAGGATTGAAGATAAAAATGGCACCGTTGATAGGCTTTGTGGTCAAGTTGCCCTCAAAGGTCTTATGAATGGTCACTCGGTACACATTAGTATCATCGATGAATAGCTTTGTCTGGTTACTAAACAGTTCAGAATAATTTTGAGAGTTTAGGAACTCTTGGTTACTCTCTGAAGCATAAAGCTGAAGACCTTTCCTGATACGTTCTCGTAAAACATAAAGGGCGGGGTTTGCTTTCATAATCTTAGCCATAGCCTGCTGCACAAGGATCTTCAAGCCAGGGAAGTATTGGCCGTAAGCAGAGTACAAGTTGTATGCTAAGTCGATACCAATCATGAGGCCTGTAGCCGAAGGGTAGATACTCATGTTGTCATTGGTGTAGTCAAGGTATTTCGCACGAGTATATCGTTCAATGTCGTGAGAATCGTAATCACCATACCGAAGCTGAATATCCAACCAAAATTTGTTGGTCGTCGTCGGCTCGATAACATCTTTGGTATCATAAAGGAGTGATGGCCGGGTAACGTTCCATTTGCTGTTAGCAAAGAGGAGGATGTCAGCACAAGAACTATTCATCTTGTATGACTTTCGAGGGTGGATAGTTTCTTTCTGCACTGTCTCAATGCCGAGTGCCTCTAGCTCTTGATCAAAAACCTGACAGAAGTCCATTACCACAGATTCGTGAATCTTTTGCCATAAATGGGCGCGGAAAATTTGGATCAACGAAATCTTCAGTGTAGGAATCTTGCCGTGAAGGAAGATACCGGTGAGATCAAGCTGAACCTGGAAACCAACATAAACATTGGCACGGTTGATAGTTGGCGACCACCATAATGTAAAGCGACGGTTGGGAATTTGGTTTAAACCCGATCTTTGGGCATTGGTTAGCTTTTTAAACTTCATTGATTCTTCGAAACCTGAAGCACGTTCCCAAAAGAGACCTTCCCAAGAGGGGAACCCCGTGGCTTTGAATAATGTATGCTCCAAAATTGTCTCGACACCACCAAGGGCTTGAATAACATCAGTGCGGTAGGCGTTCAGATTCCAGAGCTTTCCGTCGTGACGCTGGCTTGTCCACCAGAAAGGGTTACTCTTCATTAGTTGATAGATCTTGAATTCACTTCTAGTACGGAAGCCCTTGTCGAAACTCAGGGTACTACGGTCTTTCTGGAATAGGGTATTGATACGAGGTAATCCTCGATCCCAGCTGTCTTCGAGATCTTCTAGAGTCAGGCGTCGGTTTTGTTGGTTCGCCTCCAGTCGCTTTTGTGAATATTCTGTCCACACTCTCTGAGAATCGATGAATTCAGCCTCCCAGGGTATGATATACCGGAAAATGTTCGGTATCAGTGTCTCTTCGTCGTGTGTCATACCAGCCCGGTAATGAGTGACGCCAAGGTCAGTTTGCTTCGACCATCGCTTGTCGCTAGCAGGGATTAGGATATGAGAACCCGATATCATGCCGAGACCTCCTAGCTCCTTTGGTGTGTAAAATACAGCTGGGGGGAAACGTGACGGCATCTTAGAGTTCAACCCAATTTTAACACGAGTTTGAATTTTAGTCTCGCATTTCACGATTGTATCGAGGAGGTTAACGGTTGATACAGCAGCCTCACGGTAATAGGTGAATAAAGCAATGAGTGCTGTATTCCACTTGTTGGCGATCTTGGTGAATGTGGTAGATCCTGAGGACATTAGAATCTGACGGATACGGTTGTTAAACTTCTGTATGTCTTCCTCAGTCACTTGCAAGAATGCATGTGCAGTCCTTTCTTTTGTTGTGTTGTCCACGAGAGACCAAACACTGTCCTTGATAGGAAATTCATCGTTCTGGTTCCTGATCTTGGGCAAAATACGGACTTCGAATCCGCACATAGAGTAAAGAAGATTCGGATTGTCACGGCTATAGACGCTAGCGAATGTGTCGTCCCATTCAATCGTCGTAACAGATCGAGGGAGGCGGTTTTTAAGATCCCAGAAGACAGCACGACCAAGGTTGACATCATGGCGCATGAGGCGCATACGGGAATCTCGTGGCCAACATTTCTTACTCTTGTAACCAATGACGTTCTCAAAATTCGGGTCGGGTTGTTCTGTAAGGAATCGCTGAATAAGGTCGCGAGATTCTTCAGCGGTAAATCTCAGGAAAACCCAGATCTTATCAATGTATCGCGTGTATAAGCGAATAGGGTGCTTTGTCTCTGTTTCACGATCCCGGAATTGAAGGAAGTCATTTGGACTTCCAGGAGGTCCTGCAATTTCACTTGCACGATTCAATCCCAGGAGCAAGAGATCGAGGACAAGACCGTAGTATTGGAACACAAAACCTGAAAACTGTAGACCGCGAATCATGCCGTAGCTGTTGACGTGATTCATGTCTTTATAGGTTAGTTGGACGTTATTCTTTGAGCTGATATAGTCGGCCAAGTTGTGGTCCATGATGAGCCTTAGGAGACGATTCAAGAGTGTCAAATCAATCTTCTCGTAAACTTTGGAAAGCTCCGTCTCAATCATGACGTCACACTCCCCATCAGCGGTTTCCCAGACCTTGTCTAGATTGTTGATACCCTGTGCCCACTTGTAGACTAGGAGGGGAGGAACCTCAGAATCAGAGGGTTTGATCCACGCAGGGAAGAGATGTCGTTGGTCTGCCTGATACCAGAGGTACTGATCGAGATATGCATCGCTAATCTTTTCGATCGGCTCAATATCGTACACTGGATTAATCGAACTGTAGTTGTCGTTCATGTCTATCTGAACTTCTTTGAAAGCACGTTGAGTCAAGAGGAATCGTTTGATCCTTTCCAAGGTTGTACCGGGACTATCGTATGCTTGCTCGATAAGAGCAAGTTCCTCACGCTGACTCTGGTTGAGGCGGCCTTTTACGGAATATGCTTCACGGAGTCTTTCAAGGGCAAGGATCAAAATCTTGGTGTCGTGCTTATAAGACACGCTCGGGAAGGGAATAGGCGTGAATTTCCGAGATTCAAGCCAGTGTACGGTTGTAGTGTAGATAGCAACAGCCTCTTCGGAGGAGACATAAGGGCCATCCTTCATGTAATTATGCTGTCGCTCTTGTTCAGCCTTGAGCCAAAGCCTTGTCAGCCGCCCAACATTCTTCTTGGCGACAGTTTTGTCGACCGTAGCGCCTCTCCTGATACGCTCACGGTTGTAATGTGCCACCGAGATCCACCAGTCTGCCTTTGACTTGACATAACGAAGAATGATATTTTCAATAGGGGCAGGTAATCCGGGAACTTTCCAAGGAATGTTACTCTTCCAACATCGCCAAGCTTCTGAAAGATGCTGGAGAACAGTATTGACCTTGTTCTGTTTGATACCTTCAGGCATCATATCCATGAGATCGGCCATAACGGAGGCACGAAGTTCGAGGTCGAAATGAGATTCAACTCGTTGCTTAGTAACTGTCTTAGCGACGCCTTTGCTGTGGCGACCTTCAAATTGGCGAGAGAGCAAATTACCAAGCCATCGTTCTAAGAGAGGGATGATACCTCTCATAAAGAATAGCCATACTCTCCAAGCCGGTGCCCAGAAACCACAACCTGGTCCCTTACCAACAGGCCCACTGTTAAACCGATAGTAAATCAGATGCTTTAGATCCTTACAGGTACGAATCTGGTGCATAAGCTTATACTTATACCGATACATTCCGGTGAGTTGACCAACATGATTAAATGCATATAAAATGCCATCAGCAAGTTGGAAGGCATCGATATTACCAAGTCGATACTGGACTTGCGCATCGACGATGAGTTTGGTTAGACGAAGAATTTCGCGCATAAGGTGGAACGCATTGCCGAATCGTGATTTCTTTCGTTCTTTGGTAGTCAAGGTCTTCACTGGTTTCAGGTTAAAGTTGTAGTCGAGATGGAGATATGTAAGATTCTTTCGATGTATAAGGAGGTTCAACATATTGAAGCCCTGCCGACAGACCTGCAAACCGGCCTCGACCCAATCGATAGTTGTCTGCTGGAAGAACTTAGTCTGCTTTAAGCTTCTCAACAGATCCTGTCTGTTCAGTGCCTTGGGCTTCTGCTTGTGCAATTCATTAAGAACAAAAGTTTTCAGTAGTTTTTGATAGGAGACGCGGACTTTCACTGGTTGTTTCGGAGGACAATGTTCCAAATACCAGTGTTTGACGAGAGGAATATCCTGAGCTCGTACCATGTGACCAGATCGGCGATCAAAAGGGAAGGGTGCCCACCAGAGCCCAATGGCTGCAGCCGTGTCTTCAGTATACAATTCCTCGTCCGCTAAGAACGGCTCGACAGCTGCGGGTAAGGTGAAAGCATCATCCTCGGATTCCTCCGTATTCCCTTCGCCAAAAATTTCATCCTCATGGCTTACGGTAATATTCTTAGGGGCGACGGATCTGGAAGAGATGGGATTAATCTGAGAATCAAAGTAATATGCTGGCATGCTAGGATCCTCAGATTTAAGATACACGTTAGGTGGGTGTGAGTACCAGTGCGAATGAACGCTTCGTGGAAGAGAATTATAAAGGTAAGGGTAGGCGACGCGGCACTCGGTCTTGATTGGTAGACGGAAGATGATTCTATCAATGGCATTGAACTCTCCAAAGTCTTCGTCATTCGGATCAATGTCCTTATAGAGTGGTTCAAACCGAGGCCCTCCGGGCAATGCGACATTTAAAGCTTTAGCGGTGAGTAAGCTCTTGAGGTCGAAGAGATAGAAGTAGTTCTGGTCAATCTTGTCGCTCAATAGAGGACGACTGAGTCGATGCAATGTGGCCATCTGTTGTAGTGAAAGATTCCACGTTTTATAGCTAGGGCCGTTGACGTGCTCGGTATCTAATAACGGCCTGTGATCGTAGAACCACTCATACACTGCGGCATCCTCGTCTTCGTCGAGTTCCATTTGGATTGGTTGGAGAGGCTCCACATCTTCCAGGTTCTCTGACCAAGATAGCGGCGGTTCCTCATCGTCAAAAGGAGGAAATCTCATTCTTTTGAACAATCTTCGATCACTCTTCTCTTTTCGCATAGTCAACCACATCGTTGCCCACTGGGCGTGAAATACTGGCGGGATGACACGAGGTATCTCGTTGACCAAAGTGAGGCAACCATTAACGTGGTAAAGCACCTTTACTTCCCTTGTAGACTCCCAAGGCATGGGCATGTTTTCCAAGAGTTTCATGACAGCGTGAGGCATGAACTTTAAGGCGCCGAGATAGCTCCGTTTGTCACTTGTGTACTTCTTCTGTGAAACATCGCCAATATCTTTAACAATCTTGCGCAAGTGCTCCGGGGGCATGTCTGCCTTCTGTGTTTCGACGAAGCCTCCCTTCCGCTTCTCGCCGAAACGATTGCGCTGTGTGCGCAGCCATTCTTTCTTCTTCTGCTCGAATTTAGCTAGATGGGGGTCGGTGGTCGGACGGTAGCCGGGAGGTGGAGGCGCGGGAATCCCTGGAGGAGGAGGGAGGAAGTCAGAAGGAGGTCCCGGGGGAGGCGGAGGGGGAGGTGGAGGACCCCATCCAGGAGGTGGAGGAGGGGGTGGAAAGGATGACATTGTAGAGTCGATCGAGATGGACAGCTAGGCGACGGTGATGGGGTCGCTTTCGCGCCGCGATGTGTCGCGGGGACGGCGTAGATAGCTGCCGCAGTCGAAATGATGAAAATTACACAAATTTTGGCATGCACTGGATGAAGGAACCAAATAACGCGTTATTACATGCGCGACCTCTTCTCCTGATGAGTGCCGCGCGACGTGTTTCGATGCGAGAGCTTTGTAGGTGATGTAGTTTCCATATTACCTCTCGCGATCATACAGTGGGAATTTTTCCGTAGCAGAGCTATGTACAATTGAGGCTAGTCACTTCCTGCGCGCCACAGAAAGGAGCTGGTGGTCACGTGAAAATATGTGGCTCAGTTATAAGTTGTGGCGCTGCTCTAGGACTCACCAAGCTGCGTTTCTCATTGGCCATTCTACTTTTCGGCACAAAGCGGGCTCACAAGATCCACCCCACACTCCTCAATCAACACCAAAATTCCTTCACCCAACTCGTAAAAAGTTCGTCCCGCAAGTTGCTAACCATCCCGACAACCACAAGAGACGACAACCACAACCGTCACAATGGCCGACAACAGAGTCACATACCGAAGGCGCAATCCTTACAACACTACGGTAAGCATTCAGTGGATGAACTCGAATAGAGAGTAAGATCTAGACTAATCTGGCCTACAGAGCAACAAGACTCGTATTGTTCGTACGCCTGGTGGTGAACTCCGAACCCTCAAGAAGTGTAAGTACGTTAACCCCGTATCCCGAATACAAGCAATTACCCCAGAATAGCGAATCGCTACCCATACCTTGGTTGCTAACTGTCTTGTTCTAGAGCCGGCACGGCCCCCAAGTGTGGTGACTGTGGAATCAAGCTGCCCGGTGTAAGTCGCATCCTTTCTTCGCATATCAATCGCCAAGTCATCCAGAGAGGAGTATTATAAAGAGAAGCAAAAAAAAATCCGAAATAACTGGCGTCCCGAAGGGTTGAATTTGTTTTGAAATTACTAACATACAGATAACAGATTCCCGCCCTTCGCCCTCGCGAGTACGCCCAGATCTCCAAACCCAAGAAGACTGTCCAGCGCGCCTATGGCGGCTCACGATGCGGTAACTGTGTAAAGTACGAAATAACGTCTTATCCTCCGTCACAACGGCCCATAACGCTCTCAGGCATATAAGGTCTATGTAAGGTCATGCTTATAACATTACTAACGTATCATTAACAGGGACCGCGTTGTCCGAGCCTTCCTCATTGAGGAGCAGAAGATTGTCAAGAAGGTGCTGAAGGAGCAGGAGCAGGGTGCCAAGAAGAAATAAACTAGTGATCGATTCTAGGTTGGAACGGTTAGGTCGTCATTGGTTTAAGGTTCACGAGGGACATGGCTGCATTATACAAACGGCTATGAGAAGGCCGCTTCTGCTTTCAGGGCTTCCCTTCATCGTCTTGGTGATCGGAATAGTACGAACAACATTTCAGACGACTTATTGTGGCGCCTGAGTGATGATGGCTACTTGGCATGGAGTGAATGTACCTAACCGTGATTAGCGTTAGCAAACATAACGCCTCTGCTCTCATTAGCGTGAGGACAAACCTTTGCCCAAGAAATGTATGGTATTTGACGAAAACAAAACCTACCAAACATGAAAGAGACATGACAACATTCCGCTCGGTTGAGCACTATAGCAATACTTAATACTTACTACCTTGTGTTGATTAATTCGAGGACTCCAAACCCAGTCCTAAAGAAGTGATCTTGACTGGATCAATTGATATGATATCAAGATACTATTACGTCGCTACACATATATGTTATTTTATAGAATTGTGGTTGATGCCAATCTAGCATTATCGGTATCTTGCCTACTTCGAAAGTGGGTTAATTGTTGTACGGTAAAGGCCAAGTCCGCGAGCTTTCAACTGATGACGCCCAGTCCACATTTTCTCCTTGCGCATCGAATAAGCTTTCGCCTGCTTACAACCTTGAATTCGTACCTAACAAACAAGCACTATGAGAATTTATATCTGAGAAATAATCCGACATAATTGTCGCTATGGCTTCGTTGATGCGCACGTTCCGGTCCATTAGCGGTACGACTGCGATCTTGTGCAGACGAGGCTACTCCAGCTATCGCCAACCATCCACCACTACCCAATTCTTCACAGCCCGTCCAAACATATCAATCATACAGCCCTTCTCATACCCCGTTGCATCCTTTCATGCCACATCCCGTCGCAGAAATGGCGAAGGGCCGCCGCCGACCGATTTTGCCGCAATGGATGTCTTGGGCAACACACCAGTACCCTCAACAGCGGTCGATATCTGCATGTCAGACGGCTTCCAGTTGAACAGCGGGGCCAGGATCCTCAACGGCTCAGGCGTCATACTGGCCGGGGGCGAAGCATTTGCATGGCAGCCATGGTTGCCTCATGGCGGGTACCGATTACTGAATGCGAAGGGCCAGTGGGAGATACCAAACGATAGCTTAGGCTTACTGTCCTTATTATGGCCCCGTCCGGGTAAGTTTTCTTATACTGTTAAATCTTGTTCACCATATAAGTCTCGTTGGAAAATAAATACTAATATATCACTCTACTACAGATCTCCTGATACTGGGACTGGGTCCCGAAATCCGACCGATCAGCCCTGAGCTACGCCGCTATATTAGTAGCTTAGGCATGAGAGTCGAAATCCTCGACACCCGAAATGCGGCGGCACAGTTCAATCTTTTAGCAACGGAGAGGGGCGTGAATGACGTGGCGGCCGCGTTTATACCGATCGGCTGGAAAGAGGGTATCGGGGCAAATTGGTGACGAACATGTCCCTAATAGCTTCTCACCAATGAACATTGCTCATATGCAAAGCACGGTGAGACAGAGCGCACCGAGGTCATGGCCCTCCCCAAAAACTCCCCGGGTCTCCTCAGATCAGGTCTCTTATTATAAAGCTACACTCGATAGTTGATGATTTAGCCTCCCAGGTTACTCTCATCGACATCATATACCCGCTACACACCAGCGGCAGCGCAAGTTCAGGTCCCGCTGGCACTAAATGCACATTACGGTGTATACCACTAAAGCGCACGATCTGAGCCCGAGCTTCATTACACTGGCCTCGACTTGTAGAAAAGCCGTATTGAGTGGATAATGTACACGGGTCTTGTCTCTTGCATATCGGCGCACATCATAATGGGGGCAATTTTGCTTGGCTTCGCGACATTCGCTATTGTACCGCACGGCTGCTTAGCTTTTCCTACGTCTATGTAATTACCTAATCGACAAACTATATTCTCATAATTAAACTACAGGCGACTCTAGTGTAGTGTATTCCGTATGTAATTTTTCTTATGTGCCCCTGCAATCATCAAGTAAATACAGTAATACATCTATCCACAGAGGGAGGCATGGACGGTTTATTTACCAATTATCGATATCAGGATTCAGCATTGACCATGAGCAAAGACCTGGTCTGCATCTACCTACGTAGTACACTACATAGGAGAATACGACAAGGTTACAGCACGTCCAAGACGAAAAACGGTTTGTGGCTCGATGGGCCGTGCCTGGGCCTGGATTTCCACATGGTGGTGAATCGCAAGACTGTGATTGGGTGGCTCGACAAGGTCCAATGGTGTACCCGAGATAGCGGCACGTTGAGTCGCCTGTGAAACCTATTAGTGGAGGCAGCCAACAAGGTCGAGGACCAGCAGAAGACCAGCAGAAGACCAGCAGGGGACAGCATTAGCTTTGGTTGGGACTCCTCACCTATGACATCGCACCGGCACCTGGCCACGCCTTGTACTTGTAAGAACAATGAAGGCAGCACGCCACGACACCAAGCCAGACCGGTCCGAGATACCTACCTACTTGCCCACCAGCCCTATTGCTTGCTTTTTGGCTACGAGTCGTCCCGGTGTGTCCGTCTCCTATCACTCATGAATTGGAATTTTCCATCCTTCGACGCAACACAAGCGTCAACGCTGCACAATACCCGTCTTCTCTCAGCTGACAGCAGCTTATTCGCTCCGCTTATTTCCAATTGAGTTAGGCTCGTAAACGAAAACGGGAAAATGACATTGGGCACAAACAGAGAGATGACCTATACCTAGTATATACCTAGTATTAGGTGAATTCAGCAGTTCCGCCCTAATCAACTAACACTCCCGCCCTTACACTACGTATATTTCATCGCCATCACCAATATCACTTGATCCCGTTTGCAAGTCCAATCCCCCCATCCACCTACAGCCTATCCATGTAAGTATCCTTCGGATGCATTAAAACTTGCCTCTCATGTACTTCCCTAAAAGCGGATGGATAGGAACGAGCACGCAATTGCCATATATTTCACCTGAGAGCCAAAAAGGGATCAGCCTACCTCCTCCACAAACCTTCAATGTCCCACGCAGCCACGCCCTTGCATTCACTCACGCGTCCTAGTTCATACCTCTTCAATTTTATTTTTATTTTTATTTTCGCATAAAAAGTCTTTCTTTCTGAATTCAAACACGTGCGCTTCATTCCTTCTCTTCGCCAGTGAATTAGGAATGACTAGCCGTCAGCCATCAGCTTTGGGGGTTTTTGAGGTTTAATTTATCTTTTTAAAAAAGTAAGTGCAGCTCGATTGTCTCACTCGAGTCAACGACAATAATCATAATGTCACCTCGTCTTGCCACAACACCACGTACAATATAAGATTATCATTAGTTAGACTCAGACTTATCCGAATCGGACAACACCATTTCTGGAAAAGTCTATCATTTCTTCCGTACCGTCGGACGTTTCGCGCTTTCTCCTCCCCCAGATGTTTAATGTAGAATCAAAATATTAACCATGTCCTCGTCTCTCACAGTCTCGCCTCCCGCAGGGTCTTACTCTGTCGGCCTAGGGCGAGCGCGAGCCCTAGGCGGCGCGTTGATACTATATCGAATGGCTAAAGCTCGAACTACCGTGCCCGGATCATGGGATCCGGTGTCCACAGACCCTCCGCTTTTACGGAACCATTCTGACATCAAGTCCTACAAATCGGCACGGTCCAGTATTACATTCCCAGGTCTTCGCATCTTCTATCGGCGCCACCCGAAAGCAGATGAGCTCCCAAAAGATCCGGCTCCATTGCCACTCTTAGTTTTCATCCATGGCCTCGGAGGTTCGGTCGCGCAATTTCATCCACTCTTGACCAGCCTTTCTAATTCTGCGTCATGCCTCGCCATCGACCTCCCAGGATGCGGCCGGTCTGAGTTCGCGGTAACTTCGTGGGATGCATACACCACCGAAAATCTAGCCAGCCTCACCAAGACTATTATTCATGACTATGTTGAGGAAGACCAGGGGGTTGTGCTCATCGCTCACAGTATGGGAACTGCAATCGCCGTCGACATCGCAAACAAGAAATCCGCAAACAGACTGTCGCCCCCTTTAAATGTCATGGGTGTTGTTGGCATCTGTCCTTTATCTAGTCCACCACCAGAGGCCACGGTGCGCAACTTCCGAAGACTTCTGTGGATACCTGATTTCATCTTCAACCTTTGGAGAACCTGGGACAGGCGGGGAGGACCCGAGAGTGCTAGCGTCAAGCGTTTTGTTGGGCCCGGAGGCGACCTCGAAGTCCGCCAACTTCAAGATAGGTTTAATAATCAGAGCCGAACCCCTGTGTTTCGCCGGATGGCCTGGGGCTCTCTGCCTGTCTACGTCGACGGTAAGCCTAGTGGAGGGCTCTTTGGAAACGCCAGCTGGGCTGACCTTGATCTGCCCGTTTTTCTTATCGGCGGTGAGTACGACACAGTAACACCGTGTAAAGAGATCGGGAAAATCGAAGAGATGCTCAAGGCAGCAACGGGAAACCGAGAGATTTCTGAGGACAAGCACCATGGGGCCAATATAGGTCACATCCTTGCCTACGAAGGGAGTGGCCTTGGAGAGGCAGCTGCTCCAGTAAATCCAAGCACGGCGCCACGAGAGCATATGCCACAATCTATAGAAGAGATCGGCCAAGGCGACTTCACGCGCAAAAAGCCTTTCCTAACGAGTGGCGAAGACCCCCTTTTAGAAGATCCCATAACCCCCAGAGATCATCAAGATCCTGGTTCCTTGAGTGATATCCCCTCACAGCCAATTCATCCTAATAAAATCGTCGAATCGACTATTCTTCCAGCCGGGCACGCCCTATTATATATGCCAGCAACAGTACGAATTTTGGCTGGACTAGTAAGTGACTTTATGAATGAGCACATCACTAGCCGCTTTTCGCTGTAAGTATCTATGTCATATAAGATTACGGCTGTTTTTCTCGACTAATGTTCTCGATGGTAGTGGTTGGCAACTTCAGTATCTTTCACGCGAGGGCAAATGGGATGTCAAGAATTTGGCAAAGTGGAAAAGCGTGCAACCTGTTTCTGATCCCATTAGTGGAATTTTCAGGGCCCTAAAAACTCTACGAGAAGTGGACGAAGAACACTGTCCAAAGATGTTCGCAGCTAAATGGTAAGCCCAATCCTCACTATGCCTTCTACTTCCCGGAGTCTAGCTAATTAGCATCAGGGGCAATGAGATCAAGGACATTATTGACATCAGTCATGCTGATCCTGTGTATGACCCCAAAAGCTTTGGCGATAGCATCAAGTATCACAAGTTCCCAACAGTTTCGAAGATACCTCCCACCGACGTTGAAGTAGCAGGCTTCATCAATCTTGTAGATAAGGTCCGCGAGGATCAAAAGCGAAGGTCGTCCTCAGGGGCTAACTGGAGCGAGGATTACGTGATTGGTGTCCACTGCCATTACGGGTTCAACCGCACTGGGTATTTTGTCGTGTGTTATCTAATCGAGAGGTGCGGCTACGGCGTCCAGAAGGCTATCGAGACTTTTGCTGAGGCTCGACCTAATGGAATCCGACATTCACACTTCCTTGACCGCCTATTTGTTCGGTATTCAGGTTCCATGCAGTAAACAACTTTACCCCGAGAACTGCCGTTTTAATTATTTTAATACAGCGACCACTTTTCTTTCTGGAGGGAATGTATACCCTAGGTTGGACGCGCGCTATGGAATTCGTTGGTGCTTCAGCTGTTGATGGATTTAGAGCGTTCGGATAATACCAATTGTCAGTAGTCCTTGAATGGATGGGAGTCAACGGCAGGGCTGCGGCGTTGGCGTTGGCGTATCAGACATAGATAGGCCCGGATTCTCAAATTGATTAGGTTGTTCTTCTTCCTGTTTTGCGTATATTGACGACTGAGGTGAGGGGCTGCGTGACAAGTTCGACCAGTACGTTACAGAGTAAGAAGCTTTGGTTATTTCTAAAATACACGCTTAATAAACGCTACTATGTAGCATCTATAGATATGTCTTTTTTTTAGGGGCTTTCGTACTTAGTACACTATGTAGATTACTTCGCCTCTTGATCAGTTAGGTAAACCGTCCATGTACATAGACACTGCCTAATTGGTACCTCCCCAGGTACTGAGTAGTGTATGTATACATCCACAATTAAAGATCTACCTATGTAGGTATATAGACGCTATATAGGCGCTATATAGGTAGGTGTCCAATTTCCTATATGGGATTAACTAGGTACCTTAGGTACGTAAACAAGCCCACGGATCAAGTTAATTTACCAACATCATGTATTCCTGTAGCGGCCAGCAAACAACCACTTTTTGGCCACACATAACTATTCGCTTCCCTTTCCCCCCTCCCTCCATATCTGCAGGACATGCCATTTCCCATGGATTCTAGCCGCCTTAGTTTATCAAATTCACACAATGTGGCCCTCTGTCAAGGGACGGTTTCGGGTTCCCGCATTGGTGTCGCTTGTATCACTGCTTCTACTAGATGCTACTTGCGCCGCACAAGGTGATGGCACAGCCTCGACCGTTCGCGATGCCGCCAAACCGAGCTCGAGCGCTTCGTCACCTGAGCCCGTCTGTGAATCGCGCACTGTAAACTATATCACCGACTCATTACCCCAACAATGCCTGACCACAGGTCCCATTGGTACTTCGATACCAGTCTCCGACACCGCCTCCGTAGACACCATCACTAGTGCCTCGACCGGCGCTAGTTCTCCAACCCAGCCAAGCGACGCCGTACACGATGAGCTCGGCCCCGAGGGAGAAGACCTGAGCACCGGTGCTTTCATGTCGTTTGAGGAATGGAAGGCTATGATGGTTGCCAAATCTGGCCCCGACGCCCTCGAGGCCAAGCCACGCAGACAAAAGGACGGGCGCGCCGACGCCGCCTCGGGGGATAGCTTCGATAGCCTAGGAGATGAGGGTGAGATATCATTCGACTTCGACTCCTATTCGGATAAAATTTCAGAGATCGCCTCCTCGGCGCGGCCCCGCGAGCATGGAAAAGAGGCAAAAGAGCAGGTAGAGGTGGTGACGTACGACGAGGGCTTTACATACTACCGGAGTAAAGATGCCGGCACTACATGCAAGGAGAGGTTCTCCTACTCGTCCTTCGACGCCGGCGCCACGGTCAAGAAGACGAGTCCCGCGGCCAAAAACCCTACTGCTATCTTGGTGGAGAACAAAGACTCCTACATGCTGCTAGAATGTGGCAGGAAGAATAAGTTCTTCATTGTCGAACTAAGCGACGTGGTTTTGGTTGACACCGTCGTTATCGCCAACTTCGAATTCTTCTCTAGCATGGTGCGTCAGTTCAGAGTCAGTATCAGCGACCGCTATCCCGTCAAGCTAGACAAGTGGAAAGTTTTAGGCACCTTCCAGGCCCGGAATTCAAGGGACATCCAACCCTTCCTCATTGAAAACCCCCAAGATTGGGCAAGATATTTACGGGTCGAGATTCTTAGTCATTATGGAAATGAGTATTATTGTCCTGTATCTTTGTTGCGCGTTCATGGACTGCGCATGCTAGACTCTTGGAAGCAAGTCGACCCATCCGAACTCGAAGGGGAGGATGAAAGCCCACCCCCCTTATCCGAGCCAGTGGGGGAAATCGTTGAAAGTATCGATGAACCGCCAGTACAAACGGAGGTCGTTGAACCCGTGTTAGCCGACAACTACTCTACGATCGCAGAACAAAGTTGTTGGACGCCTTATTGGGATGGTTCTTATTTTGACTACGCCTTCCCCCCTGCTAGTGACTGTGTCCGAACAAATAGCCCAGGTTTTAATATGCCTAACCCCGGTAATGCGGCTCACCAGACAGCTCCAGCAGAGCCTCGCTCCACCGGCTTTGATGAGCGGGTTATTTCTGCCATACCAAATACTTCTTCTCCAGCAACCGCGGCAAGACAGACCGCAGAGTCATCAGTAGAGACGTCCAGACCTAGAGCCTCCGTCTCTGGCACCGTAGAGCGGCCTGTGAATGTAGGAGCCGGTGTCCCGACTCCGTTCTCATCAGGGTCGAGGGACAATACCTCCGCCACCGCCCCTACCTCTACAGCATCACAGACAACTGAAAATGCAGCGATCCAAAATACTCCTAAAAGTAAATCTTCAGTTTTAACTTCCGTGAGGCCCCCTTCTTCGAGGTCATCGGCAAAAGCCTCATCCAGCTCACAGACCACTGTTCGCAACAAGACCAGCACAACAGCTTCATCACCGCCACCGACACCAACGGTGCAGGACTCATTCTTCAAGGCTCTAACAAAGCGCCTACAGATTCTTGAGTCTAATACTACTCTGTCGCTCCAATATATCGAGTCACAATCTAAGTTTCTCCAAGAAGCGCTTACTAAGCTCGAGCGCAGGCAGATCGCCAAAGTCGATCTCTTTCTTGACAAATTAAACAATACAGTACTCGGTGAGCTTCGGGAAGTCAGGATCCTGTACGATCATATTTGGCAGTCTACTGTCATCGCCCTCGAATCACAGCGTGAACAGACTGAGCATGAGATCGTGGCCCTGAGCACGAGGGTTGGTGTACTGGCCGACGAGGTTGTTTTCCAGAAACGCATGGCTATCATTCAGAGCGTGCTTCTGCTCGGCTGCTTGGTCTTAGTCATCTTTTCGCGTGGATTTGCCGGCTCTGCCGTAGAGGCTTACTATCCGAGCCAGTTCCTCGCATCATCGTCTCGATTAGCATCTCCCATTCTCCCATCCATGCCCAAGGCACAGCTAAAAAGCGCTCGTCTTAGCATAGACCAACCCGGGGATTTCGTCAATACTACACCCGCAAGCACCCGGGCGACGAGTCATTCCTCACAGATGAGGCTGCATAGCAACAATGGTCGCAGTTCCAGCCGGACCCCCAAATCGCAGAGTCGAACTAGTTCTAAGGGAACAGATTCAGACTCTAGACCGAGGTCATCGACGCCAAACAGGGCTCTTTCAGAGCCCTCAGGCTTAGACTTCCAACCGCCTACACCCTCTAGTATAGACGACATGGCGTATGATTCTGAACCGGCAATGACGCCAAACGGTAATTATTTCTCGGCAGCCACAAGCGTGAATGGTGATGCATCTGTAGGAGAAGGGGAGGAGGCATCCATGACAATGACATACCCCGAGATGCTGGCGAGGCAGTCTGAGAGGCAGCTCACTCCAACATCGGACGCAGAAATATCCGAATACGTAATCCAACGATCTGGCAGGTCTGGTCTGACCCATTCTGGCTCTACGCGGAAACCCTTACCTGCTTTACCAGAAGACCCAGACTGACACTATAAATAACCAGTATTTAAGAATATCTACCTGAGTAATGTAGCACTATTACTAGATCTCGATGAGTATAAATGATGACGAAGAAATGAAATACCATGATTACAAATTAATTTTCACCTTAATAATTAGTTATATCCCCGTGCGAAAACAACGCTTTTTATTGATCATCGACCGCAGTATCACTATTTCATACTACCATGTCATACCATGCCATATCGGCAGCACCGAACAAACTCATCGCATATCTTGCAGCAAATCAACCACTCAACTACATCCCAATACCGCCACACTCTGCTTGCTACTAGGATTCACCCTCTCCGTAACATACAAGAGAATGGACCTCTTTTCACGCCAGAGATTGTCGATCACCCAAATAAATCACCAGCATCACTCAATTGCCCAGTCACCATCACATCAAAAAAATCAAAGCAACACCGGGCGAAAACAAAGGGTTGTAATAACAAACACCAGAGCGGAGATTCTTCTGTGTTTGGTTCTCTCTTGAAAATCAACGCACATTTGTGAAGGACAATTCACTACCTATCTTTCTCCCATCAACATGGGTTGGTTATTTTTCCTATACCTTCCTTGTTCTTATCATGCGTTCAGAACCAGAAAGATCTTCATGCTTGTAAATAACACTCGTATACCCTTAGCAATCCTTTTATTCCGATTCAGGCGGGAACTAAAAGCGTCGCCGTGGTTTCACGGGATAAAGAACGTCACAAGTTAACTGGGATAATACGAAAGGGAACCGCTTGACCTGTGACCCGAAAATGGTTCCCCGAGATAATAATCTGGAATTATCGTCTGAAATCGATGCACAGATATTCAGTAGAGAAAGAGAGTATAAAACTTGGACGCGCAACCCGAATTGACCGACGTATACCAGGATAATTTCGAAGGGTTGGAGATTGATACTTTGGGTAAGCTATATATTCCTTTCGTCGGTATATAGTCTCACTCGTTTGTCATAGGTCGGCACCCAGGAGCCTGCTCCACTACTCCTGCATAGTTCAAAGCATTGGGACCATCTCCGAGAAAGACAGTCCGCAACAAATTATCAGCCTTCTCTAGGGGTTCATGGAGGCATTTGACGCAATATTTTGCAGCGCCTAGTAGGGATGAATGTGAACTTGGCTGGAAATAATATCATGGGCAATCTAGTTGTACTCGGGCGTTGACTGGGTCGTGATTTCTTGTAGAAAGTGGGCCATTCTATTCGGCTCTCTAATCGGAGAGACGGGATTGCAAATCAAAGCGATTTAATATTGATATGCGCGCTGATATTGCGACTTAACAATTGTAGATCGTAGAGAACCACAATGGTTCGTCTGGAATATTATGTCTGTACTTTGAAAGCACCGCGCCCAAATTCTTTGATCTCCTACATTCCCATTAAGTTCAACAAACAGCAAAAATCTGTCCTGATTGCCCCCCCTATGTATGGGAAGTGCCTCAGATAAGTATCCGAAGTTCCCTAAAAGACTAAGGCGACTCCTAAACCCTAGTACCGTGTTGAATGTTACCGAGTAAGAAGCTGACCATTCGGTTTTCGATTATTAAGAAGACTTGCATAGCGAGTGCTTCATAGTTAACTCACGGCTCAGGTTCTTGTCGGAGACTGCAGCCGCTATGATATAAGCAGTTATTAACTGCGTGACGTTCAACCATCAGCCGTGTTAGATAGGCATACTTCGCTTGTCGCAAAAAAACCCCCACTTGTCCTCGGTAGAAGACAAACTACCAAAAGTCTAAAGACTGAGCAAATATGAGAAATATTTGCGGAGGGCGAAAAGTACCAAAAACTCGGTTGCTTAATTAATAGAATTGTCGTGGAAGTATTTGCCCTTACCATACCAGGCCATCATCTACACCTCAGTCGTCCATGTAGATGTTCGTTGAGTGTACTGCGTGAAACAGGCGTAAATTTCCATCATTGATCGCGAATTGTCCTAAGACTTAAACGTAGGTTATAAACCTACAACCATCATTCAAGCGATGAGTTTGTGCTTAAAGGGCCAAGGGGCAGGTATAAATCCCGTGATAGTAAGGTGATTCATATGCCTGTGTATAGAGACACCGTGAACGCATTTGACATCGAGGCACCTAGGGCTTGGAAGCTTAGGGTTGGTCTCTAACTCGATGCTAGCGCTGGCGGATGTCACGAAGAGTAAAAATTATGATGCAATGCTGCATCATAATCAAACTCCTCAGCCTCTGCCATGCGGGTACCACGGTCAAACTGCGAGCGTCTACGGCGCTGTTCGTCACGGAAGTGCTGTCCTGCATTAGGAGTAAAGAGACCTGTGGGCCAATTAGAAGGGTAAAGAGGTAATTAAGAATATTATTTCGAGTTTACGTACCAACGTGCTCGGCGTTTTCACAACTTCGCTTCATCTTAGATTGATTGTCTGGTTCGGGAAAGGCCTCCTCTTGTCCAACAAGGTCGGGACATGGTCCGTTCAGCGTGTAATACAACTAAAGGGAGTTATCATTGTTAATTGGGAGCTCACGAGCAGGGGAGTATTCACCTCACCTTAGGTCTATAATGTGCAGCCTCCAACATGACTGAGCTATTACGGAATTTTTGGACGAGGCAATCTTTCCCTTGGATAGCTGGCCATAGGTTAGAATACGCTCACTCAAAAGCAGGCGAGGTGAGGGTGAACTTACTGGCATACGAGATTTCAGCAACCTTGTCGCTCTTGAAGCAATTCCAACGTTGATTCCCTCTCGCACTCACAAACTACATTTAAGTCAATCCTGTATTCCCGAAACACTATAGACCTCGAACTTACGTCGATGATGTCCAATGGCTAGGGTAAAGTTAGCTAACACGAAAACAAAAAGTAGGTTTGTTATTAGTGCTACTTACATCGACAAAATTGATGAACGCATAACCGACGCTATAGAGCAAGTCAGCTGTCATTTCTCTCTTCTATTCTCGAGCAAGAGTGACTTACTTGCAGTCGTTGGCGAAGTCAATGCGCAGGTACATGAAATCATACTTGCCCCAACTCGATTCATCCACAATCCTCTTCAACATCGCTTGGTCAACTTTATTGGGTATGTTTCGTAGCATAATCTGGTGGAAATTAGAAGGGCTCTTGGGTTATTACGGAATAAACTTACCGTTGTGCGAACATCGGTTCCCTCCCTAATGCGATTCACATCAACGTGGTTGTGGCCATTTGTCTGCTGGAAGTAAGGAGACCTCGAGATTCTAGTAGCATTCTGTCGGCGGTTCAGGCCTGGGAACTGACGCGGAGCGATCACGTCGCGCGGGATATAGGCGCTTCGGGGTGCCATAGGACTACTTAGAAAGGGTGCCAACGCTGCAGCTTGGGCTCGAGCAGCTGCGTTGTCGAATACGTAGGGTGGAGTGGCCATAGGAATGCCGTGATATATAATTGGCAGCATTCCGTAAGTTGGTTGCATCTGTAGCGCCGGTGAACGCACCGGGGTTCTAAGGAGGGCATTGCTATTGCTCAAAGCCGGCATAGTAGATTGAGGCCGCGACATGCTTAATCGTTGCAGGTCATGTACGATATCCGAACCAGTCGTTGAAGTCCGAGCAGGGCTGATCACACCACTGTTGGCGGTGCCATATGAGGGGATGTCAGGTCGATATAATGCAATACAAAGTTGAAAGCCGCCCTGCTCCCCGGTCAGTGTTAATTAAAACCAAATATTTCCACAACGAACCTCAATAATCGTATTGTTGAACCGGGAAACAGCTCTCAGGGAAACATCGTTATCGCAGTATTCCGCGATCGCACTGAATAGACTACCTTCAGCACCAGTACTGAGTTCGGGCTTGAAAGCGAAAAGATCCCCCTGGTCTTGTAAAAGTCTTTTTAGGATCAGCTCGATTCGCTGGGGTTCAATGAGCACGGGTACTTGTGTTGCAAAAACATTTAGGTAAAGTTGGCCTTCGTGAACTGTTTGAAGACCGGTTCCGGGTTCGACAATCTTATCTTGATTAGACTAGTACTCGCATGAAATTCTAGAATGGATACATACCTGCGCGTACTCCCGGGAGCTGATGTAGTTCGCAAACCAACCTCGATCGGACGTGAGGGTGAGGCTCGAATATGCGGCACAGGAATCTCGAATATTAACGAAACGAACGAAAACCCTGTCTCCATTCTCATCTTCGCAGATCTGTCGACTTCCGTGCATCTCAAGCCCATCAGACTCTAGTTCCTGGAAACCCTTAGCTTAATATGTTCCCCATAGATACTTTGATCAACCTACCGATAGATATGACCCCACATCGTGAGCACGTAGCCGACGGCCTGGATCAGCAATGACCAAGCACCTTGACAAGTCTGTGTCCGTACTGAGGATAGTATGGGCAAACTTTACTTGCGGAGAATTTGTAGCCGATTGCTGATCAGGATCCCGGTTGCTAGTAGAATCTTCCCTTTGCTGTCTAACTGGCTCAATCACTGGGCCGTTAGGAAGGCTGCTAGGGTATGGTAGAAATACGGACGCAGTCGGCGACAGCTTCTGTGCTCTATTGGCACCGATGACTGAAGATGATACAAAAGGATCTCTCTCTGAATGTAGGTTCGCCCGGACGAATGAACTTGGAAGCTCCAGAGTGCCCCGGGGGGTTGGTGCAAATCTCAGTGTTCGATTTCCTTGAGTCCTAACGCTCAAGGACTGTGATGCTTTGGAAGATTTGGCAGAACCATCTTCCGGAGAAAAGGCTGTCAGTCGAGTTTCCGGGGTGCCTTTGAATGAATCCGCTGCACCACTTGACGAATGAGGCGAGGTCGGGTTGAAGTGGCCCTCACGACTAGAAGGATTGGTACTCATATTGGCTCCTTGGGGGGGGTGATGGTGTAAAAAACGATTAGCTCGAAAATGGCCTTCACGTCAATATCGAGGGTCGGAGCAGTAACTAGAACTATGGTAGACTTCTATTGACGTGGTTCGCCAGCTTTGGTGTCAGTGTTTACCAATTCTCCCCTGGCTGAAGGATGGTCAGCCTAATTTAACGTAGTAGGAAGAACGACGAAACTGGTTTGTGCCGAAATCCATCGAGAGTTTATTCATACTACTAATAATCAGATAAGGGCAAGAACTTACCTTGAATTCTGAACTAGATGAATGAGAGCTGGCTAAAAGAATTGATCTGATAGAAACCATTAGAGCTCCATAACAGTAGAATAACGAAGCAAGTACAAACGATGGTTGATGGCTGCAGGAGAATAACTGAGTAGGCAAATATATGGGGCTGTCGCGATGAATTTGTAGGTTGGATATTGCTCTTGAAGTCTAGAGAATAGAGGTTGATATTGAATTATGTTGATAACGGCTCCTGCCTCAACAAAAACACCTTGTTTCTTAGGAAACCAGGTATTAAGCCCGGCGAGAAATAGGTAGTAGTGCAAGTCTTGAAGAAGGTGAGGCAGTAGGCATAAACAAAGACAAAAATGCAGGCGTCAACTTACTTGCGGGTAGTAAACGAAGGGCAAAAATGTCAATTTGCCTGAGGTGTCTGGCAGGAAATGAAAAGAATTTGTTTGACCCTGAAGCACGAAATCGCCTAGACGACGTTGTTGACTTCCAGACAAAGTCCAAGATTGGGGATAGATATAATAATAGATTGTGCTCTTGCGTTGTGCCGCTTAGGTCTGTGATTATAGAGCCAGAAAATCTGTGCAATGGCCTGCTGGTCAAAGCTGTTTGCTTGAAATTATATGCTTGAAGACAATGGGCCGGGAATAGATTGTGGTTTCAAGCTTAGTCACAATATAGGTGGCCTACGCTATGGTCAGTTTATCAAATAGGCCGAGTACAATAGACTTTGAATGGAGGAAGGACCAATAAGCGGGTTTCAAGGGCCCGGGCCTACATAGGAGCCCCAAAAGGCAACAGGAGGCTTCTATTGAAAGTTCCTCGAGAAGCCTGATGGTAGAGAGTGTAACCTTGAGTGGTGGCGTAGTTGATACTGCTCTAAGACAGGCCCGAGGTGCCTGGGGCCAGATGGGAAATACTACGGCTGACTAGGTTTGGATGGCTGGTGATAGAGGAAGAAGAGGAGGCGGAAGGGGAATGAATAAGGTGCATAGGACGTAGAGGGAAGACAAAACTATTTATTGTCTACGGTGATGAGGGTCGATCTATTATTGGCGGTGATCAGGAAAGGCAGAGGAGGGAGGCAGACATCCTAGGGAGAAGAATGAAGTCGAACCGAGTCTGGTCAGGTCTGGTCTGGCTTGAGAGAAAATTCAGGGTGTCACAAACTTTTCCAAGTAGGAATGCCCGAAGGAAGGTGCACCAGCTGGCGTAAAACAGGAAAGAACACGCAAACTTGGATGGAATGGAAACAGCTAAGGTGTTACGAGAATAGGTAGATAGCTTGAGTGAACCGCAGCCGCCCTTCCATCCACGCAATACGCAGGTAGGGACTATTCGAGGTAGTCTCTTGCAGTAATTACTTACGCCACTGCATTATATGTAGATTCAACAATTGTCTCCCGGAGATGGTTGGTTCACTCAATTGTCACTATAAAGAGGGATTTATTCTCTAGGTGGAATCGTAAAAAATGTGTGAGTTCGAGGCTTACTGGCATTAGAGGTGTATCTTGATGCCTTCTCCTAGGAGCTTCCCATGACAGCCATCTATATAAGACTACAACATTCAAAGAAGCCGAAGCTTCATTTCTTATTCAAAAACCTTGCATTGAAAATCGGTTGCAATGCTGCACTAGAAATCTCCTCTACAGCTCGAAATGACTAGGTAGACTCCCAGGTAGTTGCTCGGTTGTGCTGGTGCACATTTTGTCAGACGGGGTGCTATGGTTCGAACGCAGGTCTATTTATCGTGTATAATCACCATCGCTGTTATAGTTGCATACATATTTCCAATGCGGCTCGTGCGGAACACACATAAGTTGAAGCTGCTGCTTTAGTTGGGCAACGGATGTAGTCACTCACGGTTCCAAGGCCACAGTACATTGATTGGTAGGTACATTGATCTCGGGCACGGACCATCATGGGGTTGGAGTGTAGCAGGGTAGAATGGTCACCTAAGCAAAATCAACCTGATAAATAAGAAATCTCGAGGCTTATAAATCCTGGGAAGGTTTATGTAAAATAATTTCTCCCTCAGAGCGTATATAAATAATGTGATGATACCCAGTATGTAAGTCATATATCATCGTATTGAGAGACATGCACTCTTAAGTAGGAAGCGACCCAATCCTTAACACTTGTCATCTTGATTCCCCCTTTGCATCAACTACTCTTACAATCATGTCAGAGCATCTAAAACTAAATACTGGGGCAACCCCAGGTATTATTCATAATAGGGTCCTTCTCATGGGGTTCCAGTCGACCGTCTCGCTACCGCAACACTTCCGGGAGCTATTCGGGACGGCCGAGGAGATTGGTGCAAAACTCGATGCCGACCACGCTCGCATAAAACGTGCTGGAATTACGCCTATTGGAGTTCTTCTCAATCCACTAGAGCAAGAGAAGGACCTCAAAGATGTGGAAGCATTGCTCCGCGAGGGGAATTACGACGCAATTGGAATTGGGGCCGGGGTGAGGTTTCACCCTGATTATACGGTCCTATTCGAAACCATTGTCAATATGTGCAGAACGATTGCGCCGAGCGTTCCGCTGTTGTTCAATAACGGACCGGGTGGAAGCTCAGAGACTAGTAAGTGATATTCAGAGCCATCTTCACCCCATTTGAAAATACTAGGAGAGGCTGCCTACTGCCCCCCTAGCCGGACCTGCATACCAAGAACTTTACATACCATTAAAGCCCTTACATATTTTGCCAAAGCTGACCTGTAATTTCGAAGTTGAGAGAGTCCTCGGGGTGCACATCCCGTGAGCTCCAGACGAGCTCAAACAAGGCAGGCCAACATTGTTGTAGCTGACTGGGCTTAGAAACAACCTTGTACGTGTATGATGGATCGGGAAGGCTACCTAAAGTAGTCGTACGGGATGTCTTCGGTTTTGTAAGATATAAGATTATGTAGAGATACGGATACAAAGTCCGAGGAACAGCCCATTCTGTTTTTTTAACCAACGCCCCCAACTTAATTGGTTTGTTGCTTTGGCTCTACGTTATGTGATAGTAGTGTAGCCTACGCATTACAAGCTGTTACTTATCGATTGTGGCTCTCGAGTGCAGCTGATATTTCTGTAGTTATGATACGATGTGGGATATTCTCGATGTACAAATTGCCGGTAGGTTTAGTATTGCTGCATAGCCCGTGGTGTGATTCCCGTTCAATGTCTTAAAAACTAGGTACCTAAGGTAACTTATATGGGGGAGTAGATGGCTTTTGTAGAGATGGCAGTATCCTTCAAACCGAACAAACCAGTAATGGAGCCTAGGTGCCTATTACCTAGGTATACTCTTATAAGACTATCGTACATTCGCAGCTCTACGTGAAAAGATACGCGGGTGTGAGTGAGGCAGGGAACGAGATATCCGGAATTTCACTCTGCCTACTTATGTAAGATACATGCACCCGGTTGAGGCGGCAAATATGGGGGCCATACCTAGGCTTAAGTAGGCAGTGTGTAGCCTGGGTAGGTACTTAAGTACCTGATGTACACTAAATAAGTAGTGTAGGTACACACTACCTACAAGGTATCTTAGTGTACCTTGGGTACCCACTTGCTTTCGTCCTTGGCTTGGCTCACTCTAAGCTCGAGGCATCAAGTAGTGTACTAACCTAGGAGGTAGTTTACTTAGTTTGCCCCTGTTATACCCCATCATGATACTTATCTGGATGCCCCCCCTGCTGGCGCTCTCTGAAGACGTAGTCAACCCATATGGCTGCTGATATCTTTACACAAGTATCCTGACGATCTAGTCTGGAGTCTTCGCAGTACCGTGGGTAGATTAACCTGGTGATGCGGCTTGCGCTAGCCCCCCGCACTCTTATTACCCCCCTGAATCAAGTACACAGCACTTTGATTCGAAGCCTTTCATAGAGCATCTATATTTACTGCCGAGTCGAGCAGTCCTATTTAATATGCCGCGCAAAGTGCAGAGCTACGACGACTACGGCTCCGCCGTCCAGCAGATTATCCTCTCCACCACGGACGCCGAGTTTCTCGACCAGCTGATCCCCGTTCTGAAAGACGCGACGAGCACCAATCGATCAAGTGCCCTCACTCAGGATTTATCCCAGTACGCTGATGATAGAGAAGTTGAGATAGAGAGGATAGGTCTGACAAAGCACGAGGAGTTCCTCGGCTCAGTCAATCAGCTGCAGAACGTGCGCGAGCGAACCGTCACCTTGACAGCCGATATCCTTGAGCTCAACCAGTCCATACAAGCCAGCACGGAAAAGTTGGCGGCCCAGAAGCAAGCCCTCGTAAATACTCGTGCCGTTCGAGAAAATATTTCCGACGTGTCCGAAGCGTTGAAAGAGTCTCTAAAGATCTTACATAGTGTCAATAATGCCCACGATTTGATTCGAAAGAAGAAGTACTATGGCGCACTCAAATCGCTAGACGATCTCCAGAATGAGTTCCTCATCCCCACGATACAGAACCAATACGCCACACAACATCGGCTGGCCGATCTCATACAGAAGTCTATACCGGCTTCCCAGAAGACCATATCCGAAGCAGTTATGACCGATCTCAACACCTGGCTATATCGCATAAGAGAAACCTCCCAGTTTTTAGGAGAGGTGGCTTTCTACCATACGGAGTCCCGCAGGTTACGGCAATCAGATCGGGTACAAGAGAATGAATTTTTGGATCACTTCAGTCTCAATTCCGCCATTGAGCTAGTATTTGATGAGAGCGAGGAATTTGATGTTCTAGACAACGACGAATTACAGGTAGGGCCCTCATGGTAGCCTATTTATCTCCTGTACTAATATATTTACAAGGTCGACTTTACACCTCTTTTCGAAGCACTACACATTCACGAGGCGCTAGGACAGAGTGACAGATTTCGATCCGAGTACGCCGCTACGAGAAGGCGGCAGAAAGAATTATTATTACCAAGCTCTGTATGCTTGACAACTGATGATGAACGATCCTTGAGTAGTCTACTCGAAGGCATCGCCGGCTTTGCTATAATTGAAAAGGCGACAATGCGACGAGCCCCCCAATTACGTACAGCGATTGATGTATGCTTCCCGTGTATGAAACCCGCAATAACTTGCTGATTATTACGTGTAGGTCGAGGAATTATGGGATTCGATGTGTTCGACCGCTATCTCTTTGACTTCGAAGGCTTTGGGTGATATCCATAATGCTGAAATCCTTGTGCAAATCAAAGGGGCGTTTGCTCTTTTCATACAGACTATGGAGGTATGGATACTCCTTTAGTATAGAGGAAAGGTTTTAACACATTATCGTAGGGATGGGGTTACTCGGTCACAAGGCTTGATGACTTTTTAGTGACGCTATTTGACAAGTATGCTGAGCTACTGAAACGGAGATTTAGCGAAGACTTCCAAGAGGTATGGGTCCGGCGATGCTGTAAAAAGGGTTCGGCTAACCTTCTATAGATTGTATCTACCGACGACTATATGCCTATGGCCATTAACACGAGAGAGCAGTACGAAAAAGTGGCCAACGTCAGCTGGTTTACTCAAGAGCAGCCCATCGAGGAATTAACGTCAGTTTAACTTCCAAGTGTATTGCTGAGAACTCTATATTCTGACTTATTGAAGGTTTCCCTGCGTCCTCCCATTCTCGCAGATGTATCCACTGTGTTGTATCGATATTAGGAATTTCCTCAACCAGTTCTACTACTTTTCAAATGACTACTTTCAGCATCCCACAAAGATCGATGATACACTGCGAAAGGCAAGTTTTGGTCTGGAGATATTCTCGAAAAAATGCTAATTCATTGAGCAGTCTTTAGATGAGCTGCTCACAGAGAAGGTGTGCAAGTCGTTGGTTGAGCGTCTCAGTTCACAGTATCCTGGACAAATTGTGCAAATCCTGACAAACCTGGAGCACTTTGAAACTGCATGTCAGGAATTGGAGCAATTGCTTATTCGGGCACGATCGTCGGGCTCAGCAGGTGGTGCGCTAAATCTTGCTGCCACCGAGCAATTCCGGGAACACAAGAAGACGGCCGAAAAGCGCATCTTCGAACTCGTTAATTCCAAGATCGATGACCTAATGGAGACGGCCGAGTACGATTGGATGGCTCCCACCCCGCCGTCGGAGCCAAGCAGCTATATACAGACCCTAACTACTTATTTATCTAACATCATGAGTACAACGCTACTGGGCTTACCGCGTGAAATCAAAGAGCTTATCTACTTTGATGCACTTAGCCACGCAGCAAACAAAATACTAGTCAGTATCCTCGGTATAGCTGCTCCTATGAAATTTAGCTAACAGTGAATGATCATAGGGCCTCCCACTCTCCCCTGATGTTAAAAAGATCAATCCCAATGGTGTTGTCGCCCTAGCACAAGATGTTCAGCATCTAACGGACTTTGTTGACGGCCTTGAGAACGGGTTTATGCTACGATCTAACCTGGACGAGCTGGAACAAACTATCCAATTACTGCAATCGGATAATACGGACGAGTTTTTTGATGCCTCGACAAGGAACAAGAAGTATGGCCGTGTGGACGCAATGAATGGTCCTATTTTACTCGAGAAGTATGCATTGATTATACCCTGATGTCTAGCTCTGAAACTTTACTAACAAGTCTACAGACTCACACAGCAAATTTCGAGTGCGTCAGGACCGACATCTCAGCGCTTTGCCAACTTTTCCTCTAACTTGTCGTCCCGTTTCGGGTCCAACAAATGAGATAGGACTTCATCGTCAACATGAGTCCATCTGTAACTCGATGGACTCTCTGGATAGTTCAACATACTCAAATCAATCATTATCAGAAAAAAAAAATTTCATCGGTTTTTTTTTTTTTTTCGATATAGTTCAATACCACAAGGGCTAACAAATTAGAATCGTACATACTATTTCTGGGGGAGTATACTTTGCCCTAACCTAGAAAAAAAAGAGAGAGCATCACCCATACGCCATAGCCGTACCCTCGAAGCAAGAAAAGCTGTGAATTTTGCCACGACAAGCTGTAGTTGGCTGCAAATATTCACGCAAAAAGGAGCCCCTTGATTTACCATTTTACCATGGTTCGTGAAACCACTATTCCATTACCTCCGAATGGCTTGTATTCTGCTTCGGTTCCTGCGGCTCCTCTGGTTCCTCCTGGTTTGGTTCCTGTATGGGAGGCTGAAAGACTGACGGTGTCGACGTGCCCTGAGCGTCCTACTGCTGCTGTGGCATTCCCGGATACCCATACATGCCTTCCATCTCACTATACATGGTTTGTGGGGCTTGTTGCCCATACGGTGCGCCTGGTGCCCCAGTTTGTACTTGGTTGTACATGGGCGGGGGGCGATACTCTTGATCAGGCGAGATGCCGTGTGCGCCCATGTAGTCCGGTGCCATATGGTTTGCTGCACCTGGCATGCCGTGCTGACCAGGCATCTGGTTACCCGCGGTGGCAGTCGGTACGCCTGGTGCTGACTGTGACTGGGCCGCTGGGTTGGGGCGCTTGGTATGGGTAGCCTCTTCGCGCGGGACGATGTCAATCAGGAAGTCGAACATATCACTCTTGGCGAGGGCGGAGGCAATATCGGACCGTTGCAGAGTGCGTCGCTTGTTCTCTTCAGCGTGGATCCAGGCACGCATCGTTAACTCCGTGATGAAGATATCACAACCTTTGGCAAATAGAATTGGGGCCTCCGCCGAGATCATCTTTACTTCCGGGTCGGCCTTCATGACTTTCTTGATTCGGGCTAAAGGTAGCTGGTGCAATTTATAATCGTGGGTATCAGTCTCCAACTGGTTGATGGTTTGTTGCCAGTATGTGGTCAGAATATCCTTGTATTGGCCGTGCAGACCCTGGTGTACATTGGCCCAAGGACCCGTGTAGAGCTCAGCAGGTGCGAAGCCAGAGTTTGCTAGCTGTGTGGGCAAAGTTAGTTATGAATATGCCGAGTGTGCGGGATGGGAAATGGGGAGAGGCAAGAGGAGGAGGGAAATGATATTTGACGATGTGGGACAGACTTACAGCGGCACTGGCACCTGGAAGTAGAGATGGTTAGCGATGTCGCACAAGACTGAGGTGGGCTCGCGACTAAATGGTACATGCACATACCATAATGCCCTCCATGACGTGTATCATACTCCATTGTGCCTCCTGAGGTGCCTGATGCCGCAGCTCCGCCGGCTGCTCGTGATGATTGGGGGTGATTTGTCGCTGACTGGTCCATGATTGCAGATATGAAGGCTCAATAAGAGCGTGGGCAGACAAGTAACAAGCAATCCTCAATTCAGTTTCAATAGAGTATACTGTATTGGGATCAAGACGACCAGCGTCAGCGTCTCTCAGCTTTGACTACTTTGTTTATTTCGGCGTGCGCACGCAACCGTATCACAGCCGATGTCGCTCGGTTGGCAGCCGAGGATAACGGGTTCCGCGCGATATCAAGGGTTGGTAGAATGATATCTTGGAGGGCCGATGGGAAGGTCTCGCGACTGTACGTACTGTGTCTCCCGCGTTGACTCCGTTTTCCGTTTTCCCCGAAGAGCAATAGCTAGCTAGCTACACGACACACAAGGTATCACCCGAATAACAGGTGCTTGACGGAGCGAAAGCAAGTGGCGGGGTGCAGTTATCGGTGGGCCGAAATGATGCTGTCGCGCTAGAGGGGAGAATATGTATGTTTGAGGTATTGAGGTCAGATGGGCGGTCTGGCTTGATTGATCTCGAACCTTGTCTTGGGCTGATACAAGCGACGCACAGGGAGGGCGTGAGAGCTAGAGAGCGGTTGCGCGCGCGCGTTGCTAGGATCGGTATGGGTATTTCGCGTACCTATGTAGGTAGGACACAGATACTGTGATGTAACGAATGAACGCTTCCAATGGTTTGGACCAGTTTCGAGACTCGTCGAGGACGGATTGGTGGGATTGATTGGCTGCAAGGAGGGGTTTTGGGTGCTTGAGTGGGCGATTTAGTATAGAGAGGGATCGGGGGAGATCGGGCGCCTGTGTAGGTACTTGTATTAGTGAGGTACATGGGTTAGGTAGGTACCTAATGTATTTTTTGGGTGGGGATTTTTGGGATTTTTAATTTTTCATGTTTTTTTTTTCTTTTAATTAGCAGGTAAGGGAGTGAGTTTTCCGTGGTACCTACAGTATACACACAATGTGCCTACCTGCCTAGGATTACCAGGGTACTATGTAGGTATGTCAGTCTACCTCCTAAAGCACCTTTTTCTTTTTCCTTGTTGGCGGTTCTGCTATTGTTTCCTTCTGCTACCCCGGAATACTACAGTTGCAATGGTTTGATCGGCACAGCCTTCCCGAGGTCTAATGAATTCGTTTGTACCTTGAGAAGTTGTACAGATTGCGTTTCTCCCTCTCTCTTCATTCGTGCGCCGTCCCCCGATTAAGCACCTACTATGTAGGCCTGTTGTGGTTGCCTAGCTATGAAAATATGCTCTTTTCTGCTTCGTAATGATTTCCCGCGGTGACGCGAGAGTCGTGAATCGGTGGGACGGGCTTTGGAGGTGGCCCAATAGGCAGGTTTCCAGAATGTGGGTTGTGGAAGAAATGGTATGCCGGCCAACTTGACTTCCAAGTAATTGGCTGAATAATGTGCAGAGGTTTGATTGATCAATGTCAGTGGGAGGCGAGGATACAACTGATGAAGAGGATCCTATATCCTCTTATTCAAGCTCACTATTACTCCTTTATGTACAGACAGATGCACGGTGCGTCTTAGTGACAGGCTGACAGCTGAATGTGTGGGAGTAGGAAGAGGAGGTATGCGCTGGCAATGTGGTTGGGCAGAAACGCATCGTCATCAATCATCAATCCCGAGTCCTACCTGGTATATGTAGATAATGTGACGATAATGTGACCGTGTTATTGATGATATACGTAGCTGTCAACTCAAATATTCATTGCACAACTATACCTCTATGCACATGTACCTAGTATTCAGTACGTATTTGTGTACGTGTATAATCTTAATTGAGGATAACACATGTGGCAGCATGCATTCGACTCCTACTATCACGAATTTCGGCTGGGCATCTTTAACCCTATTCCCCGGCATATCTACCTACATAAGGTAGGTACATACATGTATCTCTTTTAGGGGCAAGGATATATGAAATAATACTTTGAGAGGTACCTCTTTCAGGCCTGCGCGCTTATAAATTATTGTAATTGGGCAGGAATGGAACCTACTAAGTACCTAGTCGATTCCGAGCCCCGTGGATTAGGTTCCTCTAGCTTGGCCACAGAATTACTTAGCCACATATGTCTCAAATTAGATTGCTAGCCACAGTGGAGAACTGTAGGCTCCATTTCAAAATGTTAAGAGCGGAAAAAAATTTATTGCTTGAAACTCTCCCACCAACAAATCTCAACTCTCAACTCTCAACTCTCAACCTGCAACACGGGCGCGTTGCCTGTTGCCATTCCACAATGGCAGACACTGCAATCAGTTTGTCTGATGACCAGATCGACGTGCTTCTAAACCAGGCAGAGGTGAGACTATTAGAAAAGCAACAAGCACGGCAAAGCAAAAGTGTCGCACTCCAGACATCTAAAAATGGGATGGTCAGCAGCACCGCAACCAAAACACCCGCTTCAAAACCTGTCACTCCAGTTTCTAGCAACCCTCAGAGCCGTGAAATATCTGTGCGTGTGCCTGAAGCTCGCAAATCCAAGAAGGAAATGGTATGTTCTCAGAATCGTCCCCTCGTCCCATCACCCTCTTCCTGATGAGATTTTATCCCAATTTAATTGATGCGAGAACCACTCCCGTCATGGGCAATGTTCTTGCGACAGAATGATCTTTTATATCATAGGTAGGCCCTCATTCTCCCCATCTTATCTCGCTCAACAACTAATTGGATATAAATAGTTACGCTGATTGAAGCTTCACTAACCTTTCACCGTGTCCTTCTATTCATGGTCGCGAACTGACAGAAAATAACTAGACACACAAGGCGGATGCAGGCCCCCAATGGTTCAACTTACCCGCTACGGATTTGACGCCCGAACTCCGCCGCGATTTGCAGCTTCTGAAGATGCGAGATGTTTTGGATCCCAAGCGTCATTATAAGAAGGATACAAATCGAGCTCTTCCTGAGTTCTCGCAGATAGGCACTGTGATACCTGGGCCAACGGATTATTTCAACTCCCGCATAACCAAGAAGGAGCGAAAGCGAACTCTTCTCGAGGAAGTACTGGTAACTGAGGATACAACTAGACGATTCAAGAACAAGTATGGCGAGATCCAAGCCGCCAAGACGAGCGGGAAGAAGGAACATTACAAGAAGATGATGCAAAAGAGATACGGCCGCAACTATAAGGGGTGAGAGTTTTGTAGTGAGTAATCGGTCCTTGATGAAATATGGATCCCGACTACTTGATCTGCGTCGACGGCTGAGTCTCATGGGCCTTCATGAGAGTCACCGCTGCAAGTTCGCTTCTCGGCTGACAGGATAACTCGAGAGTATCCTAGTCCGATGTTGCATGCGAACAGCAACCAGTGGCGTATGTGGCAAGCACAACTCAGGCGTACTTGAGGCTAAGGCAAGTTAGCCATCGTCCAAGAATTACGGCGAGCCGCATAAGGCACGGTGTGGTTCCCAACCGAAGCTACCGATAATGGCCCTGTAAATTATGGGTTCTAACCTACGTAAGGGCGGTAGTTGTCAACAAGCATTGGCTGGTTCATTCACTATACCCTACAACAGAAGGGTATCTAAGGGTAGCCTCAGTGCAAGAGCTTGATGCACCTCGAACATGAGTAGCCTCGGCACTCCACCTGCTTATCCCGAGGGGATACTCACGCCATTCAACATGCTACCAATAGCAAATATAGAGCGTAGATCACACTGGTGCTCTAGCTGTTTCATACTAAATGCAGATGAGCTAGATGAAATACAATTATACGCGACGTTTCACCTGAGGCTTTTGTTATTAAACCACATGGGTACGGAAACTTTGTTTAGATGAAGTGAGATCTGTCTGGAGTGTCAATGGTAGGTACGCTCTCTTCATTCAACTGCGTTCAACTACCTGTGGCGTCTAGAACCTAGACTATGTAGTTCAATAAATATTTAGAGTCGGACTCAGGTTACTTTCCGTCAGTAATCTGCGCCTCAGTAACCATAAACCTTTTACTAATAATAACCTTGGGAAATACTTTTTGAGACTCAGCCTCTCATACTCACACTTGGTGGCTTTCTAGCTTAAACTTGTCATTTAGGTATCCATAGCGATTCGAATATCGCTCCCTCTCTTCCACAAATTATGCAATATTATCCTATGCCATGTTACGAGTAACAGGTAATATACCGCTTATGATGCCGCCGCTGTAATATTCAGAATTGGTAATCATCACCCCATAAACACTCCAGGGAGCGTGAGGAGTTACATAGTACACAACGTAATTGTATGGTGCAAAGTGTGTATAGTGAACAGGAGCCATGCTATCCCTAAAAACACTGGAACAAATAAAACCTAACCTTGAGAGCCACTTACACTAGTCCAGCCAACGTAATCAGCCTGTCCCGACACACGGCCTTCAGGAATTCTGGCAGCGTCGATGGGCCGACTACTTTGATGACGCTGTCTACGCCTCGATTACTGGGTGTGAGGGCGTTCGCTTTCCCCCTAAGTCCGGCGCCGTGCGGTGATCGAGGACGTAGGAGACGCTCAAAGCTCGTAGGCGCTCGGCTTTTACGTCCGAGCTCGTAGTTGCGATCACGTTCGCACTAGCTGCTATGAAAAACGCCAGCGAAGACATAGCGCATGTGCGCCTACATCCTGAAGTTGGTGTATTATCTACTACGGTACCCTCTTCCTAAATATAAAATATGTATGAACTAGGAGATATAAGAGCATGAATTATATCGCTGGCGGTGGGAAATGAGTGGCAATAGTCATGGATTATCATAGCTGAGGAGTAGCAATGATACCTTAAATTATGTAGGTAAATAGGTACCTACCTGATAGTTATACGTCTACATACCTACATACACTAGTAGGTAGTAAGAGTTATTGTGATCACGGGATTATTACATAATCGAATATTATTCTAATCTTGATGACCGATTCCAGCCCCAGCTCCAGCCACTGTAATCTAATAACCACAAGCCTCAAGAAGCCCGCTGATCCTCCCTACGTCCCTACCCTCCGTGCTTGTTTGCATCACCCACACTAATCTGACGGGGCAACATCGATGAGTGCATATGCTTGAGACCACCGAGTCCACCATGCTATCAGGATGGTAAGGCAGCTCTAAAAATGGAGGCTATGAATCCGACTGCGGGGTGGGAGAAGGTCGGCGACCGCTTTTATCGCAAGACTCAATTGTATACTGCCGTCTTCGATCAGGATCTAGACTTGGACAATTATATCGTTGCCGGAGCTCCATACGGCGGCGCTGTAGGTGAGACACCATTTACTATCCATCACAACCCCTCCTCCTCCTTGAATAGTAGCCACAATCCCTTTTAGGCCCTTTTCCTATATTGAGATTGCTAGTTGTGTCTTAAGCGAATAACCTCGCTAACGTCACACAGCAATTTGCCGGGATGAGACTCGCATCGTAACTTATCGGCCTAACCAATCTACAAAACCAAGCATTGATATATACAGTTGTGCAGGCAAGTTGCTCAGGAGTATTGCCTGGGACAAAGGCTCTGTAAAGGGGCTCGGATGGTCTGAAGATGAGAAGTTGCTAGTTGTGAGCTACGATGGGACTGTCCGTTGCTATTATGACTTGCAAGGCGAATTCACTCAGTTCTCACTAGGACGTGAGGCCGAGGATTTCGGTGTGAATTCATGCCGATTCTACGACCACGGCATGGTAGCATTGCTTACAAACAACGCTCTGGTGTCAGTATCGTCGTATGACGAACCACGGCCGAAGCTGCTAGCAACACCGCCGGAGGGCGAGATTCACTCTTGGACTATTATATCCCCAAGGTTTACACTATCGCGGTCAGTTGAAGTGCTATTGAGTATTGGGAAGACTGTGTATGCTATAGACGCGGCCGACTGTGAAGATCGATTTCTTGATATTGGGCCCTTTACCCACATCAGTGCTTCACCTAACGGCAAGTTTGCGGCTCTTTACGCCGCAGATGGTAAAGCCCATGTCATTACATCGGATTTCCAAGACCGCCTAAGCGAATACGATTCCCGATCCCAGATCACGCCGAAGTATCTACAGTGGTGCGGTAACGATGCTGTTGTCGTTGCCTGGGAGGATGAGGTGAATGTGGTTGGGCCTAACAGTGCCGTCGCAAGCCTCGTATATGAGGGCCGCGTTCATGTCATTGCTGGTAAGACACAAAATTCTCCAACGGAGGCCAAAGCTAATAAACTTAGATCATGATGGTGTTCGTCTTCTGACTAATGATGTTTGCGATTTCGTCCAAAAAGTGCCAGATGTCACTGACGAAGTCTTCCGCTATGGTACCGAATCCCCAGCTTCGGTCCTTCTAGACGCAGTGGAGCAGCTTGAGAATCAATCACCAAAAGCAGACGACAATATTCAACTTATCAGACCAAACCTTGTGGAGGCAGTCGACACCTGCGTCGCAGCGGCCGGGCACGAATTCAATGTCCACTGGCAGAAGCAACTGCTTAAAGCAGCATCCTTCGGCAAGTCTGTCCTCGACATCTACAATAGCGACGACTTTGTCGACATGTGTGAGACGCTGAGAGTTTTGAACGCTGTTCGCTATTACGAGATTGGATTGCCCTTGTCGTACGAGCAGTACCAGCGTCTTACACCAGAAGGCTTAATACAAAGGCTCATCAACCGGCATGAGTATCTTCTTGCCCTTAAAGTCGCCGGATATTTACACCTGCCAACAGACCGTATATACGTTCATTGGGCTTCGGCCAAAGTACGAACTGGTGCGGAAGATGACAGCACAATTTGTCGCATGGTTGTGGAGAAGCTTGCCGGCAAGCCAGGTATATCATTTGAGACTATTGCACGTGCTGCTTACGATGAGGGTCGCGGGCGCCTTGCTACTGAACTTCTCGACCACGAACCGCGGGCGGGCCGCCAGGTACCCCTTCTTCTGAGCATGGAGGAAGACGAGATTGCGCTAGACAAGGCTATTGAGAGCGGTGATTCGGACTTGGTTTTCTTCGTACTCCTTCAGCTCAAGAAGAAACTACCCCTCGCCTCGTTCTTCCGCGTCATCAATGCCCGATCCGCCGCCACAGCACTCGTTGAGTCTTCGGCCGTGTTGGACGGCGACAATACCCTTCTCAAAGATCTTTACTATCAAGATGATCGCAGAGTAGACGGTGCCGGAGTTTTTATCCGCGAGGCTCTGCAACAGCCTGATGCTCGCACATCCGGGGACAAGCTCGCGCTTGCGGCTAAATTGCTCTCTGATTCGAGAGAAAATAACTTCGAGCTTATCGCCTTAAAGGAGGCAACAACACTACTGCGAACGCAGGAAGCTCTAGGCCGAGATTTGACAGACTCCTTCAAAGGTCTTAGTGTCAACGAGACGCTATACAAGTTGATTCACCTAGGATATTCCAACAAAGCCAAGCGAATCCAAAGCGAATTCAAGGTGCCGGAGAAAGTGGCGTGGTGGATTCGGTAGGCAAGGCACAGGCCGCAATCCAAATCCCGAAACTCCCACAACATAAGGTGCTAATCATGTGTGGAATAGACTAAGGGCTCTCGTCGCAAAACGCGACTGGAATGAGATTGAAGAGATTGCAAAGAGCAGGAAAAGTCCTATTGGGTGGGAAGTAAGTGAACGCTCCTCCTATCAGAAGAGAATCCTTTGACCTCATGACCTTGATGTTGGAGACGCGTTTACTGACTAGAGTTCGTCGAAAAGCCATTTTTTAATTTGATATTGCAGGCGGGTAACGCCCGTCTGGCCGCCATCTTTATCCCGAAGTGCACCAACTTGGAACCGGGCGCGGCCATCACTATGTACGAGAAGTGTGGTATGCGCGTGAAGGCCGCGGAGGAGGCCGTCAAGGCGAAGCATGCCGACGCGTGGATGCGTCTCCTGGAGGCGGCGGGCAAGAATTCGTCCGAAGGGAGAGAAATCGAGAGGTTAGGGACACAGGTATTCAAATAATTAATAAATAGACTGTATCCATTGAATCCGTGGGCCATCATTCAATATCATCTAGGATCGGGTAATGCAAAATCTAGAGAGGTGGATAGTACACGTAAAATTTATCCTAATCTTACTCCGGACACCTGTGAACTCCAAGCCGAGAGCCTGTAAACAGCAACCCGACATATAGTTATTTATCATCATATCGACACACCAGAATAGAATTTGCCGGCGCCCGCAGCGGAACTTAATGGAACTTTTTTGTGACCATTCCCTATACCGACGTCTATGAACAAGATGCTAGAGACATCCGCCCACACTGAAAATATTCCCTAATCAACCGACCCGTCGTAACCCATCCTGCTCGTCAAGGACAAAACTCACATGAATAGAGACAATCCATACCCCTCCGTCAACCTTTCCTATCATCACCTTCGTCATACCGTAACGATGCGTTCAATGCGTGCTACCCACAACCCGAGTTCTCGTACTCTTGAATTTTGACAATGGTCGCTTGGCTTTCATCTGATTAAGTGTCTGTGTGTAGTGTGGGAGATTCTATGCCTAGGGACATAGTAACCGAAAAAAGCGGGAAAGAAGTCGAATAGTTACCGAAGGAGATTCCCACCACACAGTCAACCGAAGGGCGGGATATCCAGTAAAAGCTGTGGTTTTTCAGCATATCGTCCAGATCCGAAGCACGAGAGATAGATGCGCTAGTATCACTGCGACGTCAGAGTAGGTATAACAGGTCGTCACTGTAGGAACGTAGCAAATAAAGATCAGAGAGAAATTTTCGTATTGACAAAGCCAATCAGAACGCCAGCAGGGGATCCTTCCCAGAGAGCCTGGGTAGTGAGAAATCTGGTTTTATACAGACCGTCGGTGATGCTCGTTCAGACGCGCTGGCGACGGCCTTTCGATGGTACGGTGGTCCAGCCATCGGGATCTTGAGTGGGAGCGGCCTCTGCTTCGGTATTGGTAGATGCGGGTTGGGTAGGTTGCTGTGCGGTTACCGCTGCGGCAGCGGGGGGGTTTCCATTTACACGTGGGCCTCTGCCGTCATAGCTACCCCGGGGGCCACGAGGCGCGCCACCACGCCCTCGAGCATCCCCGCGACCGCGTGGCGCATTAACATAGCCACCACGACCTTGTCGCTGCTCTCCTGATGCTGTCCGCCAGTTACCGCTCTCTACCGCTCGGGACTTGGGGTTCTGGGCGCCCTCTCTGGGCCTGGACGGTAACTTCTGGTCTCCAGTCGTTCCATTCTGGGCGCTTTCTGTCGGCGTTTCCTTAGGCTCGACGGGAGCCTCGGCTTTCTCCTCTGTTGTCTCTGCTTGGATTGCTTCGGCGTCAGCGATGGCCTTCTCGGCGGCCTCCTTCGCAGCGGCTTCCTTGGCTAAACGGCGCTCTTCCTTCGCCTTCTCTTCGGCTTCTTTCTTCTCCTTCAACGCTTGGTCTCGCTTATCAGCAATCTCACGTTCCTTTGCTGCCGTATCAATAGGACGGGCAGCACCGAAAGGGCTTGCTTTCGCATCGCCGGTTGTGCTTGGCGATATAACATCTGGGGCTTCGGAAACAGTCCTTTTCGCAAGTTGAAGTCTGGGGCGACCACCAGTGGCAAGAGCAGCGGGGCCTGGGGCGGCTGGCGAGGGCGGCGCTTCGCTACCCTCACGGGATTGTTCAGAGGACTTGATGGGCGCATCGGGGCGCATGTTGTTACGCCATTGGTTATCGAGCTCGGCGGCTGTAGGAGCCCGTTCTGGGCGTTCTGGTCGCTCCCTAAATTCTCTAGGAGGTCGAGAGCCCTCCTGACGTCCTTCACCCCACGTCGCAGGCGAAGCTTTACGATCTTGTCGGAAAGCCTCTCCGCGGTTGGCGTCACTGCCCCGGGGTCGGCTATCAGTGCGCGACATAGATCGTTCGGGCTGCGGGAGAGGAGATAGAGGGCCTCGTCGCTCCCAGTTCCCAAAATCGCGTTGCTTCCCATCATCCGCCGGGGCCTCACGGAAACTGGGGGTACGACGCTCGCCAAAATCATTAGGACGACGGCTACTATTCCGAGAAGGGTCATCCGCTAAGGGGCCTTTACGCTCCCAACTAGGTAGATCTCGGGCCGAGTCACCACGGTTCTCACGGTCCTTAGCTGTAGCAGATTTAGCACGTGTAGTCATCAACACCACCATGGCATGCGAACTTACGAGGATCCGCGATCCTAACCTTGATGGTTCGCCCCTGGAAACTTGTACCATCAAGATTCAGTGCCTTTTTGAGACCATCGACTGTAGCGAACTCGGCATAAGCAAATCCTTTAGGACGTTGCTCAACTCGATCTTCGATGATGCGAACACTGGTGATCTCACAGTCGCTAAAGAGATCAGTAACACTCTCGCTAGTCGCTTCATAGGACAGATTGCCGAGATGGGCAGTGTAAGGGGGCTTCGTAGGGAGCTGAGTTGGGAAGGTGTCACGAGGGGGGTAGGCTATGTTGATTGCATTCAAATTAGTCACTGAAACAAGAGAAGAGAGGCGCTGGGATAATGGGACGATGTGATGGCATACCTCGGTCGTTGCTGCCGGAGCCATAGCCAGAGTAGCTGGAGTAGCCAGCCTTGCGGTCGACAGTCGAGGGAGGCAGAGGCTGGGAACCTGGTTATATCTATTAGCAACATGTTTGTGTGAAACACATGGGGGTTTGATATACCAACAACCTCCTCGACTTCATCGGCCCAGGATCCACCGTACTCTATGCATTCATGTTAGACATATATTGTTCAAAGCCGCACCTAGGGCAGGGCGGGGCGGCGGGGAGGGGATAAAGGAACTAACTCTCTTCATTCAAGAAGGCCCCAAGGGACATCTTCTGCTGCTGCTCCTTCTTCTTGGGCGCTATAGAACATGCATGTCAGCACACAGCGGATAGGGGAAGCTGACGAGGGTGCGGCAACAAACCCATGATTGCGGTGTTGGGAGATGATGCGCAACGATGTACAGTTAGTTGTACAGAGGCAGAGTCGCGCGTGGTCGGGAATCAAAGGCCGAACAGACTGGAGTTGAGTTAGTCGGGAGGTTTGGTCGGGATGATGTGATTACGCAGACAGGTGTGGTCTCGATAGACAGAAACTTGGGGTACTGTCGCCAATCTCAGAGACGATGGGTCGATTGGCAGGCGACTAGATGTCAAAGGTTGTCTCCGAGAGGGTTTGGCAAGGGGAGACAGACGCTTGCCTCTTCGGAAGGAAAAATTTAATCGCTGGAGGGTAATTTTGGGTGCTGGGCAATTGAGAGGTTCGTGGTGGGGAGCGGCCGCTTGGGCCAGTTAGTTCTACGTACCTATTACTGTACCAGTACCTTAGGTACTAGTAGGTACTATCAGGTACTTCAAGTACTCATTCCCTACCTATGTAGGTGTGCATGGTGGGCGAGGGACGCTAAGACAGGTACATAACTACTAAGGTATGTAGATAGATGTATGTACCTTGGGTAGCTTGGTACCTGACCTACCTCTGTGTGTAGTAGTGTACTGGTATAGGCACTAATCATATGCATCTGTTGTCCTGGTTGTAGTGTACTACAGGTACACCATTGTTTTAACCCATGTGTAGGTAAGTTAGGTATGTATGTAAGTCCACGATTATACCACCTCAAGCCAAGGTAACATGTTGCTTTTCACACTATTCACAAATTCACAATTGCTCTCCTCTGTTGTTCATTATAGTTATAGGTATTTTTAGCTAAACACACATTAATCAGGTGAATTGAATTTGTCTGTTGTGGCTCAATTGACTGATGCCAGGATAAAGATGTACCAGGCCATGTTTAAATGGTACCTATCACTATATCAAGTATGTACTTATAGAGCTACACCTACCACCATAGTATACCTCCTCCTAAAATATCTATACACATCATGTACCTACCTAATCGGCAGTACCTACACTAGGAATGGGACTTAGGGTAAGTCCCTACAAAGTACATACATGTATGTAACCAACTCATAGAGGTACCTTAGGTAGTCCAGACCGGAATTCAACCTAGTCATGATAGTCTACGAACATTCTTCAACTATTTCTTTTTGCTTCATCGCTTGATTGTATTACTTATTCATCATTTTGCCGCATTCCATCTTGCTATATTTTTTAAGAGGTGACTGCCCTTAAATTCCAAAATATCGGTGGTTAAACTACAGGCCAACAGCTCATTGGCCAGACTCGGAGATATTTTGTCAAGTCTCTTCTGCCGTTCCGACGTTTTCCGAGCCTTACAGTCCATTTCAATTTACCATTGAAGAGACCCCAGGTTAGGCCGCCTCAATTGGTTTCTCAATTCATTCAAAAGCGCCTGCGCGCAGCCTTTCGTCCGATTTATTGTTGCCTACTTGTGTTTACAGCTAGATCAAGATGGCCCCTTGGCCTTTGTGGCCCCAATCCACCTCTCAACAGTCAAAAGTACAACAAGAAACGCCACCAGCATCATCCCCATCGCTTCCTCTCACAACAAGCAGTCCTTCATTAAGCCACGCCCCAGCAGTGTCATCAAATGAGCCCTCGAAGCCCAAAACAAGGGATGCCGGCTACAGAGAAATGCCATCAACTACCGAGCTATGGCAGATAAGCGCCAAGTCTCTACAGACTGGTATGCTCACTGGTTAGTAGTAAACCCTCCCCCTCCTCTTCTACCTTTACTCTCTTGCTAAACTACCCCGTGTAGGTGGTCTTGGGCTCCTCTTCGGTGCTGGTACCGGAATTATACGCTCTGCACCGCCTACTCTATTTGCACTATTCGCTGGTCTTCAATGGTTCACTCTAGGCTCAAGTTATATGGGTGAGATTCCAGATCTCTGATCTTTCTTGGGGGCACGCACTAATTCGCACTAGCTTCGAGGGGCCTCCTTTGCCATGCGTGGGGAGGTGAGGAGAACTTGAGTTCCTCAGATCTAGTTAAAGTTGGTGGAGTGGCTGGTGGTGTATCGGGTATGACTGGTGGTATGATTCGTAAGTAATGCTCTCTTCCCTAGATGCTTCTTCGGGATAGCTCTCATCTTTCTTAGGTGGCCCCAGAAACATATTGCCCGGGATGCTTTGCTTTGGCGCCCTGGGAGCTGGAGGTTCGTACTTGTCCCAACTATTTCGGGGTACTGAATCTAGGCCGAAGACAAGCTGGCTTGATTCAAAATGGAGCCCCATGCAGCGACTATCCGACGAAGACTATATGGACAAGGTAGAAGAGAAGATCCTCCAACTTGACGCCGAAATTGCCATCATTGATGAGAACGTTGCATCGCTAAAAGCATCATCAACCTCATCAACCTCGTCTACGTAGTCATCGCGTAGATCGATGTCCAGGCAAAAATTAATCGTCTAGCTCTCTGCTGCACATACCAGCCGAAATATTGCAACACGGGAGATCCTCGAACCAAAATATGGCCGTTTCTATTGAGAGAGTGAGAGCAACATTTTGCCAAATATTCAAGTATATGGCTCGCGTTCAGTATGTAGTGTTGTCATCCTTATTGTAATATTCTTCAACGCCAAAGGCGATCTACACCTACATAGCAAACATCCACTCCTTGGAGGTATACAGGCGAGCCAATTTGAGTAAAGGAATAAATAGACCGCCGTTGACTATATAATATATATGAGATTACCCAATCATAATACAAGTCAAAAACAATATGCACAAAACATTTATGAGTTATATAAATCACCCCTCGGCGAAATACAACCTTGTGTATATTAGGTCAAGGTAGTACGTATATACTGTTATCATCCTAGGTATAGGAAAGAGGGAGAGAGAGAAAGAAGATAAGTAAGTAAGGGAAATAAATGTGCAAAAATAACAGGTCTCCCCGGGAATCGAACCCAGATTAGCGGAATCAAAATCCGCTGTGATAACCATTACACTAGGAAACCAATTTAGGCCGAGTCATGTGACTGGTCTTCTATCGAGCGATGCATATTAGTTATGCATTATGTTTGTAATTTACGTTAGTTGCGACAGTTGTGGCATTTAGTCTAATAGTGCAACCAGGCATCCTCCTGATGCACTTCAAAAAAGTATAGATACCATATGCCGCATTCACCAGGTGAAAAAGGGATCAGTTCCTAGAAGAGCCACCGCAATGCTAACCGCAACACCAAGGATACGGCAATACTCGCCAATCTCATATATATGATCAGCTCCGCGTAGGCTTGCGGTTACTGGCTACAACATACGTCACCATGAGTCCCCCCACTTCTGATGCAATTGTCCTACCCGCGACGTGTTGAAGGAGGACCCTGTGGATTTCTTTATTTCAGTGTCATCCGTCTCGTCGCCATCTGTTCCGACTTCGATCCGCCTTACTCCACGAGATTTTAGTTAATCCATACATACAGTTTCTTCCATTGCCATACACCGCCGTCGCGCATCGACGACGACAACAACTTACTAATCTTGCCTTCTGGCGCCCAATCATATCACCAGTTAAGATGGTTAGCCCTATCGGCGGTCACTCTTCCCACGTCGAGCAAACATCGCTTGACTTGCACCAGAACGGACAAGCCCAGTTAGTCCCTCTTACATGTATTTATGATTTGCTTCTCTCCGACGGGGGACAAGCAGTCGCTATTCTCTGCTTTTTTTATACAACCCACAATTACCTACCATCTTCCTCACTTGGTCAGCAAAAGCTAACCTCTACCTCCCAGGGACATCATAGGCGAGCAGAAGCGCAACTATGCCAACACCACACAAGCCGACGTAGGCTCTCATGCGGAAACGCAAGGAGAGGCTGTTAAAAATCAAGTCGATGGTGCTATCGCTATTGGGCCGAAGAGAGCAGACCCATCAACCGGCGGACGAGTTCAGGTGGGTGAGACCGGCGACTTGCACGATCTAGCCGCGCGAAGACAGTCACAGGCGTAATACGGTGAATATTATGCACGCGGCCCATCCAAAAATCTTTAATAATACCTAATTGGCGGTCTATTAATGTGGGAAGTATAGGAGGATAAGAGCATAAGAGGTGTATAATATCCTTGTTTTGGTTGTAATAAGCCATTATCAAGGTTTGGAAAAGTACCACCGGCTACCTGCCTGGCGGTTTGTTCTTGTACGGTTGCGATTACTAATAGAAGGGAACATAACGACCAAAGTGCCGATTAAAAGTATCCCCAGTCGCACTTCTTAATCATGATCAATTAAGGAATTAGTTGATCAGAGTATTAGACAATTTGCTTCACTTGTAGAGTTGACAGGGACAATTGACATGATAATTGCTAAATTCAGAACGCTACTTTGGAGAATTACTATCGCACCTATTTCGGGAGAACCCCTTTCAGCCCAAGATCCGCCGAGTTCATTCCACAGAAGGTGAACAATTGGATCCAATGATATTTACTCCTTGCGACCGAGACCATACTCTGATGTCTTTGTCGTTCCTGGACCCGGGCCACCAGTCGGGTTTATGACAGCAAGGAAAACACTAATTGTGTTAAGGGATTACGCCTCCGCCCTATCTTGAAGCGGTGCTACAACATAGTATTCAGGGCCGTATTGCATGTCCACCTCTCCAACAACATGCTGGACCGCTTTCTGTATCATTTCTGCTTGTCGCATTAGTTTGTCCACGGCCGTTGTTGTCTACTGCCTTCCACTTACTCGGGTCCCCATATAATTTCACATTGTTCTTCTTGAGTGATTTCAAGACGCCGATGACCCATGTCCGACAGAAGGAACTGTCTTCCCTAGTAGGGATTTTCTCGGCCGCCGCCGTCGTTCGAACAAGGTGGACCAATTCGTCATTCTTAAGGTCGGCAACTTCGCAAATCATCTTTAGGTGATTCTTCCTAACCTTGTTGAAATCGCGGACTTGGTGTTTCCTCCAACCGCCGAGGTCGTTTGCATCTAGTAAGTCCATCACTCCCGAGCCGCTCACGAGGATAAGACTCCAATGCTTCGGCTTATATCAGCACGAGGGCGCTTAAACTAACTCTTCCTAGGTAGTAAAGCTACATAATTGATATAAATGTTAGTTAGGTGGCAAGATGAGCGGGTAACACGGTGCCGTACATCTTACACATAGACTCCCGATGCCCATGGGGAACAATGCTATATAAAGCTGGAATACCTGGGGCTCTACATCGCTAGTTTGGCGAAACAAAAAATTCTGTTGCGAGTCTGACATTTCCATTGGAAGGCTCCGGGATGAGGCGATTACCAAAAGATAATACTGGAGTAAGATATCGATGCTCGAACTAGAAAGCTCAGGTCCCGTAAATTTAAATACGCTCTATAGCATAAGAGGGCCGAAAGGGTCGTAGACCTGCACGAGCTTGTATTTATTTATAAAATCATCAGAGGATACGACGGAGTACAGGCGGGAAATAGCAAATGGCAAGGGAGGTTGACGTTTACACGTATCTGGCTGTCTAACATATTCATTTCCAGTGTAAGTAATAGAAATACAGGCTGCTTCTTGTGATTCGAAGCACTAGGTTTTAGTCGTTTAGGTGGCTGTTCATGACATTTAAATACAAAGCGTCAGAATCGTTGACTTGTAGGTGTTCACCATCACAGCGAAAGGAAGATCAACCGCAACAATACTAGTTGCACAGGGACGGATTACTAGTACGAATGTATATTTTCAACTTAGGCAGCGATATATAGTACGCAAATCTACGAAGAAATTTGTATTACCTAGGGTTGGTCGTTTTGGGCCTGATACTAGTCGATGATCTAGTATCCCCTGAGTAGCACGTTAGGTTGGGTGGGTGTAAGCGCCAATTCATGCAACGCACAAGGTGTTTGTTTATATATCCTCTCCTATCGAATCATCCCGTACGGAAACCGTTCTCTTCTAAATTTCGAATTGTTTGCTGTGTGCACATGATGTCCAAAACTCGGCGGGAATTCGTGGAACATGGCACAAGACGTGGAAATGACTAGGTGGGACATAATCTACCCATTCTAGTTACACACTATTGCCTACTCGAGGCTTGAGGTCGCTGCCTCGGTCATAATATGCGTGACTTAGAAGATGATCTATTTAATAAACCGTGGTGTACTGTACACAATATCTTCCGTTAGGATTTAGCATGACCTTCCTTGCTGAATTTCTTTGAACGACAGCAAATATTGAACAATTCACCAATATAGGCAGGCGCTATAGTCATGAGAAGAAATTGCTCTATCTAAATTTGAGGTATGTTTAATTATTATTAAGGCAGTTCTTCCAGGCTCCCTTCATTCAAACAGGTAAATAATAACCACTCGAAGTATCTAGTGTATTGTATTTGTAGGACAGCCTTATCCCCACACTCTCGTACACCCAACATTCACCATGGAGATTTGTTATTAGAGAACCATTACCCGATTAAGAATAACGAATACCTCCATTTAGCCCCCTCGAAAGTTTAGCTGGTTTCGAGACGCATCTGAAACGAGGGGGTATTCTACCAAGACATGCTGCTGTACTAACTAATCATATGTTGCCTACCTATCGTGCGGACGCAGCGGTATATGATTCTGGGCTGATTTATGCGGATGAATTTTTACACGGTTATTACCTCATTGGATCGATCATAAACTAATGCCCGGGAATATAACACTAGGCTATAGTATCCAGAGGAAATAGTAGTTCATACATCCTAGATACTACAGCGTTCAGAAGCAAAGGTCAATATAGACCACGCGACTAGGAGGACGAGTTGCCCAAGAAAGCGATAACTATCTTATACGATGTCATAGATGTAGAAGATGATGAGGGGGTAAATCTATCCACTACTGATCATTGCAGAATCCATCCATATACCGCACAAGTAGGGTCAGAAACTTCCGCCAGAGGACTGAAGAGAGCAACAATCAACCGGGTGCCCAAGGGGTATATAACCAACACAATATGGTCCCAAATATGTATCACGTTATATTATACTTAGTACAAACCAGCCAACTCACAAGACCAAATCCAACAGACTATACTGTAGGCGGCTTCGAACTACTCAACCGAGGAATGCCGTGAACTTTTCGAGTACACGGATTGTAGAAAAGAAAGCCTATCTCATATTTATTATGACCCTTCCCAATATACTCAAGTAGATACGTACTTTATATTGTAGCACATATAGCTTGGCACTACCGTTTTTGGCTCCCACCTGCTCCATGGGTTTTACTTCATCCTACAATACCATCGTTTCTTTTGTGCGTAAAGTAATCGTCACCAAGGAAGAGTACGACCAAGCCTATCTCTACCACCCAAGTCGTCCTAAAGCGTCGTGTAATAGTATCAGGGCGCCGAGTTAGCACTGCATAGACTGACTGTAACTCGGTCTACTTAACATGTACAGGTACATGTACAAACTGCAGGGCGGTCTCTATAGTATACAAGCTCCACCGACGTGTCTCATTTACATGAAATTTTCTTTTTGTATGTACTAACAAGTGGCACACTGCTTATAAATGTAAATGTTGGTGTTTTTCACTCCCTTTCCGAATACGATGGTCTGAGTTGGAACTGCCAGACACTCATATACTGAACAACCATTGCTTGGCAGGTGTCAGGTGCTTGACATTTTACCTAGTAGTAGTATGTTCTACTGCCTGCGCCGTGTAACGCCACATGCCCTGTGCTTAGAGGGCTCGTCGGGCAGGGCAGATCCGAATGGCGTGGTCTCCACTACGCTGCGTGCGAATAGAAAATGGTTGGAATGAAAACTGACGGGATATCCTGGAAAAGCCGCTCGCGGGGAGGCTAAAAGCACAGCTAGGTTGTCGAAAGAGCACTCTCGGTTTATATTCGCTTCGTCTACAAAAATGCACGGCATTATCCCCAGGCTCAAACCCTCAGAGGGGATAAGTAATGATGTGGTAATTGCTCATAGTACGGAATTGTCTCATAGATTCGAGCAGACGAGTACTACTATTAGAGGTACATTACTGGCCTAGATTCCTCGTGCCTCAAGTACTGACTTATAGTGGCGTAGCTGAAGACACGACCGAAAACATCGAGGCAGACGACGAATCAACATCGTATCCTGAAGGCGGACCGGAGGCATGGCTCGTTGTCCTGGGCGCCTGGTGCGCTATGATCCCTTCCATGGGCTTACTTAACACATTAGCCATTTTACAAGCCTGGGTGTCCGAAAATGAGCTGCCCGGTCTACCGGAGTCGACCGTGGGCTGGATTTTCAGCACGTACGCTTTCTTCCTCTACTTCACTGGCGCGCAGACCGGTGGGTTGTGGCCAAGTAATATTCAAGCGGCCCAACTCAGCTAAAATATGCCAAACCTCTCCCAGGCCCGATTTTCGATGCATACCCCGTACGACTGCTAGTAATTCCCGGTAGCATTGGGATCGTTGCGTCCATATTTCTTTTCAGTGTCTCCAAAGGTATTCTGACCAACCTTCCCATTACCGCATGTAGAGTGAAACATAACGTGTTTCTAGAGTTCTATCAGTACCTACTTTCTTTTGGCGTGCTGGGTGGCATCTCCGCGTCATTGCTATTCAATCCGAGCATATCGGCCGTAGGCCATTGGTTTTACAGGAAGCGCGCCCTAGCAACCGGAGTAGCATGTACAGCTGGCGGCATAGGGGGTGTTGCGTTCCCTTTCATTATCTTGTATGCCGCCCCTCGCCTCGGCTTTAGTTGGGCTCTGCGCATCGTCGGCTTTGTGTGCGTGAGCGCGGGTGTGACGGCGTCTTTTCTCCTTCGGAAGAGACTACCGCCGAATAAAAAAGCTGGTGCTTCTATTGACATACAATCTCTAGCCGAGCCACGGTTTGCTGCCACCGCCTTCGCCACTTTTCTAATCGAGTTCGCTGTCTTCATCCCTTACACATGTACGTATCAATACCTCTCGTCCCTCATGCCTCGATCTCTTTGCCTTGTGTAATCTAGTAGGTACTATAGTGTTACACCTAGATATCCCGACTGACATTTTTCGATAACCCAGATATATGCTCTTATGCTGTATACGCCGGCCTCGACCGGCAGACAGCATATCTCCTAAACGCTTTACTCAATGTAGGTGCTGTGCCAGGCCGTGCACTTCCGGGATATATTGCCGGCCGCTTCGGATCATTTAACACTATGTGTATCACGGCGCTCGCATGTGTGGTGACAGTTTTGGCTCTCTGGTATACAGCCAGTACAAATACAGCTCAGATCATCTCATTTGCCCCTCTTTTCGGCTTCTGGTCAGGTGCGGCAATCAGCCTGGTTAGCACACAGCGGTCTTTTGCCTCCCTTTAACGTGCCTCGAACGCATGTATTGCCGGACCAAGGATTTTTTTTCCTACTCGTGTTGCTCCCGCAAGCACCCGAAACCCTGTCTAAATTTTACTTTGAAGGCCAATTATTGACCCCAGATATCAACTAGACGCCCGTGTGTATCGGCCAGGTGTGCCGAACTGCTGACTACGGCAAGCGGAGCGGTACTGCGTTCTTCCTCGCGAGCTTCGGCGCTCTGACTGGGATACCTATTGCGGGCGCTATCTTAGAGCGAAACGGCGGCTCCTACCACGGGTTGATCATATTTGCCGGCGCTCTTTACCTGGCGGCTTTCACTGCCTTTATCGTGGCTAGGTTAGTGCTTTATTCCCCCTTTGACGTGTGAGGTCATAAATTGCCGAATAAAATAAATTTCTGCTCCTATTACTCTCGAAAGCTCCCAAAAATAAGAGAAATTCTCTTTCCCTCCTCCCTTTTTAGCTGTAGAATTACAATTACTGAATTCAGATTCTTGAATAGGGGCCTGTCTTGTAGTTGGCGGTTGGCGGTTTATTTTTAACCCTATTCGCAAACTATCGATAACAAGAGCTACTAGTACCAGGCAGGGCTTGTAATATGGCTTCGGATTACGAGTAATCTTCTAAGGTGCCAAAGATCCCTTGAATTCTTCCGAAGCTCCGGAAATGGTCATGGGATTCTGGGTCGGTATATACACAGAGGTATTGGCATCCGGAGTCTTCAATTATCGATCTGTCTTACCTGTTCTAGTCTTATAGTGGAGCAGGATAGTATTACCATACTCAACACGAAATTCTAATTCCCTACCTACCTATCAACATGCGCTAGCTACCATGCACAGTATTTGCTCACTCTTCGTTAGACATACTAAAACATAAGCTTAGGTCTAGATATTTTATTTTGAGTGATATCATTATACCCTTTACTCTTGTCAATCTTCAGCCAGCACCTAAGATTCATACAAAGGGTAGGAAACAAAAAGGGTACAAGAGCATCACATATGGTACCAATGTAAAAGCCTGAAGTATGAATGCAAAATCAGGTTTAACTTAGACTTTCGGAGATCGGTAAATGATCTATATCTGTAGAACTGAAGTTAGAAGAGAAAACACAGTAATATTATTCCCAGTCTGCTCTAGGTGCCCAAGGTATCATAACTCGTATAAGTCTACGGTCAATCCAATCTACTTCCAAAATGTGTACATGCATTCATTCACTGAAATGTCCAGCCGACCATGCCAAACCGCTAATTCCCTCCAAGTCCCATATCCATTACCGCTGCATATTTGGTCCTATTGCGTTTTGATGACCTCTGCAAAGATTTTATGCATCTCCCTGGCGCTCTTCTTGGGGGTCCTCTTCTGGCCATTCTTGTAGTCAACGTAGGTGACCCCAAAACGCGTCTCGTAGCCCTCAGCCCACTCGAAGTTGTCCATGAGCGACCACGCCATGTACCCCTTGACGTTGCAGCCATCCTCTGACACAGCCTTGGCCATGGCGTGGACATACCCGCGGAAGTAATCAACGCGGAACTGGTCATCGAGGATCTCCTCGAATGGGAGATCGTTCTCGCCCTTTATGCTCGTCCCATTCTCCGTCACGTAGATGGGAGGATACCCGTACCGCTTGCTCAGCCAGTTGATAAGGTTGCGGAAGCCCTGTGGGTTCGGTCGCAGCCAAAATGACTGTGTCTCGGGTCCGATAACTTCACCGTTCTTATTGGTAGGATGAGTAGTTAGATTGCCTAGGAAATCTTCTGGCGCTGCCTCTCCGGTTCGATGCTTGACATAATCGGCGGTGTAATGATTCATACCATAGAAGTCATTCGAGCCTTTTACAAGCGCAGCTTCCTCAGGGGTAAACTCTGGTAGACGATCGCCGAGCTGTTTGCGCATGGAATCTGGGTACTTGCCAAAGTACACGGGATCGGCAAACCATGAGATGGCGAATTCTATCTTGCGATCGGCGGCAGCAACATCCTCGGGGTCTTCGGGGTCCCATGGGTAGGCCCAGTCTCCGTTTAGCGTGATACCAATTTGACCCTTGTCAGTGGCCTTGAATTCTTCGCGGTAGACCTTTACTGCCCTGCCGTGAGCCACCAGAATATTATGACCAACTGCCCAAGGCTCACGACTGGAATCACCCACTGGGGATTTAGTCCGATCAGACGTGTGACCCGGCGCGAAGAGACCGGTGTTGTAGCCAAGAATAGAGCTACAAAATGGTTCGTTGAAGGTAATCCAGTTCTTGCATTTGGGGATTGCCTTGAAGACTACACGTGCATAGTGCTCGAAGTCTAGCGGAAACTCTGTCCTGTTGAGAAGACCTCCATATCGCTGTTCTAGTCCGTCGGGAACATCCCAATGTAGTAATGTGATAAAGGGTGTAATGCCGGCTTCGAGTAAGTCATCAACAAACTTGACATAATGGTCAATGCCTTTCTGGTTGACCGGGTCGTGGCGGCCACCGAGAGGGATAATTCGTGCCCAAGATAAGGAGAAACGATACGCCTTTGCCCCTACGCTCTTCAAGAGAGTAATATCTTCGGCAGTCCGGTTATATGAGTCGCAAGCGACAGACCCATCGCTCTTGTCAGCAATCTTCCCCTCTATCGCGCAGAACTTGTCCCAGATGGTCGGGCCACGTCCATCCTTATCCGTAGCGCCCTCAACTTGAAAGCTAATACGAGATACATCCGAGTTAGCTTAGACAATATCCTGGGGCTAGGGACTCTGTGACCTAGGCGGATGCTCCGATTGGGGTGAATAGGCGACTCACGCAGCTGTGGCAAACCCCCATTGGAAGTCTGCAGGCAACGACATGTTGATGAGCAGATGAAAAAGAGGAGCCGTGGATGAGTAGGCTATTTGGGGTGCTTAAGATATCGCCTCGAGCTCGTCTGGAAGAACGGTTATATATGTCGGCCGACACTTCGCCAAGACAATAGCTGGGTTCAGCCTTTACACTATGAGTCCGAAGGGAGCTGGTCTAAAAGCTCATAACGAGATACTAGCATAACGGAGGCGGACCGTCCCATCCTTATATCTTTACAACCCATTCTCTAGGGCAGTCATACCAACCCTACAGCTTCCCGATTCTCCCGCATCGGACCATCTCAGCCGAAAACAAAGAGCGTTGGACACCACAATGTGATAGTCTTTCTCCAACCCATTCATAACAGAGCCACGATCCCCGCCGCGGGGTAACTATGCTCACACCAAACACTTGGCGATACTAGTATTCAAGTACAGGCCCCCTCGTAATAGTTTGGAGAGCCCCGCAGTGGAATCCTCTATAACGGTAACTTTGTATAGCGGTTGCGACGGCCCGCAACTCCGAGTTGCTGAGAAGCACGTGAGTTTGTTGTTTCTAGTGGTTGAGAGAACTTCGGGCAGTATTCGGGTAAACTATCATGGGGAAGCTGGCCGATAGCCGCATACAGATTGCCAACCTTGAAAGAGCTGTCCCTCACGATCGGGAGGGTGGGGAAGACGTGCAGGTCCGGTATTAGGATTCGGTTTGGGGTCCCTCAGAAACATAGCCGGGTGAAGGGTGTTTCGACTAAGAGATGCATCGCCTCTACGTCTCAAATTCTTGTTTTGAAAATAACTCCAAAGCCATGTCGGTTTCTCTGTTGTATCTCGCTCTGGAATTCTTGTTTAGGACCATCATGTAGCTTTGGTAAAGGTTGTGCACGAGCCCCTTAGCCGAGCCGCCGGCGAAGTCATATTGATGATGATCATAGTAGCGGCATGAAGAGGCGTCGATATAGTACCTTGGTAATAATACAGGAGGGAGGTACGGTGTATTTCAAACTGTGTGCGTACTTCGGGTCAGGTTCCTTCAAAGCGAGCAATTGGAACGTCTACCAGCACTTCAGATAAAAGTACCAACATTGAGTACTGGAGGCTACTAACCTTAGTGTATATATATAATATATTGAGGTACCTATCATGTCACTCATAGTGCTAATCGTGGCTAGGCGGCGGTGTACATGTTTGAGTATGCGTACTGTATGTAGGAGGTAGTATAGTGTAGGTAGCTAAGTTGAGTGCTTTCACTCACTATTGATCATCAACCTTATACTATCCCGGGATTCTATCAACAGCAAACCCATCGCCTAATGTTCATTCACCAGGGCCACAAAAATAAAGAGGTCGCTACTCGGTGCATAGTAATTCAGGCAAATAGCTTGGCTATTAGTTATGAATATACCCCCTAACCCTCCCTAGATTCATTCGGATCCCCTGAGGTGCCCTCGTCTCGTTTGGCATCCCGGTGGCCTTGAGGGCTCATTCCAGCTTGCTGGACGTCACCAACGTCATCTGTCTCCGAGGACTCCACATCTGTTACCTGTTTCTCGCTTCGCCGTAGCCACCATTTGAAGAATATTGTTAAAAACTGGGCAACGAATACCTGTTCCACGGTGTAGAGTAGGACAGGGACCTGAATTGATGATATCGTGAAATTGTCTAGCTTTGACCACATCGCCGAAGTCAGTGGGATGCCTACACTCGTCGTCTTGGCCGCACCACAGAAGCAGACCGCTATCACTAGTTCCCTTGACATCCCCTTAACAGTAATGGCCCGCCTCAGTACGCCCGGGAGGCGCGAACCCATCTTAGACTCGGCGATGTATGCATTTAACAACGCGGCGACGGGCTGAGGCGGATACGCTATATAATAGCAAATAACGGTGAAGAAAAGATACTCTGCAATATTTATAAAGACATTGAAGATTATCGACGACTTAGGGAGCCCAGTGAGTGCACCGGTCTATATTTAAATCTCTAGAGTCAGTAATTGATTGTCATTCATGATAAAATTTGGAAAGGGTTTTAGGAGCTTGCAGAGGTTGGGGGGATGGGAAAATTCTAATTAGGCAACATATGCTTCCGAGGCACGTTGAAAAGGGGAAATAAATGACTCCAGCGACTGACCTCAAAAGCGCCTGAAAAGGTCGACCTACTCATCGATTAGCTACTTCATATCTTCTCTTTGCATCTTTAAGGACGGCCACATACCACGCCACCAAGACCAGGAGAAATGAGCAGAGCTTTGCGAGATAAAACGTTTTCAAAACTAAAGGAGTTGCCTTTGGAAAAGTCCACCGCAAGCCTTGGCCGATCGCTAACGGTAATAGAGCACTTAGCCCAAGCTGCTTCAAGACAGAAACATACACCGGTCCTAGTGTACTTGGTGATGCGGGACGCAGAGAGTCGAATACCGAGTCGGCTGGCAAAAAGCCGTATATCAAAAAAGGCGATAGGAATGAACCAAGTACATTGCCAATGAATACTTCGATTATGGCTGCAGCTTCATCCCCGCCTGCATTCCTCGTCATGACGACATTGGATGCGATAGTCGTGGGGATGCAGGCAACGATGACCATACCAACCAAGATACTTGGGTCAATATTACCCGATGTGATTCCACCTGCGGCGATTACTACGCGTATCACAACTAGGAACGTATTAGCTGTTGCCTGGAGCTGACGCCAAAGAGGAGAAACGGACTGGTTTGGATGATGGGTATGAGAATCAGATTAGTTACTTGCGCAATTATGTGCAGCCGCACATTCATTGCGTGATCTCTGAGCTTCTCTGGACTCAGCTGCGCCCCATTGATCAGAAATATGAGTCCAATAGCCCCGTATAAGATTGAATACTCGGATTTTATGATGCCTCCACGCGCAACTACATCTGCAGGCAGAGTCTCAGTCCATGTGCTTTGCTATTGGGGAGTTTCACGTACGGGGAAAGAAATAGCCCAGCACGGCGGCAACACCAAAGCCGATAACAAGCCAATTATCCAAAATGAAAGCTAGAGTCCGTTTTGCTACACGGGGAGTCTTCGGGTACAGATCCTGCCCTTCGCCCGCCTGGTCCATTTTCATGTTTTTGAAGAGATGTTCCCCCATTAACCTAGCCTAAATGCAAAAGAATTGCAGATCGCGAATTAACACTAATACGACAACTCAACTCCAATAGGCGGTGTTCTCTTTGTTGGGGTCTTATTCCCGAAGCAGTGAACCCGATTTCGCAGCTAAAGAGGAAGGAGGATAAATGTGGTGACGAAACCAGTAGAACATACCTATAAATGTCCGACAGTTCCAATTAAACCCGCACTCATTCCGAAATCTGGGGTCGAAATTCGTCTAGATAGTGGGCGATCCACATACTCCATCTTTTTATCGTCGCGTCGGCGCGAAGAATGAGAAGAACAGCATCTACGGCTCTGTTCGTATCCTTTCCTTCAACCTCCCGCGCTGTCATAGATGATATAGAAGCGCAGGGGCTATGTAAATGTTTCGGATAGTCTAGCTACCCTTTAGTTGCAAACACGACGTAGACGGCGCACGATCAGCAGCTCACCGTTCCGGCTTTAATCACTCCTCATCTTATCGCCACTATATAAAGTATATTTACTCAATTCAAGGCGGCAGCCATCATCCTCGAGAAGTCAGGTATTCCTAATCCTGACACTGGATCCCATCCTACAGTCCCATTCCAGGATGCCCAAGGGATCTTCCCCCCATCTCGAATGAGTTGGCCGGTCTGCATATTGTAGCCATTGCAGCCAACGGCCTTACCAGCCGTGATATCGATGAGAGCGCCAGACTTCAGGCTATACAGAAACGGATTTATAAATCCCATTGTTGGCTTTCCTATTCTTAAGCGAGCATCGTTCAGCAACGCAATAATGCCGGCTACTACTGGCGCTGCTGCAGAAGTCCCCCCGGTCTGGCCCATCTCGTTCGAGTTGAAAAATAAGTAACTGGTATGTAGTTAGTCTTCGAAAATATAACATCGCTGTGCTATGGGTATTCAAGGCGCTTTATCGTCAAGCTTTGTTATATCATAATCCGTTTACTTACTTTGGCGTCAGACTGTGAGCGGCAATATCTGGGAATGCGCGGCCTGAGAAATTGGTGTACGGTTCATAATACGCCTTAGTTTCTTGCGGGATATGCTTCTCAAGGTACGTGTTGACGGCGTCTTGTTGATACCAAGGCTGGGCGAAATAGTTGCTGAAACCCCCTGAGCTGCCGATCCAAGCGACCTCCGGCTCAAACGACTCAGTCCCGCCCACGGAAGTGATGAAAGGGCAGGATGCCGGGAACCCAGGTGTGTACTCCAGTCTCCTTTTCCCGTCATTCGATATACAAGGCGCGCCGACGCCGGTATCTCCCGAGGATTCGAGGACGGTGATCCCTCGCAGCCCTAGCATTCCGATCATGTCGCAAACGCGCTTAGCGTACTATCATGAACAATTGTGAGGATCTAGTCATTGATGAAATGAGTATCCCCCAGCGAAGTGGGCAATAAATCCGAGGTGTCAAAAGGTTACAAATATGAAAAGGATTATTACGTACTATGTTAGGGTTAGCATTTATTTCCCGTCAATGGTGAATGAGAAGGAAGCGCAAATTCGAGGCAGAAAAGACTAACCATCAACAGGCACCGATTGCTCATCATCCCCATACGAATTTGAGATGACCTGCGGCAACTCCTCGTTTGTTTTATTCAGCAAGAAGCTGTAATACTCGAGATACGGCTCATTTGTATTGTGATCCGCATCTGGGATAGTCACTACGAGAGCCAGGGTCAGTTGTTGGCATTTTGAGCGTGATCTTTAAATCTCGGGAAGTTTTTAGTGTATCATTTACACCCAAAATAACAAAGGGAACGACTTCAAGGAACGCTTACCGCTCGGCACAAACGGCGGCGACCCGCCCGTAATGAACTGCACCTGCGGCAGGGGGTGCGATATGGCGCTCTGGAACTATACAAGTCTCTGGAGTCAGTGATTGCAATTCAGGTCGGAAACTGGGAAGGGTTTCGGGATCTTGCAGGAGGCGTAGAAGTGGGAAATATGTAAACGGGCAATTTGTAACCCTGAGATACGTTAAAGGGGGAATAAAAAGACTCTAGCGACTGACCTGGGCGTCGAGGTTCGCCTCTATATGACTCCCTTCGCGCCTTTGGTTATCCACACCACCGTTAATCACCACCGACGTGACTACAACACTTAGTGTTAGCGGTGAGTGTCTCGAAACCGCGAGAAGCAGTTTCAGCCCGAAAATAAGCATTTATACACTAGATCTCACGGGAACAAGAGAAATATGGCTCTGAAGATTACTTACAATTCTGCTCAGGAATTCCGAACATGAGTTGGTACTTGTGTAGATCTTCTTGGCTTGCTGATTCATTTAGGAAACTCCCAAATCCAATCCGACTCCCGCTGCTAGCACTCGGCACGTAGTTACCAATGTTATATGCGCGGCGTAGACACGGTGGTGTGATCAATCGTGCGCAGTTATCGGCCCCTGCTGCCATTTCTGATAACTTGTGATTCGTAAATGCATTCACTTCGTCGTGAATTGGCATCCGATGTGATCCCGTCTGCCCAAAAAAGGTCGTCGGGTGAATGAGCTGCACAGACGATGCAATATGTTCGGGGACGGAGTACTCGGTTGTCCGCAGCTTAGGACGAGACCCCGCGACATTGTAATACGCGAAGGTGGTGTTGAGCAATCGGTTCACGGTCCCAACTGGTGCCGCGAATTTGATATTAGAACCTTTCTCACGTATGTGTTCGACGCCATGGCTCCTAAGCCAACCGACGACGGCGGTTGAGGCGCCGTCTATTGGTGGGAACAGCGCGTCTACCTCCTCTTTAGTGAGCCATTTGCCGTAGTTAAGGGAGCCCGGAGTTGAGAGGTCTTTGAGTTTCTCCTCAAGAATGTCCGTATTCTCAAGGGCAAGTTCGATCTGCAGCGTGATTATCTGCGAGCCGGGGGGAAGAGAGACCCTCGACACAGCCTCTGAAAGAGACGCACGGCTCATGACAGCTGAGGGGACAGCCGCGGCGAGGCTCGTTAGGCATGCCATCAATATTTTGCTTTGCTTCGCCATGTCTGGCTATCTGTTCCTGATTATACTGGCTGTACCTGTGAAATATTCTTCTCAGATCACTCACGTGGCTGACTGTTCCCTGTGACAGTTGGTGGATTATGAGGAGACAGGACTGTTTATTTATCGTGAAGTTGACTAGAGCATAAGTCTCATTCCGATCAACGAGACATTACGATGCGGGTACGTGGGCCGAGATCTAGACTCAGCTGTCCGAGTTCTCTTCCCGGGAGGCTTGCTCGCCCGTGATTATATTCTAGATCATCTTATATATATTTGCAGCCGTTATTTCCAGGGGTTCCGTCGTCCCGTTCATCTAGAGTCAATTTAATAATGACGGATTAGGCGGGTTGCCGGGAGCCACAGGATAGGATATAGCCGAGACTGCTCGGAAACCACAAAAAAGTATCACCTGACATTAAGTACTGGAGTTTTCGGGACTAGAACGCAAAGTTGTATAATATTATAGATAGAATATAGTCATTGAATTGGTAGCATAGAAGCGGAGATGTTCTAGAGCGCCTGGCTAGGCCATTGAGGCCATTATTTTAGGACTGAGTAACTGAGACCTCCCAAAAGAAGTCGTATTCGTGGACGGGCACACTCTACGTGAGAAAGAAAGGAACAACAATAAAACCCCCGCCTAACAACTAGAGGGGGGAACCAGACGGTGTCAACAAATAAAAGTGTTCTATAGACTATTAGCTTTCGTCGCTGGTGATGTATCTGTCGTAGAGGCCTAACCTGAGGTCAAGGTGTCCTGGAGCCTCCTTCTTCCATAGATGATTGTTTCAAAGGCGTATATAGAGCTTTCCTTCATACCTCAGTTGCCTTGTAGCATTGAATATGTAACAGTATGGTAGCCTGACTACTTTCTTTCACTCTTTGCAGTTAGACTGCATAACCTCTATGGCATGCTTATTCATGTAGCTAAGCATATCTCTCTCTAGTTAGGCTCAGTTAGTGTATTTGCCTTGGAATGACAACAGGGTTTTACAAATAACGGTGCCGCATGGGCAAGAGAAAGCCCTCGAAATTAGTGTACTGCTATTTCTTCAAAGCCACGTTAACATAAACAGTAATAAACAATACCATGCCTTTAATATAACTGACTACCTTGAGAGCGACAGGTAGAGAGGAAACTAGAAAGCTAAAAGAATATTAGGGGTATAGCCTTGGTATCGAACTGAGGCTTTCCTAATGACTCGTTGGGCTTAAAACCACAAGACGACTAAGGTGATGATCTAATAGTGCTAGAGCATACTTCTTCTACAGCGGGGTGAGCTTTGGCAGAAGAGGTGCTTGCAAATTTAGGTATGAACTCTTGCCGCCCCTCAATATGGAAGTTTTATTTCTTTGAGGGGAGACGCGATATCAACAGGTAGAACAAAGTACATCTCATATACTTAGGTAGAAAGCGACCTTACATTATACGATTTTTGCTCTTGACTAGCGGTTTAACCCTAGGAATAACTTTCGGATATGCTATCACATCGTGAATATGTAAACAAAAGAGTTGGATCTGCAGGGCTAGCCTATGCTGGCTGGTCATTGGGTTGTGCCCTCGCCGGGTTGATGTAATCTGAATATGATCGCCGAGAACCTAGTGACAATAAACAGAGAGCTCTTAGTATGTCGTAAATACGTAGGAGGCTTTTTCTCCTTGGCTGGAGTAACATAATCGGGACATGGCGTAGAACGGGTTTAGCTAGTGCGTGATAGCCATGAAGCCGGAAGAGATCCGTTGTGCATTGAATGAACTACCAGTGTCACAGTAGAGAATCTGTCAAACAATCCTAATGCTAGGGAGGACCTAATGTGAAGTTGAGCTAAATTCAAATTTAAAGCCCCTGTAGTTGATAGTCCCTTGGTCGGTTCAATGTCCCCATCTGCACCATTCGTATAACTGTGTGTGACCTGACAGCCAAAGATCGGCTTGCCCAGCTCAATCTTGACCGTAGGACTGAGATTACCCGTTTTATATAATGACACAAGTCAATAACCCTGTCGTGTTAGCGAATATATAGTGTAGTGTACACTACCAACAGCAGCATGAATGAAGGATAGTATCGCGGAGTTTGCCGCTCACTGCACCAACAATCAAGCTTCGATATAGGAAATGATTGCGAAGCTGCATCCCGGACGCATGTCTTTGGCGGTGAATTCCCCGGCGACGGGAAGGCCAGTGTCCTCTCAGAACTGGTAATCGGTGCTCAGCAAACTATCTAATATTTAACTATCTAGAGCCGACATGTCTTCGCCCCCCCTCCTTCGGGGATTTGACTGCGGCTTTATTGATTATCGTAGCACGGCATTATTTGAGGCCCCGGATCCATTTCAAGGCCATGACACAGAAGAGGAGAGAGATGCACATGAAAGTACGTGTACGGGCGTATGGTGTGTGTGTGACTTCTGGTCAAAACTGGATTGAGGGAGTGTGATAGACGTGGGATGGTATTTGCATAGTGGTACACCTGCAGTTGGGATGCATGACAGGTAGGCCAACTGGCTGGATTACCCTGCTTGATTCATTCAATTGCCTGTTTGGATCAACAATATCTTCTCGATCTCATTATAGATAACATCATATCATCCTCCCTCTCTACGTATATCAGCGGCCGACAAGAATGGGCCTCGTCGTTACATCCAAGGCTAGCTAGCGTTGTATTTCAGCCTGACCTACCGGTACTTTTCGGCATGCACATATAGTACTAGGTTAGTTGTGTTGCATTCAACAAAAAAAAAAGCTCCCCTCCCTTCTCTCCGTCTATGTGTGAATGAGGTTGTACTGTTAGGTTGGGAAGGGGGACTCGTCCCATGCTGACGACGCTAAACGTAAGTGTATATAGAACGGCGGATGTGTCTTAAATGGTAATATGTATCATATTTTACACATTATGTCTTTTGTTTGAGGTGTATATGATTGCCACCTAGGCAGTAGACCTGGAAACTTGCGTCGTGAAGAATGATTCGCAAAAGCATGGGAAAAGGAATGGTGCACTTGTTAGGCCGCCCTTCTGTCACCCACTCACACCTAGGTACTTAGGTATACGACTCTGTAGACACACTAGCCACCTTACCTAGTCTCATGCAGCGTGCTATTTATAGAATATGGTGGGGATTGAACCAAGATGTGTACATATACTATGTATACATAGTACTCCTCACCATGTACTTGCTTAACATTTACCTACACACATGAAGGCAGTATGTAGACTGTTTTATATAGCCTTGGACCTCGAAGCAGACGTCAAGTCGGATATATCAATTTATTTGCATTTTGCATGCATGATCTGGTTGCCTTGGTAGGTAAGTCTAAACTGGCGAGTCTTTCAAGGTAGAGTCACCGGGAGCCTCGGGTACCGTTTTCTACTACTGGTAGGTAGTAGTTCTTCAACTGTACCTATCCTCGGCCACACAAGATTCAGAGTAGGACGATCGAAATATCCTAGCAGTAGATGTGCAGTCGACGGGCCGATCCAAGAATAGCCGCTTATACGATCAATAAACGATCCATCTTGATGATGGTATTGTCATGATGCACCAAGTACGTACGGTCTGTAGATAGGAGGTTATAACACAGCACAAGTGGTGTTAAGTTTAGGGCTTGATTTCTCGGACGGCCTTGCCGAATTGGCTCTTGGTGGCAGCTATGACGATCCTAAAAAATAACCGTGGGAATTCATCTCTTGGGCAGGTCCTGGGCACATTTATCTGAGGAGTCTAGAAGCCTTCTCGAAAGATGATAGAAACTTAGCAGTATACAGTTATAGGTAGTATACTAGTGACGAGCCGGACAAGCTACCTAGCATAGTAGATGGACTAAAGTGATTGCTCGGATTGGTTACTTTGGCCGAGCTAGACTATACTAGGTATAGGGCTCGTCATAGCTAAAAATGGAAACATGATTTGGCCACACTGGCCACTCGATGCGTCGTGGTTCGCGTCGTTCGATGGCTCCAATGTTCTTTTGCGACAAAATGAAGACTCGAATGTGGGCTGCGCTCATTTACGTCGAGGAGGAGGCAGGCCGGAATTAGAGTCACTACATGTTGCCCATCGAAGGAATTAACTCGGGGTTCTGCTTGGGCCAGTGACTCGGCGTCGGTATTACTTGTCCCTATTTAACATTATAGACAGGGTTACCTAATGGGTATCACCCGTTAGTATCACCCGTTACGACTCATCGCTCGCGAACCTTTGTGTGCATACACTAGGTAATAAGCACGTAGTCGCGGTCAGTCCCTTCAGCTCGCTTACTTTCTTTCTGTCCCGTCGCACGCGTGATCGTTGCTTTTGCCCTTTTCAGCAGTTCTTGGTAGCAATCTCGTTTGGTAGTGGCAAGAGAAATAAGAGAAATGAGAAAAGTTGGCCTAGAATCATGGCCATAGTGGTGAATGGGGAAAGCGGGCGAGGTTTAAACCCCGAGATCCTAACGGCACCTCGTGTAGGCAAGTAAGTCCCTAAAGTAAGGAGTATATTAGGTACTCCAGAGTTATGCTCTTCAGGATAGAGAGAGGCATCTAGCTACCTCGTTAGTACACTACATATAGTACTGGACCCAACTCTGGAAATCTTGACTCAGTTCCTGGCCGCACTACTACCAGTATCAGGTACATGAGGCACTGTAAATCCTCAGGCCTAAATTAATTTACCGGTACACTACTAAAACTAACGGAATACTAGGGAGTAGTGTAGATATTACAGTACCTACTGTAATAGTGAGTATCTAGGTCAAGGTCATGTAGGTAAGCATATCCGGCGTCTCCTTGGCGCTTCCTTGACCCGATCATTATTGGGAGGGAGACAATAATAGGGCCTGATATTAAAAAATGACAACGACGAATTACCACTGGTCAGACGAGACGTTAGACTACCTACCACGTACCCAGAAGGCGTATTTGCCTTGTCGATCCCGCTCTCCATACTTATGTACAGTAGTGTACCTAGGTATGCGACTGGTGTACGGTACTGGTGTGTTCCCCATCAGCACAGCCCCCTTGAGTGAGAAACGGATGCGGGAGTAGAGGCAGAAGCAGGTTAGGACCGAGCTAACTCCCCTCTCAAGTATCCTCTCGACTATCTCGAGCATCCTCTCAGCGCCCTCTCAGCGCCCTCTCAGCGCCCTGTCAGAGTTCCGACAGACGGGCGACAACCCCGGAGACCCAGACGCCTACCCAGGCAAACCCTTGTAGCACACCTACTAACCTACACTAGTCTAGGGCGAGCGTATTCAATCTGCAGGACATTTTGGATTGGGTTGCTTTTGCTTTTGCTTTGCTTTGCTCTGCGTCGTTGTGTTGGGTTACTTTGGCTGTAATTCTGGTCTCTTGTCGCTTTAAACCAGTCAGTCATTCCTTTAGGTACCTACAGGCTACAGCAGTACGCTATTCACTCACACTATTTTACGGCACGGGTGAACGAGCACTGCGCGGATCAGGACGCAAGCACATATGCGAACTGACTAACTTGCGGTAGACTAACTGGACGAACTAGTGGTTTGTTGCGGAGGGGAGCAGAAGCAGAAGCAGATGCAGACGCAAACACAGACGCAGAAGCAGATCACAATAAGTGTACACGAGAGTAGGGGACAACAACGTCCCATTCTGGATTTGATCCCATCTAAAGTGTTCTCTCTCTCCCTCTCTTTTTAATTATTTTCTTCTTATTTTCATTCATTTTTTGATATTTTCTATTTTTATTTTTTTATTGAGCTTTTGCAATTGTCGGTTTGCGCACTCGCGCTTTGTTTGCCTGTGCCGAACCTGCGATTCCTTTGTCGACCAACCGACCAACCGGCACTTCCAATTTTGAAATAGACAGACGGACGCAGACGGGTCGAATAGGTTGACATACAATAGCGATGCCCTCCTTCGGCCGCATCGGCAAACATAGCAATAAATCTCAGCACAACCTGCTCGAGCAGCAGCAGCAGCAGCAGCAACAGGCACAGCAGGCTGCTTTACAACATCAACTTCACTTACAACAGCAGTCGTCGGCCGTAGCGGGCAGTGGAGGTGGTGCTGCACTGCCCCTTTCACAACCTGCAGCTTCACCATCCCAACCGACTTCCGGTCCACGAAAAGTCTCAACTGGTGGCATTGGTCCCGATTCTTCTAGCAATCCCCCTTCAGCCTCGCCTGGACCGCCACCATCGCTTGGCTCCACTGATTCTTTTCACCGTCAACTACAGCAACAGCAACAGCAACAACAACAACCACCAACACCACCGCAGCAACCACCACCACCACCACTGCAACAACCACCGCAACCACCACAACATCACCATCAACAACAACAACAACAACAACAACAACAACAACAGCAGCAGCAGCAGCATCGACACCAGTCACAGCAGGCAGCTGATAACAGAGCCAGCCTACCACCACTCCCTCCACAACACCAACACCAACACCCACAACCACAGCAACTACAAACACCGCAGCATCAACAACACCAGTCACATTTCTCATTAGTCAATCCCAACAGCCAACCTCGCGAGGTCTTGCGCAAGGCCAATCCCAACCTGCCGCCCCCACCTGGTCAGGGGCCAAACGCGATACCCCTCAATAAGCCCAACCTCAATCCTAGCCCCAATCCCGCCGCCGTGTATAACACAAGACAACCACCACATCAGCAGCAACAGCAACAGCAGCCGCCGCCGCAACCCCGCGATAACTTCGCTGAGCTAGTCTCGCGTTCTCAGTCGGCGCGGTACTCGCAGCACATCACCCCATTACAGACCCAGTCCATTTTCGGTATCGCCGCCTCAAGCTCCGTCGACGACTTACCGCAAACCTCCTCCGGCATTTCTCCCGTTATCCATCAAGGCCCGCCGTCGCTCCCCCATAGCCAAACAGCCCCCAGCGAATCTAAGCGCTCAGCTCGCAAGTTGATTCGGCATCTGATTTCCGGATCCTCAAGTCGGCCCCCTGCCGATAACCACGCTCACGAACCATCTTACGAGAACACCCCTGGAATCGTCCGTAGACCGTCAAAACGAGCAAGCAATACTCCGAAAGGAAACCCCTTACTAGCCAGGTCGATTGATCACCCGGACTGGGTTCCTCCCCAGAAATCAGTCCCGCGACCTCAGCCGCAACAGCAACAACCGCAACAACCACCTCAGCAACAACCGCAGCCACAGTCACAGCAGCCTTCGCAGCAACACACTCAGCAGAAGCAACAGGTCCCCCAGCAGCAGCTCGTTCAGCAACAACTCGTTCAACAGTCACCGATCCAGGGCGTTGGCGAGTTTGAAACCACATACCCGATCGGTCGGTCTAGTCAGGATTTACTTGTGCGGACTTCGCAAGAAATACTACCAAATACTACCATCCCACACGTGCCAGCCGAGAGTTCGCCTTACGACCAAGAGGAACTTGCCTTCCACCAGCAACAGGCCATTGCGCAGCACCAAGCTCAGCTGCTCCAGCAACTGGGCCACGGCCACTCTCAGCAACCGCCAGATCAACAGCAACAATTGTACGGGCAGATCATCGTCGACCCAGCGCAGAGTCCGTACCCCTACGCGCACTCGCGAGAAAAACACCAGGGTAGCAGCAACCCCTCCTCGGTTTACGTTGGCCACCTTACCACAGAGACTCCGCAACCACCTAATCCGGAGACTGTTTCGCAGTTATCGCATGAATCACCAACTACTGACTCGGAGCAGCCATCAGACAATTTCCATTCTGCTCAAGAATCCCCGGCAATAAGTCAAACGCCACATGAACCACAGCCCCCTCAAGTGCAACAGCAGCAGCAGCAACAGCAACAACCACAAACGGCGGCGTCTCAAGGTATGCCTCCGCCGCCACCCCAAGCTGGAGCACCTGGTCAAGGTCGTAAATCGGCAGACAATGATAAACAGATGCGATCTGTCGAACCCCCCCCTGGTCCCCCACCCTCTTATCGGCATAGCCAAGGCCCGCTAAACACCATGAGCACTCTTCCAACCACTCCTGGTGCTGGAAACGCTGCACCCAACTTTCGACCCGGCGGCGCTGGAGAACGGCAGCAGTACGAGGGGCCGAGTACTGAGGATCGTAACCGCACAAACAGCCCACAGCCATCGGAAGGGGTGGATCACGAGAAACAATTCAAGGATCTCGGTAAGAACCAGCGGGGATATGGCTAGAACAAGATTGCTAACACGGGACGTAGTAACGAAATATAAAAATGTCAAGAGACTCTATTTCGATGGGAAGACGCAGATTGAGCAAATGACATCCCAGATAGAACAGTTACAGAATGCTGTCGCCAACCAACGCATGTCACAGTCTCGGACGTCACTTGATGATAGTGAATACTCGACTAGATTTGGCCGCCTCAACGGAGCCATCAACAACCTCGCATTCAACATCCGCAAAGACTGGTGCACTCTACCAGGTTGGATCGAACGGTACGTGACGACGGATGCGGTTAAGACGGGTAAGCAGGAGATGACAGCTGTCGGGCGAGCCGTCATCTCGCGGTGGGTTATGGAGGAAATCTTTAACAAGTGTTTCCACCCGGCCCTCGATGTCGACCTCAGTTGTCATCTAAAGGAGATCGAGCAAAACATTCGCCGGTACTCATATACCATGAGTAGCCAGGAAGAGTTCGATGCCTTAACGGCCAAGGTAGTAACATGGCGGATGGCGACCTTGGAAGGCCTTCAACATATGCTCCACTCACCCGAAAGCGGAGACCACCGTGCTGATTTCACCAAGATGACGACGACCAATCTTACAGCGGCACTATACCAGCACCTCGTCGACCCCCCACCTGCTGGTGTAGACGGCAGTGCGTCTATGATCGTAGAACTGGCTGTGGGGATAGCCGCCAACCTACCGATGGAGAGCCGCGATGTAGCCTTGACATACCCGATGCCATGGGACGTGGTACAGCCAGACATCATGGAGACGGAGAAAACGCCCCTTCCACCATTGCCGGAGTTGGTGGACGAGCTAGAGGACAATAGCAAGGATGCCGACAAGGTGGCGAAGCGCGAAAAGACAAAGAGTGGTATGTTGACAATGCTTGGCGGTGTACCGCATCCCGCGAGCAGCAGAAAAGGTAGCACAGCCTCGATTCTCACTGACACGACTACACCGGCAGCAGCATCGCCCCCCAGGGACACCCCGAGAGTTCGTTTTGCCGGTTTCGTAGGAGTCGAGGTTCGAGGCCGCCAGGTCTTGTCCAAAGCCCCCATCTGGACGATAACGTAGAAATGACCAATTCACCTTTGCTCCCTCCGGTAGCGAAGCATAGGAGAGTACGTCTTGGCTGTCTTCGCCAATTCATTGGTATATCTAATGGCCTTTTAAGAGGGGTTGTTCTTTTCTCGCATGTCATAGAATCAAGCATCGGGCACGGAATCGCGAAGGATAGGTACTTTCTAGGGAGGGCGGAACGATCAAAAGCACGAGACGATGTGGCAAGATCTTGAACATATATTTCTTTTGGTCTAGCCGCCTTGTTTACGGACGTGCTTGGTTTCTATAACCGGATGCGTTGGAAGGGAACTTGGAATCGAGAGTGGATTCAGATACCCCTGATGTTGATGAGTAGAATCGCAATGATTACAGACAAGTCATAAAGCTTACCTAGGTTTTTTTCTCTTTTTTGTTCTTTTGATTTATGGGAACATGAGTTAATTTGGGTTCCATTCATGAAAAGGGAGACTTTATCAGGTGAAGCACACCGCTTGCCTAATTGGAGTTTCTGCCGTTGGCCCCTCCGAAATCACCAGCTAAAGATGCTCGAGGGACATGTGAAGCAATGCCTGGAAGACAGGCGCGCAATCCTTCTTCAGGCTTGAGAAAACCATTCATTTCTAGCTGTTTTCTAGAAACTTAAAACACGATACCCCTCTGCCCCCTTCCTCCCCCCCTTTCTCCCAATGAGTTTTTTATGACAAAGTGGTCTTGAAGTGCTTCGACCAGCAACCCCGCTATCTTATCGTTGGTAGTGTCACATAAACATCCTCACTCGCCGTCATGGCGAAACCAGCGCATCTCGAGCCTTCTAAACTCGGCACGAGGGAATAGTATGTCCCATCCGTATTCTAGCCCAAGACCGGAGCCAAGTGTCTATTTCATCCATCTACCCGGTGAACAAAAATCAAAACCATACCATACCGATACAGGCCAGCATGATCAGATAACTAACTCTTTTTTTTTTCTTCTTCGCCGCCGAATAGCTGGGACGCCCTTTACACGACGGAAATAGCTAATCATGCACACGACCCTTCGGATACCGGCACGGCCTGGTTCGACGACTCGGACGCCGAGGCGAAGCTCCTCGAGTTCCTCGAGGAACCGGATCGCGCACGGGAACTCGGCCTCGACACAGCGACGACGTCGTTTCTGGACCTAGGGACGGGGAACGGGGCGCTGCTCTTCGCGCTCCGGGATGCCAGGTGGGAGGGGCCTATGCTAGGTGTGGATTACAGCGCGCAGAGCGTGCGATTCGCTCGTCGGATCGAGAGGGCTCGTCGGAAAGAAGGGGCAGAAGGAGTAGAGGATAGTAGTAGTAACAAAGGAGAAGCAGAGGAAGAAGACACGGCGGGAAACAACGAGAGAGAAGCAGGCGGAGACGTAGACGTCCACTTTGTCGAACACGACATCCTCCATACCCCCGCCACGGCCCTCTTGAGCGCGGGATTCTCTCCTTCTGTCGTCGGCGGCTGGGACGTGGTCCTCGACAAGGGAACGTTTGACGCCATATCGCTGTCGGCAGAGACGCTGGACGGCACAGATAACACTGACACCCACGTCAACGCCAACACGGCCACCGATGACATGGGAATGAGACCAAGGCGCATTCACGAAGCCTACGGCGCCCGCATACTTCCTCTCGTGCGCGAGGGCGGCCTATTCCTTATCACGAGCTGCAACTGGACCGAGGCCGAGCTGCGGAGCTGGTTCGAAGGGGACGGCGCGGTCTACACAACACCGACCGCCCACGAGCCGGCCTACTGGGGCTTCGAGGTCGTGGGTCGTGTCGAGTATCGCAGCTTCTGTTTCGGCGGTGCCAAAGGCCAGACGATTAGCAGCCTATGCTTCCGGAAGGTCAGGAAAAGTAGATAGACGGAACGATCGGCGGTGAACTCAGCTGCTTACCCATCTAACTTCCACTGTGCCCCTTGCACCGACCTCGGCGCTTAAAAATCGGCAGACAGAGTCTACTAGGGAATTGCCGAGACCTGAGTTCCGGAGCGCCTTGTTCGGCTCGTCATTTCGTAGATGAGGTGAATGCTACGGCAAGATACCCCCGTGATTTAGAAAGTATGCCTGCTACTAGCACCATCTACGGATGCCCGGTGGAATGCAGACAATTCTTCCATTTACGTAGAAGTACGGTAGAACATTATATATGGCGATTGGCAGACGTCTATCAAAGCTTTTACATTTTTGTTCGTGGATTATAGTGTGCTTGTAGTCTTACAGAATCTCGCATCCCAACTAGAGCTACCATCATATGACGTTACTCGCTTGTTCATCGCTGCTCTATTGAATCTGTTTTGTTCTTGGTTCGGGAACGGGCACTGGATGGTACCGTCACTGACATCAATGCTTTACAACTCCGGGATCCTATTCTCTATGCTTGGGATCGACCCATTGGGGGATATTATTGCTCCCAACGGATAGACAGCAATCTCCATATCGACCCAACCCTAAATGGTATAATGGTATAATGGTGACGTAACTCGCAAAATGCGTCGGAACCAGGGTGGAATGCATGGCCATGACAAGTTCCGGAAAGAATTCTCTCTTTGTGAAGTTTTCTCTCATCTATGGCGACGTGTTCATTGGTTCTCCTCCTGCCCCGGTGACGCTACCAGCAGCGGTTGTGGCAAAGAATCTCACGTCCACATCATCATCCTTCTGAAGCTTCTCCAAGTTTGGCAGTATACGTTGCTGAATCAACTCCGTTGACTTGGGTGATGCTGTCGTATCCGTCTTCCCAGCCTTCTCTAAGCTGTAGATAGTGCCCTCGTCAGGTAGCCGTTTTAAGACACTGACCAACTCCGCGTAGGTCTTCGCTACGTTGAAGCGAATGTTGGGGATCTCGTCTTCTACTAGCTTTTCTAGCATAGGCAAGATAGACTTCCCGATCACGTCAAGACTAACAACGGTAGCCAACGTCTAGAGAGATTAGGACACAACATGCAAAAGATGGGATGCCTAACTTACTGTGATTGCAAAGCATGTCGTCATTCGGTATAGATAGTTTGGATGCGATCCCATCGCCATAACTTTTGGGATGATGGCCTCGCTGGCCCACTCGACACCAAAAACCTCTGTAAGCTTCTTGAGATTATGGGTTGCGGCCTCTCGGATAGAGAAGACGGTGTCACCAAGCCACCCCATGCAAAGGCCGCTCAGCTTTTCATCGAAGAACTTAACCCCGAGCTGACTAGCGAGAAGTGGGATATACTCGATGATAGCAAGCCTTACTCTCCATTGTTTATCCTCAGCTAGTTGTACGATCGCAGGCAACAGCGATTGCGATAAAAGGTCAATCCCAATGACTACGACTGTTAGCTATAATGTAGCCGGACTATCGGGCAAATAAGGACAAACCTTGATTTACAAGCTCAAGTTTTGAGATGATATGGAGGCGAACCTCGGGGAACTCGTCTTTTAACATTTGCAAGAACATGGGAAGAAGGTGATCGATGGTTCTGCAATATCGCGCATTAGTAAGGCTCTAGCGAGTCAGAGGGTAAAACGCACTCTTGCTTGCCCAAGATAGGAGCAAGCCCGCTGATTTGGGTGCCAAGAGCAGCCCGGACATGCTGAGATGGATCAGAGACTAGATCCTCAACGGAGCTCATGATATCTTTAAGAAGGGTATCTCGGTCCACCAAACTACAGAAACCAGGAATCTGGCCGGCAATAGCAGTCCGGACTTCGGCCTCATTGTCTTTCAAAAGCTTGACGAAAGCGGGGATCAAGTCTCGCGACACAGTTTCATCGTCTACGGCCTTGGCAATCTAAAGTCTCCTATTAGTCGGGCACGTATCTCATCAGAAGGCATGGTCCTACCTTTTCAAACCTATCGGCAATCATATAACGAACCCTCCAGCTCTTATCTTCTATCAGACTACGCAGAGATGTGAGTAGCACGCTGTGGCTGGCTTGCTGGTCTTTGGGGATGACTTCGGCGATGGCGATAAGGATCTCGACGGTTAAGAGCCGGACACTGTCTTGATCATCTTGGGCAAGGTGCTGAAAAAGTGGTATCATCTCTTCGATGACTATCGGCGCGGTCATCTCCTTGACGAACTTAGATAGGTTCGTGGCGGATTGCCGGCGGACCATGGGAGTCTCATCGTGGACCAAGAGGCCGAACTGTGTGCGGAGGGACTCCTGAACCTGCGGGGATATCTTCTTGTACGGGGCAGTGTACAGGCCGCAACCGGAGACTTTGGATGTGAACCAGTCAGCCTTACTCAGGCGGATTGTGAGCGGAATGAAATATTCTTCGATCTGCTGAGAAGAGAGATCTTGGCAGATCTTGTTGAGCGATTCGACAGCCTGGGAAGCGAGATCAGCCAGAAACCATAGAGGAGCGTGAGATGCCAACTTGGGCGACGCACCTTGTCTCGGACGGCGGGCTCTTCAATAGCAGCGAGGTTTTCGAGAGGTGAGAGAAGGACATGGCCATATTGAGGACCACCAACGTACTCGATGAAACTGCCGAGTTCCTCGCTCAATGCAACAAGGACCTCATCCTCATCTTCGACAGACTCTGCAAGCGGTGTTAGATTCTAGTTTGGCGTATGAGCGTAGGAGCGTAGGGCACTGTCTGACCATCGAGGAAAGGAATGAGCTCTTCGCGAGTGCGCTCAGGGCCGAGGGCAAGCGCGATGGTCGAAAGGCGGTGGATGGCATTGAGCCGAAGGAGAACATCATCGTGCTGGGAAGGGTAATCAGCAATGAGCACGTCGAGGACCAACATGGAATTGGATCTGGGGTCGCGGCCCTCACCTTTAGCTCATCGATGAGCACAGCAATAGGATAGAGCTCATCGTTCGCACTAGGCGCGTCAGCCATGGCGAAAAAGTAGGAAGAAATGCTTGTTTGATAGTGCTCAAAAGACTATTTAGGTTACGGGATTTGAAGTCGGGGATAGAAGGCGGTGGGACGGGCGGCGATAACAACGATGGCTGCGGGGGGTTGCGGCGGCGGCGGCGACGACTGACGACTATAGCGGCGGGAGAGGAGGAAGAGAGGGTGGTGGCGGCGGTGACGATGTGGTGGTGATGGTGGTAGTAGTGATGATGGTGATGTTGATCGCGTGGGTGGAGTGATGCAATGGTAGGAAGGCGATTTTAGGTCAATGTCGGGTGTCAGTCTCTATCTACAGCAGGTGGAGTATCCTTTGAGGAAGACGCGCTAGACGACGACAGCAAGGCCGGGGGGGTTGAAAACGGCCTCTGTGGTCGTCTGAGATATCAAAGATCGAAAGCAGACGTGAGTGGAGGGGTATCTAGCACATGAAGTTGGATGTTTTTGTGGTGGGTTGTTATGATGAGGGTGAGTAAGTACCTACTTAAGTAAATACCTTGCGAGGTAGCAGACGACATATGTCTCTAGGTAGGTCCAAGTAGATAGGAGGTAGCTAAGTACCTGTAGAAGGCTTTTAGCGGTGCGTAGGCGGTGCGTAGGCGGTGCGTAAGGCGGCTGGTTGGAGCTTAGGTATCTACCTAGGAGGTAGGCTGTTAGGTTGTCGCTGCTGGTACTGTTGCTGGTGCTGGTGCTGCTATCTTGCCTGTCCTATCCTGTCCTATCCTGTCCTGTAGGCTGTAGGCTGTATCCTACTAGGTAGGTAGCTCCACTACCTAAGGTTAGTGTTCAGGCGTCTTGTACAGAGAGAGTACTAGGTACCTATAGGTATATGCACGTGAGGTACCTACTCCTATACCGAATCTCTCCCGTTTTGATCACTGGGTACCTACCTGGGTGGGTAGGTAATACGGGATATGATATGCACGAGAACGCTACCCAAAACCTCTGTTGTAAGATTGCCTGATGGTGGGGTCGGCGGGGTTTCGCTCAAAAGGGTCTTTTCAATTCGAATCTACCATGATCCGACTTTGGACTTGACGGGTTGTATATGTCTCTCTCCTTTACGCATTTGCCTCGGCAACCGCCTGTAGGGCGAACTGACCCAACTACAGCGCCCTGGATAGGCAGGCGTACAGAATGATTTACGGGTTACTACCTAGGTTGTAGCTTTAGCAGGCTTTGTAGGCTACCCTCGTTTCTTGGCCTTCTGGTGGTTTTACTAAGACTATCAGCAAAATCATACCCCCTGTCCCAAGACTCCCAAACTCCCGTGCTCCCAGTCGCTCCTCAGTTAACCATGTATTCGTGCTAGCGTGTTGATCATGGCTGTTGTTGAATTTCTCCCCTCATAGACCTAACAACATAGTACTACTATGTCCCTTGCCGCCGACCGCGTTTTTTTATGAACCCTAGGGCCATTCATGCTCCTCCATCTATTGCGAGATCCTTAGGGGTATCCCCCAATATGCTGTATAATTTAAACATTTTTGAACCCTTAGTGATGAGACAATATTGTGAGGGGTAGTAACTGGACCTTATTGTCAAGCCTGGTTTCCATCGCGTGACCCAAAAGTTATCTTGAGTCCTCCATAGTTCCTTGAAGCATTGTATACTACATTGTCATCTGCCTCAAAAGGGCGCTGTGCCATTGCCTAGCGAGATTTTTGGTGTGCTATTTGGTGTGCTTGTTCTTCACCTCTTGCTCGTTATTGAGGATTTAACGTGTCTGGTGTGTTGGCATATCTGCCATCTCCTGTTCCCCCTGTATCTCGAGAGGAGCGGAATCGCCTTTATCTAATCCACCAAATAAACCGCGACCGAGATCCAGACCGATGACTCCATCACGTAGCTTGGCCAGATTCATTGCATATGCCCCCGGTGTATCAGCGCTAGAACTGTGCCGGAGGGTCGCGGAATTCTTACGACCTAGTGTAAGCGCGTCATGAGCTGTTTCTGTGGCTGCAAGTACACTCCGACTCGTCGAGAGACTCGGGGGCTTAGGACTCGGGGGGTGTTGCGGCGACCTACTGCCGTTCTTAATCGGGGATGACGTGGGTGTCAACGCGTAACTACCTAATTTTTGCTCATGCGCTGCGGCCTGGTCCAAATATCCGTTCATCTCAGAATCAGACCGACCGAAGCATTGTGCCCACCATCGTACATCGTTGAGCTTTGGAAATAGAAGTCTCTCCCGACCGCTTTGCCGATCATCAACCGTAGCATCATAGTCCGAATTGAGGAATTCGTGTTTTCGCGACAGGAAATAATCCCACACGGATCTAGTCCTTTCGTTCACACGAGCATCTATGCGCTGTTTCTCGCAATTATAGAGAAAAGTGCCGTATTGGCCGGCATAGAGGTGGTATAGAAGCCGACGTAGAAATCGTTCATTGAATTCGAATCGGGTTGGGTGCTGCCGAAGAAGTTGCCAAGTCGCGTCGAGGAATTGGTGAAAAACGGGTGAAATTTCATTGGGCCGTGTGGTTTCTGTGACCGGAGAGGCCTCGGATGACCTCTTGGCTTGTGAATTTTCGTCCGGGGGGGAGCCTGGACCATCCCCGTCTATATCACCACTTGCATCTTGATTCTTACCCCGGTGGAAGAATCTCCTGGCACCAGCAATCGCATTTTCAAAAGCCTCCCCGGCCCGACCGTCGGACTCTCCCGGTTGCATCGCCGAGCCGGCCATGGCATCTCGCTCGATAACGAACCATTTCTCGTGGCCCAGAGGCCCAGACCGCTGTTGGAACATGTGTCCAAATGATAACCAATCTTTCTCGATCAAGATGATAAAGCCGTCGATAGTGCGGTAAAATGGATCAAGCATCAGCTGGGACAGTGCTGACAGTTGGCTCGTGCGATCCCACCCATCTGAACAATGTATTAGAACGTGGGAATGATTAATACCTACTTGACGTGCGATTAAAGCCGACCCATCTAGGACACCTCTTATGTGCTTAAGCCAATTGCTTTTTATAAGGAGCTCGCGATTTGGAGGCAATTTGGAGATATCTCCATCCCGGATAGCTTCTATGACAGTATTGAGAGATTCTCTCATGATGTGTATGTTATCAATGTTCAGGTATGCCTTCTTCGCGAATGGATAATATTCCATATTTTCTGAGCCTTTTCCAACTACCTGCATTGCAAGAGCATTGATGGTAGGCCGGGCGTCTACAATCAAATTACTCTGTTGCGCACCATATATCCGCTTGCCAGTCTGAGAATCATGGTTCGCCTCGCTACCGGCGATGAGTTCATCCTCTAGACGCTCCGTATCTGTTGGCTCTCCCTCCAAGCTGGAACCACGGAGATCGACTTGACTAGACGAAGGGCTTGGATCTGCCGTGTCTAGAGTCGGCACCTCAAGGCCATTGAACTCGACTGTAGCCGAGGCAGAGAAACAAGCGCTGACGAGCTTCTCGTCTTGGATGCTTCGATTTCCTCTGAAGCCAACTAAAGGCTGCGAGCTTCGAGTAATTGAGCAGTTGTTAAGAGAGTGAAGATATGTCAACACAGGTATTCGGGCTCTCGAACGATATGGACCTGCATATTTGATGACATTGTCGGAAATTTTGGAAGGTACGACGAGTAGCCCCGGGTAGGTTGGAGAAAAGGTATAATCCTGGTTGATTAGGGAGATCCTCCAGCCCCTATCCACAGACTTCGTACTGATGCCCTGTCGCCTAAATTCGGCCCTCGGGTCATACAAATTCCAACTATTGAATGGCTTTTCGGTTTTGAGAGGCTGGTAACTGAAAGCGTACAGCTTCTCTATCGACCCTAACCGGCAGGTTCTAGCACGGATGTAGTCGAAGGTTTCTCTAGCGGCTATCTCATTGAGGAAAAGGAAATTTATCAAGCTAAAATCTCTCCCACGTATTCGGATAGAGGAGGGGCGCCCGGAGGCGCTCGGGCACGGTCGGAAGGTACAGTGGGAGATGATGGGGTAGGCAATATAGGACTCCCTGTACTTCGGGGCGTTCGGAGGTGGAGTGGCACCGTTCGGGGATGGGACCGGGTGAATAAAAATGATGTGGTGGTCTGTAAGACGTAGCTCGCCCGAGTACTTATCGCCAAAGCGAATGGCGTCGACGTTGGGTATCTAGGTGACGTAACGAAGGAGAAAGGTAAGCATGGAATCTAGAGACCAGACCAGACCAGACTGGAAAATTGGTAGATTGCGCATGCCGAAGCGAGACGAGACGTACATCCTTGACATGCATCTTGAGCTCTACGGCTGTGCTAACACAGATGTATTCTCCGCAGCAGATATCGGTAAGGTCGGGCCCTTGGTAAGTCGAGGGCGGCGCATTTGATCGGGGCAGATTAGGGACGCAGATTAGGGACGCAAAGGGTGATGGACTCGAAGTAATCGGGACGGTTGCGAGAATGCGACGATGATAACGTAACTGTCTACTTGGGAGTTTAAGCACATGTCTGCATATTGATGACACAAGCTGATTGGTGTATTAGGCGGCGCGTGATATCGTGTGGTCCTGCGGCCGTCTTACAATGGGCATCTTTCGACCTCCCAACGTTAACGTCAAATGAGACTTGGCAGCACTTATCCACCGCCACTGCCCGTAAGATAAATAAAGGGGCACTACGGAAAGCGCGGGGCTCCCGTAGTCTATCACAAGGCTGAGGGACCTGAGGGACCAGAGGGAATACCTAATACCCTAGGCAGTTACCTATATGTAGGTACTACCGGTTATGTACCTAAGGTATGCATTCTATTCCCGCCTACAACCTAGATAGGTACCTACTATATAGGATGTATGTAGATAAGGTAGCCTGAGTCGATACCGACGTCGCTAGCCACTTGAAGAGAAGAAACACTGGGAGTTGGGGGCTTATCACGGTTATCGATAAAAGGTATACTACACATGTACATACCTCCTTATCTCTTAAGACAAAGCACCAAGCACCACACAAATCTGAGCCCTAAGCCGAAAATCCCCTACCGCCAAAATTCCAGACAGTGCATGCACCACTGTCAGCTGCGTCCCTCCACCAAAACTACACGACCCTCGATTTTTCGCAAGTACTGCTCGCTCTGCCATCGCCCAACTATCCGGATCGACCACCGTCCTCTCATTCCTCTCACCTCCACAACGACTCGAGCAGTCAATCCAGAGGGAAATCAGTCAAGATGGCCACTTCAGGAACTCAGATGTGAGTGAATCAGATCTCTACCATTGTATAATGAATATGATTGTCGTATCACACGCATGACGAGACTGCCCCTCCAGATCACCTTGCGATAAACCAACACCCAAACTAGTCATGGCTCGCACATTTACTAACCAAACGTCCCCCTGTACAGTTCCAAGCGCAGAAAGTTCGTCGCCGATGGTGTTTTCTACGCCGAGCTGAACGAATTCTTCCAGCATGAGCTGGCCGAGGAGGGCTACTCGGGCGTCGAGGTCCGCGTCACACCCACCGTCACCGACATCATCATCCGAGCCACCCACACTCAAGAGGTTCTCGGCGAACAGGGCCGCCGCATTCGCGAGCTCACCTCGCTAATTCAGAAGCGCTTCAAGTTCCCCGAGAACAGCGTCTCTCTATACGCCGCCAAGGTTCAGAACCGTGGACTGTCCGCCGTCGCCCAGTGCGAGTCCCTGCGGTACAAGCTTCTCAATGGTCTCGCCGTCCGTCGTGCTTGCTACGGTGTCCTGCGCTTCATCATGGAGTCTGGCGCCAAGGGTTGCGAGGTCGTCGTTTCCGGTAAGCTGCGCGCCGCGCGTGCCAAGTCCATGAAGTTCACCGATGGCTTCATGATCCACTCCGGTCAGCCCGCCCGCGACTTTATCGACAGCGCAACTCGCCACGTCCTTCTACGCCAGGGTGTCCTTGGTATCAAAGTCAAGATCATGCGTGGTTCTGATCCCGAGGGCAAGGCTGGTCCGTCCAAGTCTCTACCCGATGCTGTCACAATCATCGAGCCCAAGGAGGAATCCAGCGTCGTCCAGCCCATGAGCCAGGACTATGGCGCCAAGGCTGCCCAGGTGCAGGCCCAAGCCGAGGCTGCTCGTGCGGCCGAGGAGGAGGGCGGTGAGGAAGCCGCTCCCGTCGAAGGTTAGGATTGAGTCGGTCGGTGCTGGACTCCTCAACCCGAAATCTCTGGTGATGTGAATGGAAGAAGCAGATAAAAAAAAGGAACAGAAGCTGTATCTGCAACGGCAAACAATCGGCGTCTTGATCATTTGCATTGGCACGGAGGGAAATTCACACGAATTACCTAAAATCAGAGACTCGATATCTAATGAATGCACAACTGCATGTGTATCTACTAGTGGTAGTAGAGCGCGTAGACGTCATAAGCAATCAATCATCGCGAGTGAACACATGTGGATCATGGCCACTGCTGATCGTGTAATTTGCCCACTAGAATTTAATCATAAGATGACCAAGACAACTGAGACGTCCACTATTTGGAGAAAAGAAATCTTCGCCAGGGGTTAGAATCCAACAAAACGAGAATGTATATACTCTACTCGTCTTAGAATAGTCGTAAGAGACCACTTTGGGCAGGAATACTCAAGATGAGGAGTAAATGGAAAGTGTGCCGCATGGGTGCACATCTCGATCTTGAGACACGCACTTGCACTTTTTTCTGCTGCTGATGCCTAGAGGTAACTTTACACGGCCGAGAATAAATGACCTTTCTGATCTGTTCCTAGCTATGATTTCGTATTCACAGCCCACCAAAAAGAATGCCTCCGGAACGCCAAATGTGAATTCCAAACCTTGTCCCCTTTCTCTCTTCCCACTTGTGAGGGCAATGACACCCGGTTTTCTATACTCCTACATCGAAAGCCAGGCCCGGGTGTCCCGGTAAAATCATCCTACCAGATAAGGTGTCTCGCCGTGAAATCTATCCCGAGAAACGAAACATAAAACCGTAATATTATTCATGCGCGATTCTCATCGGACAGGCGTTCTAATTCGTTGATAAACAAATCGCTTGAGAAGGAAATGTACAATGCGGTCGTATGGTGTGGAGGTTAACGTATGCATATATGACGTAGAGGGAAACCTAGATGTGATGTGTGAAGGCACGAATTAATTGCGATTCTCCATTTCGATGGTCTCGTAGGCTCGCGGCCCGTGCCCGTTCATGCCACTCTGCACCCTATTATTAACGTTGTCGCGAAGTCCAAAATCACCATGTGCTTGCTCTTCATCATATGCACGCATCAGGCCATCCCTGTCAGAATGGCCTCGGCTTCCTATGCTGGCTCGTGGATCTTGGCTCCTCCTAGATTGCATGCTAAGGCGAGTTTGAATACTCGATATCATGTCGGTTCCAGTAACATCCGTACCCTGACCGGCCAGCATTTTCGTCCCATCCGGATCACGTCGGGAAAGGTTAAGCAGATAAACGCCAGTGAAAGTGATGAGGAACCCGGCGAGGAGCGAGAGCGTGCCAACAACATCCGTCGTATTAAACCCGGAAAAGAGAATAAACGAGGCAACGAGGGTGGCTGTTGTAAATGTGACATAATAGAGAGGGTTAACACTAGAACCATGTTAGCGATACTCTAATATCAACACTCGGCGTGTCAAAGGGTCGACATACATCTGAGTAGTGAACTGGCTAAGTGCCTTGTTGAAGTAGTTCATCTGTGTTAGAATGCAACCACCAGTCAAGATCAAAAAGACATAGGTTGACGCGTGCGTGAATTGGTTATTTCCGGCAAAAGTGATCTTGAGCGCAATGCCAAATGCCTTGATAGACATGACAGAAACAGAGCCAACGGCAGAGCAGATTGACAGATAGATCAGAGGATTGCTCTTGCCGTGGATAGGTGCAACTTTGTAGATCATAACCACAGTGAAGATAGCCACAGCGACAGAATATAGTAGGAATCCTGGGCCACAAGTTAATATTCGGGGCAAGATATCGGAAGACTGTGTTGGCTCATTTTCCTACCTGGCCGAAGTGCATAATCCAGGATCTGGTCGACAGTTTCAACGGCCTCGTCAGGAGGTGCGTGAAGCACGATAATGAGGGCACCAAGGAGACAGATGGCACAGCCCAGCTTCCCGAGAGTTCCTAGCTCCTCCTTCAAGAGGTACGACCCCAGAACGGCGCCTATCAAGACAGTCAGGGCGCCTAATGGTGTCACCAGAATCGCAGGGGCGAAGGCATATGCCGCAAAGTTAAAGAATTCCCCAACAACCACTATGTCCAATTAGTCTCTAGACCATTAAATAGACGGTAGTAAAGCCTTACTCGTAGTGGTTCCTGCCCACCATGTAGGATTTTTCAAATATACAAATCCATCTCCTTGGAAACCATTCCTCTCTTCTGATTGTATTAAGCCCTAGCTCGAATCAGCAACATAGACGCAAGGAGCAACCGAGACTAGAAGTATATGTCAAATGCAGTGGCGCGGCCTCTATGTATCGTACCTTTTTCGTGATAACAAAACTCGAGCCTATAGTGAAAGAGGTTAGCTTAGCTGCTTGTTAATGGAACTGGTCACGGTGTGCCTACCAAGGACCAGACTAGAAGAAATGGCCAAAGCCAGCCCGATATATCTACCATACACATCCGCGTCAGTTTATGTTCTGTAGGTAGACGAGATGCGAAAGACCGCTTAGAGGTCGGTAGGAATAGGAGTAGAGAGTGTGATGGCCGAGACGCGTTGAAGCGAAAGGTAGTCGTACTTTTCGTCTATTGTCATAGCGAAGGAATGCGCCGGGAATTTGATAAAAGAATGTAATGACGGCAGCAAGAGAAGGAAAGTGAAAGTCGGGTCCGAGAACTCGCGCCGGGCGAGAGCGGCGGCGTAAAGAACTCGAGCGGTTGTCGCGCTTCAATCAGTAAATGCCACGATGGCCCAAAACAGCGACGGACTGGCGGTTGCGTCAAGTCGAGAGAGGTGGTCGACCACGCCCAGGATTAATGTAGTGCAGTGTATTGCAACGTCGCTCTCGGAATTATGTAGGGTAATTTAACTACTCGGCCGTGGCCATGGGCACAATTCAGATCGACGAGATTCGGTTCGATGAGCGAAGGAGGGTGGATGAGAGACGGCGAGATGGGCTACGGATCACGGAGAATGGTTTGCGACAAGAGTACTACTAGTAAAGGTTAGGTACCTAAGTCAGTCTATCTAGGCCAAACAAGTCCAGGATTGGCAAGAGGAAGAGCGAGGTTGAGTAAGTTAAATGCCAAGTCGCTTTGTGTGGTGCTAGTAGTACCTAGTGTAGGCAGTGCCCAGGATGTACCTAGAGGCTTGGTTACTACTTCGTGTACAGTACACTACAGTACACTACACTACACTACACTACACTACACTACAATACACTACACTACAATACACTACACTAGACAGGTAGGTAACAGGGGACGTGGGGCTCTGCTTTTTGCGCTTCCTATTGGTTTTAATACAGACAGGTGGGCAAATAAAGCTGCTCTCTGCTCACCTGAGCCAGTGTAACTACAAGGTAGTACACTAGGTAGAAAGCATACTACAGTGGTATAATACTTCCTTTAGTGAGCCGGGGAGGGAGCCCACCACCAACGGCGCACCACCAGCCTCACCTCGAGCAGGTCTCGGAGTGCTATGTCTAGTACGTTACGGTTGATGTAAACCTGTAGCCCAAAATATACACCACATGAGGTATCTACTTAAGGTAAAAAGATAGATACATGTAGATGTAATGAATAGAGGCCACCACTTCAGATAGGTACCGTATAGCGTAGATAGATGTTCGGTATATAATACCCGCTTGTATAGGTTATATTAGGTATATCTCCGAATCTTAACATATCTCAGTACCTAGTGTAGTGCAATAGACTACAGAGTATTAGTACGGCGGTATTAGTGCTGATGTATGTAAATACCATGCCCCAGTAAGTATGTCACCGTGCGGTGACTGTGTATGTGTGTACACGTGTATAATGCAGGGGACGAGGGCCAAGGCAGGAAACTCCCTACACTACACTACACTACACTAGTGTACCTACACTAGTCCAAATACATGACTACTGTACGTGTTGAAGCGCTTGCAGCAAGACTTTTTGTCCGCGTGTCTCAGGCCCCAGCCCGCCCCAGGCCCAACGTTTCGAGTCTAAAATACCAGGGATATTTATACAATTGTTTCTCGAACCTACAAGGTAATACAATCAAGACATCGACCACAACCTGGAGATTTTTTATGGAAGGGGAATAAAGAACAGACTTCGTAACTACAAAAGATTGTTGGTGTTCACGAATTCGTCTTGATCTCGGTTCCAAGGCTTCGTGACAAGCAGGAATGTACACTATGTAGTATATCGCGAGTACCTACGCTTGAAAATGGAGACGTAATGAGTGGCTGAGCGGGAGGAAAAAAAAAAAAAAAAAAAAAAAGGGAAGGGGATCAAAATTAAAAGTGACGAATTTCTCCCCACTTCAGCCGACAGATACTATAAAGGTCGCAGAATTCTTTATCGCCCGACAAGCCGTGTATCGCTAGACTTGGCAGCTTCCCATTACAGTAAAAAAAAAATCCTGTGGCCGAGGAATTATACCTTCTATCATAGCAAGAACATAGAACTGTTATGAAGTCTGTCAGACCAGGTACGCACGATGCCTCGAGTATCTGTTCGTTGGATTATTACGACGGCGCGAGTCCCCCACTCTATCTCTGCCTTCCCCCTCTCAAAACCAGCAACAATAGCACCAGCAACACCAACAACAGCAACAAAATCATCTTCAATCATACATACTACTCGTGTTGCCACCATAGTCCTAAAGAACAGTCTTCTTTTCCCCAAATGAGCCCGAGAGGGCTCCGGCTTCTAGTGCTTCCCTAGAACCATTTCTCTCAACGTAGACTACAACGGCTCTAATCCGTTAAACCCTACTATGCCTGTCCTTTGCAAAGATATGCGAACGCCTTGGGTATCAGAGTAGCCGAGTAGTGAGTGAACAAAAAGTAGAAAATACATCGCAATATGGCAAAGGACCGTCCCTATTAGACAGCCTCGCATCTGCACTAGGCCGAAAAGAACTTACCATTGGAACAATCTAGACCCAAGATCCTAGACAATCCGTGCAAAACTGATTTAATTAGTGGTCCTAAATAACCGTCGAAGAAAGAGGGGAGGAGGGGAAGGTTTAAAGGGCCTTCGCAAGTGCTGGAAGCTCAGGATCAGCAGGACCCCGTAGTAATGGCTGATGCTATAAGTGGTAGGAATTGTAGGGGGGTGTCAGAAATCTAGAGAGTCACGGGACGACTACAGGGTATCAAGCCCGAAGACGCTTGTAATCTATATCAAGTTAGTAAATTCATACCATATTGCTCGTTGAAGTCGAAGTCGAAGTCATACCGTTCTTGTCACTTGCATCATCCAAAACGTCCGAATCTGCTCGACTCCGTTTCCCAGATGCTGGTGACACTTGTACCGCATCTGTAGGCGAACCACCTTTTGTTTCATTCTTAGTTTCGTCATCGTCCGATTCCCAGGTAATCTCGTCATCTACTGTGGCATCCAAATCGGTTATTACGGACGACTTTTTCTGCATCTCTGACTCGTTGATGCCGTCATGGGTGCTCTTGTCGTCTTCATCAGAGTCATAGTTAATCTCGTCGTGGTCCTCGCCGTCCAGAGTAGCCGTGACACTGGTATTCTCCGAGTTTGGAACATCCGTTGATGGATTCGTTGGCGTTGTCTTGGGCGCCTGTGGCTTCAGTTGATTAATGTCAGGTGTCTCCGGGTTATGCTGTTCACTGTGTTCGCTGGCTTTCTGTAATTGTAATGCTGAAGACTCGCTTGTCGCATGATCTTCAGTCATGGTGTGGTTAGTCATCGAAGTTATATGTATATGTAGAGGGTTGTTTTGTGTAGGCATAACTGTGCCAAAGGGTTGCCAAATTACGGCTCGCGTTGGTGCACCAAGGTGCTGGAGCTCAACTTCATAACAGTCATCGCACAAACAAGTGCCGTCCCGCGTGCAAGGAAATTTATAGTGGAAAATGAGGGGGCAAATACCGTGCTGAGATATTGAAGCATCCTGCTCACGATCGGCTGCATCGGCTGTGCCGTCCACGGAATTTTCCTCGTTCTCGTTATCAAGCCCATCAGTTCCATCTTCCTCATTTGAAACATGTCCCAACTGTACCTCAGCAGTGATCGGAGGCGAATCATGCTGCTCATCACCGCTCAAAATATCACCCTCTTCGTAGTCTTCTTGGGGATATATACTTCCTTCACCGTCATTGTAGCCACCAGTTGAAAAGTCAGTATCAGGGCTCCCCGCATCGTCTATTCGCTCCTCGTCCATGGATGGCGAGTCACGATACAAAGCAACTTGGGTCAAGCCTCGACCAGCATTCGCGCTCTCCCCTAGCGCCATCATGCGCCTATTACAGTTCGGTTTTACCGTTAGATACGTGTAGATAGGTGGGGACGATTCCGCCCGCTCGTTCTTGACAAGTTTATCGTATAAAACCACGAGGTCGCCAAAGGTAAATTTCCCAAGGAAATCCGGAGTAGTAGACTATCAAATTATCAGACTAGATTGAAAGTCGAATTGATTAACGGAAGCTTACCTCTGAAAACTCAAGCCCAAGACCGTCAATTTCCATCACCAAGTCATCCAAAGGAGAAATCTCCTCGGAAATTACCTCTCGCAAGCTGGTCAAGAACTGGGTGAGAGGGATGTCCAAGGTCGATTTATCAGTAAGAAAATATTGGTTCGGGTCATCATCGTCGGACTTGGCGAAGAGCTGGTAATCTGTCTCGCCATATGAAATATAGATACCATAGTGGTCAGCTAGTTCAATAGGGTCATCTCTACCACTGACTCTAAGAGTAGGAGTTCCCATGCCTAGAGCAGTCGCCTCTTCGTTCTCTGGACTCTCGAGACTCTGGGCAAGACCAAATTCCACGGGTTCTGAGTCAGAATGGCCGAATAGAGAAGAATCAGCCTGGTGAGCATCGTTGTTGGCAGCGATCTGGTCATTAGTGGTACCGATATGGGATTCACCACCTACTTGATACTCTGAGGCATCATCAGCAGATTCAAATGCTTCCTCGGGTCCCGACTCATCAGCATGATCTTCCTTCACAAGGCTTGGCTCGGCAACCTCAGAATAGTCAAGCTGTTCGAGATTATGAGATACAAGAGGCTCATTATCATTAGCATGATCAGAACCCGCCGGAATCACGTCGTTGAAGCGGCTAGTTTCTTGCTGCTTATTAGACTCCTGTAACTCAACATTTGGGCTGTCAGGCTTGGTATCAGCCTTAGGGCTTGGTTGGCTAACGTCATGCTCATCCTGCCCCGCAATTAACGGCCGGTCGAGGGTTTTCGATACCCGTTCATTTTTTTCATATTCAGGCAGATCATCTATATCACTTAATCCTAGACCTTCCTTCAAATCGGAAGTTACTGGAGAATGGATGGTCTCCGCCTCAGTATGTGACGCCTTAATAGGTTCAGAGGCGATTTCGCTGGAGGGAGCAGGGTCTCCCAAAAGGGGCTCTTCATGCGCTTCTTGCGCACCTGTGAGTATTTCAATGGTTGCCCTGTCGGCATGATCCATAGCATCTGTATCCGCGGCCTGAGTCGTCTCTGCTGGCAGCCACCGGCTGGCCTCGACATCATTCTTTTCAGCGTCCATACTTTCAGCCGTGGCCTCGTCAAGATAGTCAATCTCAGTATCTGGGTGAAAACCTGGAGATTGAAGTGGACCCTGTTGCCAGATGCCTTCAACCGCTTGCTCAAGCTCAATCTCGATATCATTAGCAGCTGCCGCAGAGGCATTATGGTCGACGTCTATGGCATCAATCATGCCGTAAGATGAATCATCCCCTTCCGCCATTAGCTCATCGCGAGTGTCTGAGTTGAAATTGTGAATATCGTGGACTCGATCAAAGTCTCCGAGATCCATATCCTCATCAGGCTGTCCAGCTGGGAAATCTAAATCTATGTCGATATCATCGCCGAAACCCGCCTGGCCGAAATCGACGCTCATATCCATTTCTTCGTCCGGCATTGTTGGTGATTGTCAAATAGCCTTGATTTACAATTTGGTCTTCCCTTCAACAACGGCTGCTACTTACTATGATATGTTGGGGAATAATGAGCCGTATATCGTGTGCTTCAGGATCATTGAAAATTATATGTACCAACAAATATCAAATTCGCGGTCGCTAAAAAGCACACTGGCTGCCTTTCTAGTTCCGGTGCGAGTAGTAAGGGGCGAAGGATACAGGACACAAACGCGGTTTGTGTTGTAGTAGAGAACAGAGGGGCCCTTGGAGATTTAGGCGATAGAAATAATGGTGATTTTCTTAAATGTGCCCTGTCTGTTCTTCCTCAAGTACTAAAGTATGTGGGCGCACTTAGACGTAGAGGCGGCAGAAAAATCAGTTTGCTCATGAGTTAGCGTGGCAATGTACGTTTCCCGATGCCTGCCAGGTGATACTAATAGAGCCGGTCAAGGAATTCTTTTACGTAACGTCGAGGGCAGAAAGACTTTGCTGAATCTATCAGCTACTAGACGATCGGACACGACTGATGAAGAGTATGGGATAGGTGACTAATGGATAAATATTCGACCTGACAAGGATATGTATGAATATAGGTCTGGCTGTAGATCGCAAGGCGGAGACGTGACTGATGAGAGCCCGGCAGTGTTGGGGTTCGTGGAAACACAAGGGTTGACAGCTTGGGCAGATGAATTCATGTAGGAGAAGAGAGACTAGTTGGCAGGACGCGTGCGGTAGTGGTGGCGATGGAAAGTCTTAAGCTTTTGGGTTCTTTCAAGGTTGTTCCGGACGGTTCAACAGAGATCCGAAGAAGATGAAGTGCACGGTGGCAATATTGAGAGATGATAGCGTGATCGAAGGACGTGGGCACGAGTCGATGATGAGGCGGAGGGCGGGGAGATGGCAGTTGAGGATGCAGGTTGCGATTTAGAATGGGCAAGAATTTAAGTCAAGCATTTGGAACTGTCGATAGGCAGATGGTTTGTGTGTAGTGTTGAAAGAGAACGGCAGAATGGGCATCATTGTCTCCTGCCCAGCATTCTAGAGGGGCTACAGGGGATGCCCATGTTACTGTGTACCGCACTGTCCAGTACCCAGTACCTACCTACATCAAGTACTCCGTACACTATTAGTACGTGTATACAACCAGGTACATTGGTACCTAGAGGGTGCACAATAGATTTGGGCGAAGTGTGGCTTTTTACTACATAGTAAGTAGGTAAAGCTCGAGGTGGGCAATTGTGGCTTTGCGTTGACCTGTGGAAAGACAGCCCACATCTATGAATGCTTGATCTTTTTGGCGGGACAGTTGGCTTGTAGGTGCACTGCAGATGTACAACCGATGGTTAAAACCTATTAAAGTACTTTAGGCTACCCAATCGAGCACCAGGTACCCAGCACTAGGTACTTACTCAGGTCACCTATAGACTACCTAACCTATAGACTGCCTGCTATCTACACTAGTGCTCCGTTCCCCTTTGGAGTTGACTTGAATGAACCTCTAACCATCACCACGACAGCAAACTACTACACCTCCTCACCCATTCTAGCCCATTGCCGTACACTTCCAAGATGGTATGGCCCCAATGCCTTCTTTATAGATGCCGTCTAACACCTCTTGCGTCTCTAGGTTGTTCTCGCGGCCTCCATTTGCACCCGCGGTGGGAAAGCTGTCCTTTCCAGACAGTTTCGAGAAATGCCCCGGTCACGGATCGAAGCCCTCCTGGCCTCATTCCCTAAGCTCGCCGATTCGGGAACCCAACACACCACTGTCGAGCAGGATAACGTTCGCTTTGTCTATCAGCCCCTCGACGAACTCTACATGGTCCTCATTACCAACCGACAGAGCAACATCTTGCAGGACATCGACTCCCTTCACCTCTTCGCCCAGGTCGTTTCCAGCACTTGCAGAACCTTAGATGAAAGGGAGATCGTGAAAAATGCCTACGAGCTGCTCAGCGCCTTCGATGAGCTCGTCACACTCGGATACAGAGAAAACTTGACCCTCAGCCAGATCAAGACCTTCCTAGAGATGGAAAGTCATGAGGAGCGCATTCAGGAGATTATTGCACGAGTTCGTTTTTGTAATCGCGAGTGTCGGCGACAACATGCTAAATTTTACGACAGAACAAGGAGCTCGAGGCCACCGAGGAGCGCAAGAGGAAGGCTAAGCAGCTCGAAATGCAACGCAAAGAATCCGCACGCAGCGGCCGCCCTGGCGTGCCACGGACTCCTGTGTATCCCACCTATACACCACCTAGCCGGCCAACTCCAACCGATACCTATGATTCATACGAAGCCGAGAAAAATAAGTCTTACAAGTATGAAGAGTCCTGTAGTTACTAGACATCGATGACTAACTATAGAACAGGCCGGCGGCAACGAAGGTGAAGGGTATGCAGTTAGGAAAGAAGTCTAAAACGACAGACATGTTTGAGCGTGTGCGAGGAGATATGGGTGCCGAAGTTGACGACACTCCACTAGTACCAGCCGCTCCCACGCCGGCTACTGAACCCGTCGCACCACGTCTATCTTCAACCCTAGATCGAGACGCTATACATCTTACTATCAACGAGTCCATCGGGGCCAAGATCTCGAGAGAAGGGTCGCTCAGTTCCTTAACGGTCAGCGGTGACTTGAGCCTCCGCATATCTGACCCCAGCTTGACCAAGATCAAGCTCCACCTAACAGCCAACGCTTCGCATGGCGTCCAATTCCGCACGCACCCCAATGTTGACCGCAGTCTATTTACAAGCTCCAAGACTATTCAGATGAGCAATGTTACCCGCGGTTTCCCTGTGGATAACTCTGTTGGGGTTCTACGGTGGCGGACCGCTCCCAAGACTGATGACACGAGTGCTCTACCCCTTAACTTCACCGTGTGGGCAAATAAGGGTACGGGAGGTAACTACACTATCACGGTAGAATATGAACTCACCGGAGGCGATGTGCTGAAGGACGTCTCTGTGGTTATTCCATATGCCACGAGTGAGCCTTCAGTCAGCAGCTTTGATGCCGTGTATGAAGTATCCGGAGATAGTCTGGAGTGGACAATCGGTACTATAGAGCCGGACAACAGCAGCGGTTCGTTTGAATTTGACGCACAGGCCGATGACGAGAACGAGTTTTTCCCGATGCAGGTGCGATTCTCAAAGTCGTCACCGTTTATTGATGTCGACGTAAGTATCACATGATCTTGTCGTGGTTTACAGTGGCTCTAACCAATATTTCAGGTTTCGTCGGTGGCGCTTGTGGAGGAAGACGAAGAAGTTACATTTTCAAAGGAAATTCGATCAGTAGCCGAAAACTACCTAGTCGAGTAGATGAGTAGATGCTTCTATATTCGCATGCGATTTTGCCTGGGTTAGCCGGTTCACTAGAAATGATGAGATAAAAGCCATGGCAGGGTTTTGGTCACGGGGTGAGAGTCACAGAGTATAGTTAGTAAACTACTATACGGCAGGATGAGAATTAATACCATATACAAAGACGCCGAGATGATCAAAAGTGCGTGTGGCCGGCTGTAGGCAACATTCCCGAGCCGGTGAAGCTTCTGGGCTATAACGTCAACACAGTGAGACTAGATAGAGACGGCACTATAAAAGCCTGTTGCATTACGCACAACCATGGAAAAGCGGGTCGTCTCAGCACACTGTGCCGCTCAGTTTGTGATCTTCGAAAACATGATAAAAGACAGTTGCATAGTCCCGGACATCAGAACTTTTGTAACTGCCCTCAAGCGCACATTAGTGCCGACTCGGTGGACTAGGCGTCCCACGTAGAGATTTACATCATGAGCAGTTGCTCGCATGCAAGCACGACAGAGACCCTTGTCTCACCACCGACCAAGCCATGACGGAACCAATCGAGCTCAACCTTGTCGACGAGTCCAGAGTCGAAGCCAGGCTACATAATGGAATAGTGACATATAATCCTACCATAGAGCTGTTCGCCGGTGCCGCCGGCCCTACCACGCTTCAGATATGGCGTGCGAACAATCAGGTCGTCGCCAAAAACAGCCAGCGCGGGGAGCAAGCATCGGTACAAGCGATACGCTGGAAACCCGACGGTAAGACGCCTCGATAGTTGTAAAAACATATCCCGGGCTAATACGTACTAGGCCAGTTTCTCGCCGTGGGATGGAGCGACGGCATTGTACGCTTGATGGGACTAGAGACCAGCAAAGCTGTACACCAGATCACCATATGTGAGGCCGGGGAATCGAACATTACCAGCATTGGTTGGGCTCAAAACCTCGCCGGCAAACGTCCAGCCTCGGCTACTCAATCTCCCATCAAGACCTGGGAGCAGCTTGCATCACAGGGCCTCGATCTAATCAAGAAAAAGCCTGCCGCCGATTTACCGCGCGAGCTTACATTCCTCGAAATTGAGACCGCTCTTCCGAAACTAAGTCCTTTGCCTGCTTCCGGGGGCTCGGGGTCAGTTCGCGCAAGGTTCTTGAGTCATGGCCTAAAATACTAACTTCTAACTAGGGACGACACGTTCGTATTTACAACACGAGCATCGCTAGAATTCCTATTCCGCCCCTTCTCCCAAGACGACAGCGATAAGGTCGATGTCATGATCGTGGGTACAGACGACGGCCAGATCCATATCAGCATCTACGATTCCTTCTTCATAGGCAGTTTTCGGTATTCTTTGCCGTTATCGTTGGGAAAACAGGCAGAGTTGCAGCTTTGTGGGTGTGCTTCCCATCTAGAGCTTTCGACGCATGTGCTTGTCTTCAAACCATCCATGAGTGACAAGGCCAAGACTCTTTACCTTGTGCCGATAGACCTAACTTTTATTAACTCGTCACCGGAGAATTTATCCTTACTAGCTTCCAAAACAACTACGCTACAGAAGTTATTGAGATACGTCAAACAGGTGCAAGTTCATATGCTACACGAATGGCAGTCAACCCGAGAGCTGCCCAATCGCTTTTTAAATAGCATCAATGAGACATTGCGGGGGTCTGGGGCCTACGGTGAGATGAACATCGGTCAAGCAATGTATCATTCTGTTGTGACGGGTCATACATTCCCAGAAATCAAGGAATGGCTAGTTGACCAGCTAGCGGAGCGAGTATGTCCACTTCTAGTTAACTATTTTATTTGGTAGCTAACCGATAATTAGGGGCATAAGAGATGGGATAAGGCGGTTGTAACAGGCCTGCAGGCGCTTCGGTCTCTAGTTCACGAAAACTTCCTTCCCGCACTCGAGCGCATCAGCATCCTCCTTAGCCGTCTGCTAGGTATTGCTAGGTTTCACGAATCCAAAGCCGAGATCGGGTTTACCAGCGCACAAATCATGAAGCTTATGGACATCGTGTCGTGCTTAATGCTGGTTGGTAACAAGATCCTTCTCGTTGTGATGGAGGAGCTGGAACTATTCCATGCCTTTTCGATCTGGCTACGCCATGAAATCGATCACCTAGCATCCTCATCAACTATAGAAGATCTTACTGAGAAAGATGCTACCATGGAGCACAGCAAGATTTTAGCTTATATTCAACAGTACATGCCGGCAAGCCCCCTGAGCTTCTATCTTAGTAGTGTCACAATGGAAGACATCGAACGAGACCGTAAGCTAGCTGATGGAGGCAGCTCAGTCCTTGAGTTATTAGGAAAACAAATTAAGAGACAAGAGTCTGGCCAGCCTTATACAGGCTCGTACCCTCAGGTCGAGTTTCTTTGCAAATATTTGGATAGCCAGGCCACGAGCGTCCTTGAGGGGATTGCAGAAGCGGAACGGCGGAGTGTCCGATTCGGACAGGTGACGAAAATTGTGTTAGACAACAATGTATCGCGCTTTGACGTTCGCCTATCCGCTACACGAGCGAGGGTAAGAAACACGTACACTTACCGTCCTCTTCATATCTGAAACTAATTTGTGGCCTAGGACATCTGGCGAGGCGTGACACACACGGCCGTAAAAACCGAAAACGATGATTCTCAAGGTAGGATTGGTCCTCCCGCAAGGTCTAATACCCTCGAAACTAATAGCACATGCAGTCTACGTCTTCCGGACTTCCACGACGATCATAAATGGCATCAGCAACTCCGTCAGCACCGAGCTCTCACGTATGACACTCGGTAGCGGCAAAATTATAGATCTCAAGTTTCTCTATGACGACAGTCTACTCGTGCTCTGGGCACTAGAGGGTGCGTGCATAACATAACTACCCCCTGCATCTCGTTTAGGAAGGCTCACGGATACCCTTGAACTGTTCGCTGACCAAATCATCACCCTAGGCCCGCTTCTTCGATTGATAAGAATACCGCACAAATCCGAAGACCTCGGTTACCAGCCCTACACGGCCGGAAACCAGATCACGCCACACGAGCTCACCAATGAGCAGGTCACCAGCGTATTTCTGAATATGATTGTGCCTTGCCAGCCGAATTTTGTACCGGCACAAATGGAAATCAAGGAGGCCAGTGCCGAGCGTGGGAAGCTGTCGCCTAGATTATGCTTGCTGGGCAATGACATGCAGACCTACAAGGTGTTTGCTTTGCCTGAAGACCCATTTGGAGAGGCCTTGAAAAGTCGATGAGAAAATCTTATGTTGCAATGAGGTATCAATCAATCCTATCGGAAGCCATGTGAACGACGGAACGAGATTTGCAGACACGGCCTTTAAAGAGAAAAGACTGCAAAGGATAGTTTGTAGAGGCTTAGTACCGTGGAAATCACCACGTGTCACTATTAAGTAACCTTGCGGGTCTAAATACTAACTATTATTATCAGACTATATGCGGCTTGTGGGTGATTCCAGGCATCCTCGATAATATACTCTGTCTCCTTGGCCACATACGCGCGTCTGGTGTTCTGCCCCGAGAAGCAACATGTACACGGCATACTTTTCAGCTTGCTATATTTCGCTATCTATTACATGCATCTCCTTTCCCAAATATCGATCTTTTTGCCATGCATCTGGTCCTTTACCATCATGCTTCCTTCCCCTTCTTCGCCCATTCCCTCAAGACGTTCTTCTGGATCTTCCCGGTTGAGGTTTTTGGCAAATCTTTCACAATCTCCACCTCCTTCGGGACCATGAATCGTGATATAGCACTTTGGTTCTTAGCCCAGTGAATGATTGCTTCTGGGGCTAGTGCAGCAAGTTGGCCATCTTTCGCTTTCACGGTGAGGTAGGCTTTAACCCGCTCACCCCATTGCTCATCCGGCACGGCGATCACACCTGCCTCTAAAACGTCGGGATGTTGAACAAGCATGCTCTCCAGTGCTACCGAGCTAATATTCTCACCTCCTATGAGTAAATAGAATCGTCAGCTAAGACTCCCGGGGGGCCAACAAGGTGCAAACTCGAAAAGTAAGGCAAATATGAAAGAGGAGCTCACCACTGATAATGATATCCTTTGCACGATCTTGAATTTGCGCGCTCCCATCAGGATGCATCACAGCTAAATCGCCCGAATGCAGCGCTCCACCCGCGAAGAGCTTCTTTGTAGCCTCGGGATCTTTGTAGTAGCCCTTGGCGCAAATATTGCCGTAAAAGACGATCTCGCCGATCTCCTTACCATCGCGGGCGACATCGACGAGCACGCCCTGATCCGCTAACTCGGGCTTGACGACGCGGATCGGCAAGCTTGTAACGAAACCGTGGCCCTGTCGTGCCATCTGCGCATAACGCTCTGCTGGGGGGAGGATGTCCCACGTTGGCATATGATATCCCTTAGTAATAGGCCCGTACGTCTCTGTCAGTCCGTAGACGTGGACGGGATGGAGGTTTAGGTTTGTCTTTTTGTGGCGGCGTTAATTCATATACACATGGCGTATAAAGTCATCAGAGAGGTGGGAATAGGAAACACACCATTTGCTCGAATAAATGACCTGTTGGTGGGCTTGCCGCCACTGTGACGCGGACTGGGTTGGGCAGCCTCTCCGCTTTCTCTGATGCGCAGAGCAAGGTGTTAACCGTAGGGGCCGCGTTGAAATGGGTGATTCCCTGTTCTTTTAGAAGTTTCCATATTAAAGGATAGTCGATCTTCCTTAGGCAATAATGAGTGCCTCTGACGCTTGTTACGGCCCAACTGCGCCAAGATAACATTTAGCTACTGCTTGCATATGATATATGTATTCGTTGTATCTCATATCACTTACGGAAACGTCCATCCTAGAGCATGAAACCTTCAATATCCATGGTTAGTTGGCTTGAGAATTAGTTCTCGAAATGAAGCGCTCACATCGGTAGCGTCCACAAATATTTGCATCTCCCTTGGTGGTAATTTAAGCCAGATTCGATGACGTTGCCGATGGAAGCTAGGTAAATCTAGTAATCAGGTTAGCTTCTGTAATAATGAACGAAATTATCTGTCGTTAAGTTTAGTGTGATTTTTTTTTTCAATTTTTACAGGCACTTACGCCTCTATTGGTATAGACACAACCTTTCGGCCTCGAAGTCGTTCCAGACGTGAAAGGTATCGCAACCATATCATCTTCCCCGGGGGATTCTGGGAGGCCCGCCCAGCCTTTGATTTCTCGGCTTTGCTCATACTGTAAGCCCTCTGTAACGGCCTCGTCAAAAGGACCCGCGTCTGGGCCGTCTATTGCGTCCGTGTCCTGGGATATATCGTTAGTAGGAATATAACCTCTCAACCTAAAGTGCTTACAAGGTCGATGATGAAGCGAACGTCTATTTAAGGCTTTGAAGTTAGTAATTGATATTTACCATAAAAATTGAGGGCAGCTTCAGGAGCTTGCAGGAGTAGCAGGAATGGGAAATTTTTGATTAGGCAACTTATGCTCTTGAAGCCCGTTAAAAGAGGGAACAGGAGACTCCAACGACTGACCTGGATGAGTCTTTTTAAAATCGTCGAGAAGTGATAAATACTCTTGGTCGACGATGATTGAGTCTACCTCGGCAAAATCGAAGATATAAGTAACATCGTCTGATTTCAACCTGTATTCCTCGCTACATTTAGCCACATTCCCTTCACCTTACTTGCTGTCACGATCATTTTTAACATGGCCTCGTTCAGCTCTCACTAACCTATAATTCGCAGGCACCAGAACACCGCCAGCAGCAACGACGCCGAAGATAGATTCCAGAAACGCCGGCGTGTTCGAGGCAAGAATACCAACACGTTTGAAGCCATGTTTAAGCAAGAAATACGCCAACCCTCGTGCGCGGTCCGCAAATTCGCCGTAGGACCGACGGAGAACCTTCTCATTGGCTGTAATGTGGTAGATAGCCTCGGCGTCCGGCTCAATGGCGGCGGCGCGCTCGAGGAAGAAGGTCGGCGACAGTTGATGTAGGTGGTGTATATGGTCGAATCCAGTGGGCGAATTGCTGCCGGTAACACGCCCAAGGTGTCCGAGGAGACTTTTCAGACGCGAAGCCGCTCCGGACATTGTGAAGTTGGAAGCGATGCAGGTCTAGATAGGCTTAAATAATAATAAGATCTTCACTAAGACTTGATGTAAATTTATTTAAGTAGGATCGTCAGGTACCAACGTAACGTAACTATAACAGTGCAACACGCCTGCAATGGTAAATGGTAGCTAGCTAGCTACCTAAGTAAGTAGATATAGAGAGTGTTTTAAGCAGTATTAGCATTCCTGGTCGCGTCGACCCCAACCATCATAATCCTCTTTAAATAGAGCTGTTACGGTAAGAGCTCGGTTATGCGGGGAGGGAATAAGCTGGGGTTGGGGTCGGGGTTGGGGATACACGCTACTCCTATGTACATGCAGCCCACCCTAGGCACCTAACCCCTTAGGTAGTATTTATTTAAATATGTCTCTTACGTATTGTACTAATAAGTACCTAGAGGCGAGCTAGGAGGTAGCTATATCCGGGGATACGAGGTCAACGGAAACAATTCTGTCGGGGTTCCCTTTATCTTGATTGAATTCATACCTGGAAATACTGCTTGGATGCCGTAGGTGGATATGATGTGCACAGAGGCCAGATTCCCTTCGTCTATCGCCAAACCTTCTATCGCTCAGTAGCAAAGTGCCATGTTCGTCCGTTCCTTTTTCTCTGCTAGCTGATCTAGTCTAATCTAGGTAAATATAGGTGCAAATGACCTCATTACGTTTCCCCAAGATTGGAACTATTGTTCGGAACGGAGAAGTCCCAGACATTGGTGGGCCATTCAACTGCGCAACTTCGTTTTTCGAGGCTTGGGCAGAACATACTACGTTTCCGCTTAGAACGGACAGAATTTTAGAGATGATGAAAGGAGTACCAGCACAACAAGTTCTTGCAGCCATCAATGAGTTTCCGTCCCGAATTAAATGTTTTGGTTGAAAACTTACCTACCGAGTTAAATATACACTACTAGAGGCCCTCCCGTCCGGGGCAATACTAGGTATGTACTTAGTCTACTAGTGTATATGTGAATACGTGCGGCACGAGTAATTTACATTGTTCTTTGACTAACTGCATGGCAGTAACTTCGCCGCATAGCTTTGTTGAGTCTGCAGTAGATCCGAGCCTGGTCTGAGAACTAGAGTATGCAAACAAGATCGTTAAAACCATTGGTCATTTTCTTCAGCGGGAGACAAGGTAGCCCATAATTTAGGTTGGAGGCTCGCTGGCAAAGGTTGGCCCAATTTATCTTCTGAACGACTGGGCTCAGTTGGTCATAATCGCTTGTTTCCCAGTTGAGCACATTGGTTAGTGGTAATTGTGATGGCATGTCGACAGACTTGATTGTCTATGGGGTCGCTTGTAATCTAAAGTTGCATGGAGCCACGGAGGTATTTGCAAAAGACGCTATGACCAGGTATAACCAATTCAAATGGATTAATAACATGGTAAATATGCTCTGTTTAGACTGATCTATCTACTGTAGTGTCGAGGTAATCCGAGGCCGGCGACCAGTGTTGACGATCGGAAAGAATGTTCTCGTTCAAACTTGTGTATATTTTGCACTGTCTAAGTACACTATAACAGCAACAGCAATTTCCACAGCATCTGTAGCTACGGTACCAACCTAGTTTCCAAGCAGCATGATTGGAGCCAATACCGTTAGCGAGGAGAACAATTAGTGCCACCTTGATCAAGATGATACTGGGAGAGTACCATAAGATACTCGGTCGAAAAGGCTGACAGTACCAGAAATGATGATGACACTCAGGACAAAAGCTCATATACCCTCTGCCCGGTACCAAGAAAAGGGCTAGTCGTCTAAATCCTCATTATCCTGGTCTGCTGCGCCGAAGTACAATCACGTCTTCCGTTGTGCCATTGGCAGTTAGCACAGCATGATAGCCGGCCTAGCTTACGCATTCCATATAGATCAACTCATTGCCCTCTATATGGCCTCTCTATATAGTGCTTGCGTTCCCCCCCCCCCTTCCAGGATAGGTGCTTGAATGATAGAAAATGGTTCGCCGGTTAAAGTAGTGTTGCGACACGGACCTTAGGTCATTAGCGTGAGCAACTATGAACTCTTTTACATAATGTAGTTCATAAACAAGTCGCGCACTTTTTTTCTATACTTTTACTTTTAATTATTAATAATTTTATAACTAAAAAGAAATTTATTAAAAACTAATTAAATTTTAAATTTATATTTTTTTACAAGTTTTTAAATTATAACTAATATTATTAACATATATTATAAACAAATTAACATTTTAATTTAAAATACTTTATAAGCTAATTTTTTAACAAAAGTATTTAACGCATCTCCCACTTAACTTGGCCACCTAATTAAATGGGCCACCCTTAAAACCTATATAAAAATCGTTATTTAATTATTTAATAACTTTACGAATATTATAGTTATTAAAGTGCAGTTTAAAATTTTAAACTAACAATTTAATAAAGAATCCAAAAATATTTTTTCCAATTTTTTAGCTATTTTATTTATAGCTATATTAAAAACCACGCTAAAACTTTAGCGTAGTTTTTTGTGGAGCTTTAAATAAAATAGTAGTAAAATAAACAAAAATATTTTTGGATTCTTTATTAAGTTGTTAGTTTAAAATTTTAAACTGCACTTTAATAACTATAATATTCGTAAAGTTATTAAATAATTAAATAACGATTTTTATATAGGTTTTAAGGGTGGCCCATTTAATTAGGTGGCCAAGTTAAGTGGGAAATGCGTTACTTTACTTTTTAATAACTTTAAAAAAAATAGTTGTATAAAAATAAACTTAACATTATTAAATTTATAATTAAATAAAAAATTTAAAAGTAATTTTTTTCTTTTTTTTTAGCTATTTTATTTAAGCGTATATTTTAAAAAAAAAAACAAATTTACAAAAATTATTTTAATAATATAACTGTTAAAATAACTGGTATTAGTTGTAACCGTATGTGTAAACATGTACAAAGTTATTATCACGTATAAGGTTATTAGTCCGTGCGCACTTAATTCCTTTTATCGTTTTAGCTTATACGTTAGCAAAAGTTTTTACTTAAAATAAAAACTTTATTTTGTACAAAGCTTTCTTTTTTTAAAAAAAAAAATACAAATAAATATAGTACAATAAATTATATTTTATTTTACGTATGTGTTTATTATACAATATTATATAAAGCTTATTTAACAATAACCTTATAAAAGGTGTATTTTTATACGTTATAACGTATGTTATTATAAACAGTTAATAAGCTATTTAACTGCGCTATAGTTTTAAAAGGGTATAAAATACTAAGTTGTTTGTTACTTAGTTTGAGTAGCTTATATTAGCAAGTTAGGTTTAGTTTGGTGTGGCAACCGCCACACGTGTGCCATTGTGCCATTGTACCATTAAGTCATTATAACAGCCTGGCGGCTACCAAGCAGTTAGCACACATGTTTATAATTAAATCTCTTTTTAAAACCTAAAGTTTTAGCTTTTCCTTTCTTTTTACATTTTATACTTAATACATATTATTTTTATTTAATATACTTAAACTTTAAAAAGCATTTATTATTTAATATATTATTTAATAACGCTTTAAATAAAATAATTAAAAAATAATAAAAAATATTATTAAATTCTTTATTTAATTGTAAATTTAATAATACTAAATTTATTTTTATACAATTATTTTTTGCAAAGTTATTAAAAAGTAAAATAAGTATTATTATAATTGTGTAAAATGTTTTATAATATTTGTTACAATCGTGTAAAATGCTTTACAACATTGTATTGATGCTATAAACTAAGATTTTAAGCTGAAGAAAAAGAAAGGAGAAAGGGACAGCGAAGCTTACGGTCTCTTAGAATTAAATATAATACAATTACCACTTTGTGGGTTGTAGCCCGTGCGTTCTTTATTAATATAACAGTCTGGTGGTGGTCTATGCGTCACAATATTATATTAATGTTATAAACTAAAATTTAAAAAAAAAAAAAAAAAAAAAAAAATAGCAAAGCTTGCAATCTTTTAAAATTAAATATAACGCATCCCACAAGCTAGTTTTGCACACAAGCAAGTTTCGCACTTTTCTTGGCGTACCCTGTAGGCCACTTTATACGCAGGGGTACTTACTCCCCTTTATTATAACTTCGCAAAAAAAGGTCGTACAATAAAATAATTAGTACTATTAGATTCGTAATAAAATGGCAAATTTAATAGTATTTTCTTTTATTTTCTAACTATTTTATTTAAAGCGTTATTAAAAACTACGCTAAAATAATCCCTGCAAATTTGTTTTTTAAAGCTATACGCCCAAATAAAATAGCTATAAAATAAATAAAAATACGATTAAATTCGTTATTTTATTACAAATCTAATAGTACTAATTATTTTATTGTACAACCTTTTTTTCGCGAAGTTATAATAAAGAGGAGTAAATACCCCTACATATAAAGTAGCCTACAAAGTACGCCAAAAAAAGTGCGAAACTTGCTTGTATGCAAAACTAGCTTGTGGGATGCGTTAATATAATTACTATTTTATAAGTTATAGCTTATACGTTTTTTATTAATATAACAGTTTAATAATAATTTATATAACGTAGTTTATAAGCAAGTTGCTTATTTAAACAAGTTGCTTAGTTTTTTAGCACTTACTTTATAAAGAAATTTTTATACAAAATTTGTTTGTACATAAAAATAATAATAAGGCTATAACTTTACTAATATAACTCCAATAAGCTTTAACCCTTTTTTATTATAAATTTAACTAAAAAAAAAAAATAAGTTATTACTTTATTTTTTTATATTATTTAACTTTTATAGTTAAACATAAAATTACGCTAAAATATAGCCTAATTTTTGTTTTTTAAATATTTAAAAGTAAAAATAAAATAATATAAAAAAATAAAGTAGTAACTTATAACGCATTTCTTACTTAAATTGGCCACTTTTTTAAACCTTTGTACACAATATTTTTTATTCTTTTTTTTTTAACTAATAATAATAGTTAACTTTTAAACTAAAGCTAACTTATAGCTAGCTTTTTAAGCTTGTTAAAACAACTTTTGTTTATTTTTTAAACGTGCTGCTAAGCTTTATAATATTTTTTATACAACTTTTATTAATTGAAAACACGGTTTTAATTTAAACAACAAAACGTGTTTTCTAAAATCTAAATTAACTAAATCTAAAAAAAATTTAATTGTACAATATATTATTAACTTTATTACGTAATTGTTTTTATTTAAGCATAATAATATTAAAAATATAGCTAACTAACTGTTAAAATTACGTAAAAAACGTTTTATAATAAAAAACTAAACATTTAACTTTATATAAAAGCAACTAAAGCTTTAAATACGTTTTAATTAAAAAATTAATTATTAAAAAGTTTTAAACAAAAATTTAATTAAATATTACGTTTAGTTTATACTTATATAAAAAATAATAATTAAAAATAGCATTTATAAAAATAATATTTACAACTTTAATAAAACAAGATTTGTAATAAGCAAAATTATAACCAACTTTGTTATAACTACATTTAAACGCGTATAAAAACTAAAAGCTATACAACTAAGTAATACAAATTAGTTTATAATTATTTAAGCTATTTTATTATATAATTATATTATTTTATTTTATATTATTTTAATAAAATAAAACTATTTATTGTTTTAATACAAAAATATTAATTTATTTAGCAATTAAAAATTTAAAACTATAAAAAATAGTTAAATAATAAACAAGCAAAACATAAATTAAATTAAACGTTTTAATTTATATACAAAAAGTTGTATAAAAAAAGTTTATTGTTTATTTATTTTTAATAAGTATAAAAGCTATTATTTTATTAATTTTAAACAATATTGCAAAAACAACAAAATTATAACTTTTTATATACTTTTTTACTTTTTTTATAAGCTTTAGCTTTTAAATATTAAATGTTTTAATTTTTTAAAACAATTATATAACAAACAAATTAAGCATTTAATACAAACATATATTATTTATATTAAAAAAAAAATTTTTTAACACGTTTTTTTATACGTTTTTTACAGGGTTGGCAATTAGTATTACTAAAACACGATTTTAGTACCTTGTAGTACTAGTGTAGTACTTAAAATAACTTTTAAACAAAAAAAGCTAGAAATAAATAAAATACACCATTTTAAAGCCCTTTTTAAAATAAATTTAATAATATAACTTTTTTTAATTAAAAGTGGGTCTTTAATTAGTAATTGCCAATTAGTACTAAAAGTAGTAAATTAGTATTAAAAAAGTACTACAAAAGTACTACAAGCAATTATATGTTTAAGACCCACTTTTAACTAATAAAAGTTATACTATTAAATTCCTTTTAAAAAGGGCTTTAAAATGATGTATTTTATTTATTTATATTTAATTTCCTTATAAAGTTATTTAAAAATCTTTAAAATGAAAAAAATACTAGTAGTAACTAATTTGCCAACCCTGGTTTTTTAAGTTTATAATTTTAAATAACGTATAAAAAAGTTTTAAAAAAACAAAATTAAAGCTATATAACTTAAAATATATTATTAACTAGCTAAATTATTGTTTAATTACTTTTTAAATTAAAATTTTATTTTTAACTTTATTTACTTATTAACAATTTATAACTTTAAACAACTTAATTAAAGCTTAATTTTTATTTTAATATATTAAATTAAAAATTATATAATATTAAAATAATTTTTTAACATTTATTATTAAAAATATAAGCTAAATTATATATAATATAATTAATATTATATACTATTTTATGTTATTAAAAAAAAATCGCAACTTTTTATAAAACAAATTATTAGCTTAACTAACGTTGTTATATAAAAAAAACCTAATTACAAAATAAAAAATTTTTTATTAACGCATTGTTTAATTAACCGGATTATTTAATTAACTAGATCATTTTTTGTACGCTTTGTATACACATTTAAAAATAACTTAACAACTATTTATATAATTAATATTAGCTATTTAGATTTTGATTTATTAAATATTTTTATATTATTTTAATAAGTTTGCATATTATAACTAAGTTTGCTGCAAACTTTATAGCGTTTAGCGCAAGTTTTTTTTTTTTTGTATAACAATTATTTTAACAATTTTTATAATTTATTTTTTTAGCAATGTTTTTTGCAGCTTATAAATTCTTTACTTTTTTTATAGTAAAGAATTTTTTATTTTGTAATCAAGTTCTTTTTGTATAACAGCAGCAGCTTAGCTAATAATTTGCTTTTTAAAAAGTGTTATAAACCAACAGGAAAACGGCCTGAAAGGAAGACCTAGCGCGGTTATAAACCAGATAAAAGGCTGGACCAAAAGACAAGCTACAGCTAATTATAAGCGCAAAAGTCACGTAATAAATAGTTAAAATAAGTTTTTATTTATTGCTATTTAAAAAATATATAAAAAAAAAATATTATAAAAACATAAAAAGTTCTTTTTATAATTAGCATTAATTTTTTTTTATTTTACTGTTTAATTTAAGCTTATAATTTAGTTTTTAAAATTTATTATAAAAAAGTTAATTTTTTAACAATTATTTATAATATTTGCGCAATATTTTTTATATTACTTTTTACTAAATGTTACTTTTAGTTATAAAATTAAACAACAACTTTTATTTATAAATAAACTAACTTATATAAAAAGTTTATATATTATAAAAATAAAACCTAATTGTTATATTTTAAACAGTTAACTTATTTAGTATTATATAACATTATGCAAATATAAAACAAAATAGCAAAACTTATAAAACTAACTTTAAAAGCAATAACTTTTGCTTTAAATTAGCTATAAATAAAAATTAACTAATTTAAATTAACAAATTAATATTTTAACAAACAGGTTACTAATATATAATGCGCAAACTAGCAACTTAAAAATTAATTTAACAATATGTTTAAAATTAAATACTATAAGCTTAACAAACTAAACAAGTTTAAAAATTTTTAAAAACACTTTAAAGAATTTTTAATTTAAGTTAAAGCTTATATAAAGCATTATAAAAAAAATTTTTTTATGCAGCAAAATTTTTAGCAAAAAGTGCGCTAAAATAGTTTAAACTATAAATAAATAAAAATATAAAAACAAAAAAAAACAATTAAAGCGTTAAAACTAAAAATATGTTTAAAAATATAAACAGATTTGCTAAAGCTTTAATAAACATATATAATAATCTAGAAAAAAAACAGCAAGCTAAACAGCAGCTGCTAAAAATTAAACAAACTAAACTAGCATATAAGTATATAGCAAAGTTTTGCAAACTAGTATTATAAACCTTATAAAATAACAATAACATTTTAATAACAATCTTTTATAAAAAACTAAAAAATTTAGTTTAAAATAAGCTTTATAAAAATAATTAACTAAAAAATTTTAAAAAGTATGTAGCTAAAGCAATTAAAATTAATAATTAATTATTTAAAAAACAATAATAATAAAAAAGGCAAAAATTAAATTTTATAGCTAATACAAAACAAACTTAAAAAATATAAATAATAGCAACAATGTTAAATGGGCTTTATACAATATTGTATAGTAAACATACGCGTAAAATAAAATATAATTTATTGTACTATATTCATTTATATCTTTATATAAGAAAAGGAGGCTTTGTACAAAGCAGAGTTTTTATTTTAAGTAAAAACTTCTGCTAGCGTACAAGCTAATACAATAAGGAGAATTAGGTGCGCACGTGCTAATAACCTTGTACGTAACAATAATTTCGTACATGCTTACACGTACGGTTGTAACTAACACCAGTTATTTTAACAACAAAAATATATTTAAAACTAATAAAACTTAAAGCTGTAACTATTACAAAACTTTTTAAAAAAAATAAAACTAAGTTAAATGTTTTAATTACAAACAAAAAAAGCATTATATAAAAAAATACAAAAAGCTTAAGCGATTACAAAATAAAAAACATTTTAAAATAGCAAAAGTATTTATAATAAAAATTTAAACAAAATAAACTATTAAGCAGTAATAACAAACAAAATATATTAAAAAATATAATATATATTTAAAACTATATTAAAAATACAAAGTATACTTATATATAAAAAAATTAGTATATGTATAAAACATAAAATATTTTTGCTAAAAAAATATTAACAACTATTATATTTATATAAATAAATAAACTATAAAAAAAAAAAGCATAAAATAATAACTTTTATTTATAAAACTGTAAGTATTAACAATAACTTTATAAACAATAATTAGCTAAAAAAAGAATAATGCTTAGCAAAAAAAAATTGTAAGTATAAGTAATATAACTATTTAATTTAAGCTTATAGTTTAGTTTTTAAAATTTATTATAAAAAAGTTAACTTTTTAACAATTATTTACTGTATTTGCATAATATTCTTTATAACACTTTTTATTAAATGTTATTTTTAGTTTTACGGATTATATAACAAACTTTATTTATAAGTAAACTAACTTATATAAAAAGCTTATACGCTATAAAAATAAAACCCGATTATTATATTTTAAACAGTTAACTTACTTAGTATTATATAATATTATGCAAGTGTAAAGCAAAATAATAAAACTTATAAAACTAATTTTAAAAGCAGTAACTTTTGCTTTAAATTAGCTATAAATAAAAATCAACTAACTTAAATTAATAAATTAGCACTTTAATAAACAAGTTATTAATATATAACATATAAACTAGCAATTTAAAAATTAATTTAGTAATATATTTAAAATCAAATAATACAAGCTTAATAAACTAAACAAATTTAAAAAATCTTAAAAACATTTTAAAAGATTTTTAATTTAGGTTAAAGCTTATATAAGGCATTATAAAAAAGATTTTTAAAAAAAAAAAAAAAAGTTCTTTGTACAGCAAAATTTTTAGCAAAAAGTACGCTAAAATAGTTTAAACTACGAATAAAAAAGTATATAAAAACAAAAAAAAATAACTAAAGCGTTAAAACAAAAAATGTGTTTAAAAATATAAACAGATTTGCTAAAGCTTTAACAAATATGTATAATAATTTAAAAGAAAAATAGCAAGTTAAACAGTAGCTGTTAAAGATTAAACAAACTAAACTAGCATATAAGTATGCAGCAAAGTTTTGCAAACTAGTATTATAAACTTTATAAAATAATAACAATATTTTAATAGCAATCTTTTGCAAAAAAATAAAAGATTTAGTTTAAAATAAACTTTATAAAAATGATTAACTAAAAGATTTTAAAAAATATATAGTTAAAGCAATTAAAATTAATAATCAATTGTTTGAAAAATAGTAATAAAAAAAAAAAAAAATTTTATAACTAATATAAAATAAACTTAAAAAATACAAATAATAGCAACAAAAATATATTTAAAACTAATAAAACTTAAAGTTATAACTATTATAAAGCTTTTAAAAAAAAAAAAAACTAAATTAAATGTTTTAATTGTAAGCAAAAAAAGCATTATGCAAAAAAGTATAAAAAGCTTAAGCGGCTATAAAATAAAAAACACTTTAAAATAGCAAAAGTATTTATAATAAAAATTTAAACAAAATAAATTATTAAGCAGCAATAATAAATAAAATACGTAAAAAAATATTAATAATTGTTATATTTATATAAATAAATAAACCACAAAAAAAAAAAAGAAGCATAAAATAATAATTTTTATTTATAAAACTACAAGTATTAATAATAACTTTATAAACAGCAATTAGCTAAAAAAAAAATAATGCTTAACAAAAAAAGATTGTAAGTATAAGTAGTATAACTATTAAAATAATTTAAAATAGTTTAAAAATGCAGTAGCAAAATTAATTTAAAAAAAAAAACATGTAATACTAAACTATTAAAAACAATTAAATAAAACGAAAACAAAATTTTAAAACTATTTATAAAGTATTATAAAAAGAACTAACGGGCATATAATAGCTAAAATTAGCAAAAATTTAAAAAATAAAAGAATTTAAATTATTAATAAAAACAAGAACTAATATTACTAACAATTTAAAAACGATTATATAACTTATAGCAATAAATTATTAATACAATAAAATAATAATGCTAAACAAAAATTAGCTGTTGTTAAAACATAAAATGTATTATAAGATTTTTTAAACATATTGTATAATATATTGATATTATATTTATATAGTAAACAAAATATAAAACTAATAGTTTTTATAACAAATTAATTAAAACTTAATAAAAAAACTATATAAAATTAATAAGGTTAAACATTTAATATTTAAACATTAAAATTTAAATAAATATGTTATTTTTAAAAAGAATTTAAAACAAACGTAAAAATGTATTAGTTATAAAAAAAAATTAAAATTATATGCTTATAACTAATGTTAAATATATGCAATAAAAAAATTAAAGATTTATAAAATTAAACAAAAAGCTAAAGCTAAAGCTATTATACAAAAACTTACTTTTAAAAAAAAAAAGAAATTATTTTTATAAACAAAAAAAAATCTAAAATAGCAAGCAGCAGTATTTTTTAATATAATATTTAAAATGTTAGCTTAAAATAATAAAAATAATAAAAACAAAAGTAAAAACTGATAACAAAAAGCTAAAAAAATAAAAAACAACAATAAGCAGTTAGCATAAACTAATAACTGTTTTATTTAGTTAAAAGATTTTTGTATGTAGCAAATATATATATAAAAGCATAAGTATTAATAAACATAAGCTATTAAAAAAAGCAAATAAAAGTTTTACTTAATACAAAAGCTTTACAAAGTTTTATTTTTTTATAATTTATTTAAAAAACAAAAATATTAATAAAGTTTAAAAACAACTTTTATTTATTTATAATAGTTAATAAAAGTTTTAGTATTTATAATAATAATATAATTAAATAAAAAACTGCAAAACTTTTTTTTAACATTTATAGTTATAAAAAAAAACTTATGCTTAATATTATTAATATGTACAGTTTTAATACAATTTTAAAAATACTTTAGTTAAAAAAAAGCAATTTTAAAATGGATTAAAGTATTAGCTAGCTTTAATAAAATATATTAAAAAAAAACTTAGCTTTTAATAAGCTAAAAAAAGCGTTAAACAAGTTTAAAAAAAGCATAACAATATGTTTAGTAGTTAAAAAACTAAAAGCAGAACAAAAAAATAACGTATTAAAAAAGTACGCAAAGTTTGCTAACCTGTTTAAACAACCAAAAAAAACAGGATTGTTAAAACATAACAAATAAAATTACTATATACTTTTAAAAAAAAAATAACATTTAAAACATTTTTTAATATATTAAATAAACTAAAATTAGCTATAAAAGCTGGATTAATATTTAAAAAAAGATTTAAAAAAAAGATTTATTTAATTGTTATAATTTTTAGCAGAATATTTAATTTTATAAGTATTAAAAAAAATAAAAAAAAACAAAAAACCGAAATAAAAATTAATAGTTAATTATTGCTATAAAAACTTTATAACGTAAAAATTTGCGGAACTAATATTATAAATTAACAATTTAAAAAATTAATTTTATAAAGCAAAATAGTTTATAGCGCTAAATTTGCTAAACGCTTATTACTAAATACAAATAGCAAAAAAAAAACAAATAAAAAACAGTATTTAAAACATTTTACAGATTATATAAATATTAAGTAATATTATTTAGGCTTATTAACGCATTAGCAAGTTTTTAAAAAATAATTATAAATATGTTATAAAACTATTTAAACTAAATTATAATAGTTTATTTAAACAACATTTTAATTTATTTAAAAACTTTAAAAAAATATAAAAAATATGTTAAAAAAATATTTAAAGCATTATAAAATGTTAAACTAAAAGTTTATTTAAATAAAAGCAAGTTTTATATATAAAAAGTGAACTTTTTAAAATTTATTATAACTTTAAGCGAAATAAAAATTTAGAAATTTAAAATTAAAGCAATAAAAAAATAGCTTATATTAAACAGTATTAAAAATATAAAATTGTTTATAAGATTTATTAACTATATATAACTTTTAGTTGCAAAATTTAAAAAATATGTAGCATTATTTACAAACTTTATAAAAAAAAACGCAGTATTTAAATAAAAAGCAGAAAAGCAAAAAGCGTTCAAATAAATTAAAAAAGCAATTTTTATAAAACTAGCAATATAGTTATTAAACTTAAATAAAAAATTTAAAGTTAAAGTTAACGCATATAATATAGCCAAGGTTGGTAATTAGTATTGTAGTATAAGTAATTTTTGTAGTATTACTACAGTAGTATTAGTACTACATTAGTACTACTACTGTAGTATGTAGTACTACTACAGTAGTATTAGTATTGATTTGTAAATACTACTGTAGTATTAGTACTACATTAGTACTACTACTGTAGTATGTAGTACTACTACAGTAGTATTAGTATTAATTTTCAAATACTACAGTAGTATTTAGTACTACTACTGTAGTATTTATACTACTGTAGTACTACTAAATACTACTGTAGTAGTACTAATGTAGTATGTAGTACTACTAATTACCAACCCTGAATATAGCAATAAGCAAACAATTAAAATAACAAAATAAAAACAAAAAGCTATATTTAGTAGCATTTTTTTTAAAGAAATTTTTAAAACTAGCAATAAATTATTTAATACTAAATAAAAAGCTTATAATTATAGTTTAAGCATTTAAAAAATAAAAACATTATTTAAATAAAACTTTAATACTAGTTAAAATTTATTTAAATTATAAAAACCTAATTTTGTTTATAATAACTAAAGTTTTAAACAAACAATAAATTAAATAAGCAGAATTTTTATTGCAATTTAATTTTAAAATTATTTATATTAAAAGCAAAAAGAATTTAAAAGCAAATATTTTAAGCTAAAGAAATAAACATAAAATAAATTAACTAAAAAAAAGTTAGGTATTATTTTAAAAAAGATTTAAAAAAACTTTTGTTTTAGTATTAGCATATATAAAACAATTGTTTAATAATTAATAAATAAAACAAATTAAAAAAACAGCACTGTATTTAGCACTAAATATAATATTAAGCTTAATTAACAAAAATAAATAGCTTAAATATAAAACAAAAATAATAATACTTAATAATTTATAAAATAAATTTGTTTAACATTTTTATAAAACATTATTATATAAACATTAAAAGTTTTATAAAACTTATAAAAGGTTTAAACGCAACTTTATAATATAAAATTAAAACTAGATATTTAAAACAATATACAAAAAGTATAACTTTTGCAAAAAAGTAAAAGCAGCAAAATATAAACTTTATAAACTGCTACAACTTATTAAATTATTTAACAAAGTATAAAAAGTTATATTATTTAATTTTATTGTTAAGCTATTAAAATTAAAAAAACTAATAACAAAAGTTAAATACAATTTAATTTTAGTTATTATAAACAAACTTATAAAGTATAAACATTTTGTATTATATAAAAAATTTAATACAGCAAAAGAATTTGCGTATATAATATTGCAATATGTTTTTAATAAATATAACATTTTAAAAAAAGCTATTATAAATAAAAGCATTATTATAGCTTTTAAGTATTAGCAATTATTAATAAAAGCTTTAAAAATTAAATATTAATTATTTATAGTTTATTATTTATAAACAAATAAACAAACCAAAAGATTAAATTAAACATTAAAATAATATTTACAGTATTATTTTAATAAATAACAAAATAATTAAATTAAGTTATTATTTTTAGCAAAATTTATATATAACAGCTTAAGCAACAAAAATATAAAGATGTTACTATTTAAAACAAACTATAAGTTTAATTTAAAAAACAACTAAATATAAATTCTAAAAGCAACAGCGTTAATAATAAAAAAATAAACAAATAAGCTTATTAAAATATAATAAAGACTTAAAAACAATTTAATATTTATTTGGCAGCGTATAAAAATATATTACAATAAATTAAAATTGTTAAAGCTAACCTTAAAAAAATATATATATATTTTAAAAAAAAACATTAAAATTAAACAATTTAATAACAAACTAGATTTTAAACAAATTAAACTATTAAAAATTAAAAAAGTTATTTTAAAAACTAATTATTAATTATTATTATTTTATAAAATAAAAATATATTTAATTTTTTATATTTTATTATTAAAAAAAGTATTAAACAACATTATATTAAAAACGTTTATTAAAATAAATAAAAATTAAACAAAATATAAAGTAAAAAAAATATTAAACTTATGTTAAAAAGAACGCATAATAAAATATTTAGTTAAATAAATAAAATACTTATATATAAAAAATATTTAAAAACTTAAAAAGTATTTGCAGCGTATAATATAAGCGGTTGCATTATTTTATTAACAGTATTTTAATTAACTAAAGCTAAAAAAGCAGAACTAATTTCTTAAGCAAAAAAAAAGTTAAAAACGTTTTAATTAAAAATAAATAAAGCAGCTACAAAAGCAGAAGTTTTATTAACTTAACAACTTTTTTTTTTACGCTTGCATTTTTTAAAAAATTTAAACTTTTTTAAATTTATAATACTATAAGCTACAGCTTTTATTATTTTATTATACTATATTTTTTTTTGTTTATAAAAGCAACGTATATAAGCAAGTGTTAATTTAGCAGCTTTTTTAAAAACTTTTAGTTTTTTTTTTAATAATTTGTATTATGCAGCAATTTTGTTAAATTGCTTAGCAAACAAATTTTTAACATTATATTAAAAACAGACATTGCAAATATAAGCAAAATAACAACTTGATTTAGATTTAATAAATAAGCATTTAAATTTACGTTGTTAGTAATAAAAGCATAAAAAAAACATAGTAACTAAAGCATAAAAAATAATAGCAAAAAAAATAATAGCAAAAAAAAAAAAAAATTGTATTTTGCAAGTTTTTTATTAAACAATAGTTTTTTATAACGTTTTTTTATACAATTAGCTATAATAAAAAATAAAGCAAAAAAAAAAATTATACAAAAAGCATAAATACTTACTATTTATTATTAAAAACAATAATCTTAAAAAAAAAAGAATAGTATTACAAACTAATAAAAAAACGGCCTAAAAGGAAAACTTAGCGCAGTTATAAACCAAATAAAAAGCTAAACTAAAAAACAAGCTACAGCTAATTATAAGCGCAAAAGTTACATAATAAATAGTTAAAATAAGTTTTTATTTATTGCTATTTAAAAAATATATAAAAAAAAAAAAATATTATAAAAACATAAAGAGTTCTTTTTATAATTAGTATTAGTTTTTTTTTATTTTACTATTTAATTTAAGCTTATAGTTTAGTTTTTAGAATTTATTTAAAGGAGTTAACCTTTTAACAATTATTTACTATACTTGCACAATATTTTTTGTAACATTTTTTACCAAGTGTTACCCTTAGTTTTACGGACTATACAACAAACCTTACCTGTAAGTAAACCAACCTATGTAGGAGGCTTACACGCTATAAAAATAGGACCCGATTGTTATACTATATTAAAAACGTTTATCGAAAAAAAAAAAAATTAAGCAAAATATAAAGTAAAAAAAATATTAAACTTAGGTTAAAAAAAATGTACAACAAAGTATTTAGTTAAATAAGCAAAATATTTATATGCAAAAAACATTTAAAAACTTAAAAAGCATTTGCAGCATATAATGTAAACAGTTATATTGTTTTATTAACAGCACTTTAATTAACTAAAGCTAAAAAAGCAGAATCGATTTTTAAACAAAAAAAAAGTTAAAAACGTTTTAGTTAAAAATAAACGAAGCAGTTATAAAAGTAAAAGTTTTATTAACTTAACAACTTTTTTTTTGCGCTTGCGCTTTTTTAAAAACTTAAACTTTTTTAAATTTACAATACTACAAGCTATAGTTTTTATTATTTTATTATACTACATTTTCTTTTGTTTACAAAAGTAACGCATATAAATAAACGCTAACTTAGCAACTTTTTTAATAATTTGTATTGCGCAGCAATTTTGTTAAATTGCTTAGCAAACAAACTTTTAGCGTTGTACTAAAAACAAACATCGCAAATATAAGCAAAATAACAACTTGATTTAAATTCAGTAAATAAACACTTAAATCTACGTTGTTAGCAATAAAAGTATAAAAAAAAACATAGTAACTAAAGCATAAAAAATAACAGCAAAAAAAAAAAAATTATGCTTTGCAAGTTTTTTGTTAAATAATAGTTTTTTGCAACGTTTTTTTACATAATTAGCTATAATAAAAAATAAAGTAAAAAAAAGAAATTATGCAAAAGGTATAAACATTTACTATTTATTATTAAAAACAATAATTCTAAAAAAAAAAAAAAATGTTACAAACTAATAAAAAAACGGCCTAAAAAAAAGATTTAGCGCAGTTATAAACTAAATAAAAAGCTAAACTAGAAAACAAGCTACAGCTAATTATAAGCGCAAAAGTTATATAATAAATAGTTAAAATAGGTTTTTATTTATTGCTATTTAAAATAGTTGGAATAGATTTCTATTTATTGCTATCCAAAATAGTTAAAATAGGTTTTTATTTATTGCTATCTAAAATAGTTAGGATAGGTTTTTATTTATTGCTATTTAAAAAATATGTAAAAAAAGGAAATACTATAAAAACATAAAGAGTTTTTTTTATAATTAGCATTAGTTTTTCTTTATTTTACTGTTTAATTTAAGCTTATAGTTTAGTTTTTAAAATTCATTATAAAGGAGTTAACCTTTTAACGATTACCTATAGTACTTGCGCAGTATTCTCTGTGCTACTTTTTACCAAGTGTTACCCCTAGTCATAAGATTAAACAACAACCCCTACCTGTGAGTAAACCAACCTATGTAGGAGGCTTACACACTATAAAAATAGGACCCGATCGTTACAAAAAGTTGCAACCTTTTTTTTTAATAACGCAAAACGGTATATAACATTAGTTATATTATGTATAATTTGGCTTAACTTTTATATAATAGCTATAAAAAAGCTATTTTAATGCTATACGATTTTTTATTTAATATATTAAAATAAAAAATTTGCTTTTATAAAGTTATTTAAAGTAATATAATAGTTAAACAATTAAAAAATTAAAGCTTTAATTTGTAGCGTAATTAAATAATAATTTAGCTAATTAATAACATATTTTAGGTTGTATAATAATAATTTTGCTTTTTTAAAATTTTTTTGTGCGTTGTTTGGCGTTATTAATTTATTAAACGCTTAAAAAAACGCAGTTAAAAAATTTTTTTTTTTTAATATGTGTAATATGCGTTTACATTAAATGTTTAATTTGTTTGCTATATAACCGTTTTAAAAAATTAAAACAATTAACATTAAAAAGCTAAAAAAAAATAAAAAAAATAAAAAAGCATGCAAAAAGTAATAATATTGTTTTTTTTGCAGTACGATTTAAATTTGTACAAATAGTAGCTTTTATAGCTATTAAAAATAAAAAGGCAGTAACGCTTTTTTATACAAAACTTTGTATGTTAATTAAAGTGTTTAATTTAATTTAAGCTTTGCTTATTAGTTGTTTAACCGTTTTTTGTTATATTAACTTTTTAATCGCTTAATAATTTAATGTTTTTGTACTAAAATAATAAATGGTTTTGCTTTGCTAAAATAATATAAAATAAAATAATATAACTGCAGGGTTGTAAAATTAGTCCTTAGTATTAGTACTACAGGGTAGTACGACTAGGGTAGTACTAGTATTAGTACTGATTTTTAAATACTATAGTAGTATTAGTACTAGCTAGTACTAAACTACAGTAGTATTTATAATTTTTTTTATATTAATATTTAAATAAAAAATAATTGATTATTTAATAAAATTCTAAAATATTTTTTATTATTAATGCTTATTAATATATATTTAAATAGAAAATAATGGATTATTTGATAAAATTTTAGAATATTTTTTATGATTAATGCTTATTAAAATATATTTAAATAGAAAATAATGGATTATTTAATAAAATTTTAGAATATTTTTTATTATTAATGCTTATTAATATATATTTAAATAAAAAATAATTGATTATATGATAAAATTCTATTAAATTCTATGATTATAAATATAAAAATTAATTGAAAATAATTAAAAGATTACTTATAATTTATTATTAATTAATTGAAACAAATCGAAATAAATCGAAATTAATATTTTAATATAAATATATTGTATTTTTTTATTTAAACCTTTTTTTTTTTATATTTATACTAAATATAATATTATATTATTTTTATTTTATATTATAAAAATATTTTATTTTTATTATTTATATGAATAAATAATAATAATGGATTTTTTTTCTGATTATAACAGCGATTTAATAACTTTATTTTTAGATAAAAAAGTTAATTTGAATAATGAATTATTTAATTTTAATAACGAATTAATTAATTTATTTGATAATGAAAACAATACTGAAACAAATACTGAAAGTTTGTTTAATTTAAAAGATTATAATAACTTTTTTTTTAAATTAAACGACGAAAAAAGTTCAGTTTATATTTTAAAAGAAAGGTTATTTATTTGAACTTTATTATTTATAAAACCAGAAAAAGAACGAGAAATGCTAGTATAATGTATTACATAAGTTTATTTTTATTATATATTTTTTATTTTTAAAAAACAAATAACTAATTATTTTTAGTTGTAATTATTTGTTAACTGTTAAGGTTAAAGGTTTTAAATCGTCGAATTTTGTTAAACATTATAAAAAAAAATATTATTTTATTGCTTATAATAATAAAAAACGAAAATATAAAAAAAAAAAATAAATTTATTTATTTATTTATATATTTATTTTATTAATAATTAATTTTAAATATAGAAAACAAAGTTATACAACTTTTCTGCGATTTTTTTAATTTATAAACTTGAAAACAACTTTAAAATAATATTATATTTAATACTAATACTAAAAATATTATTAATAATAAAATTTTAAGTTTTATTATTAATAATAATTTATTGTTTAATATTATTAATTTTGATTTGTTTTAAGATTTAATTTGTTTTTTTAAACTATATATTTATTTTTTTAATAATTGTTTTATTTTATAATACTAATATTTTATAGGGATTTTATTATAAATTGAGAAATTATAAAATCTTTATTTTAATCGCATTTTTAAACTGCTTTATTAGCTTTTAATAACGAATTAAAAAATAATATTAAAAATAATAGAAGTTTTTTTATTATTTTTAATATATGGACTTTGAATTTTTAAACAGCGTTTATAAGGGTTATTATTTTTTTTATTAATTCCGATTTTAATTTAATTTATAAATTAATTGGATTTAAAAAAATAATTAACTGTTATACCGGTTTAAATATATTTAATTGTTTTTTAAATATTATTTTAAGTAATATTTTTAAGTATGTTTTTTATTTTAAAACTATTATTTTATTATTTATTTATTAATTTTTAATAGTATTATTTGAGATAACGCTGAAAATAATATAATGTTTTTAAAGTTTTTTAAACGAAATTATTTAAATTTAACATATAAAGACTTTAATAACGATATTTGTTGTATTTTATATATTATTAATTTAATAGTTTAAAATATATTAAAACAATATATTTTAATTTTAAACAAATCTAATAATCTTATTAATTATATAACTAACAAAATTAATAATATTAAAAACAACAAATTTAATAATAAATTATTTATTTATTTATTTATATATTAATATTTAATTTTAGATTTAATAAATCGAATTTGATGAATAGTTGTTTTAACAAAGTATACTGCTGAAATTAAAGAATTATTTTTTGAAGGAATTGAAAAAGCAAAGCGAAATCAAGATTTATAACCTGATTATAATATTCAAAAAAATTTTTAGGTATGTTTTTATTTAAAAATTATTAAATAAATAACTAACTTATTATTAAATAACGCTATTTGTTAGAATTTAACTTTTAATATGTTAAATATATTTATTGAATTAAAAGAACTTTTTGAATTTGTTTACCGATTTATAGCAAATACTAAATTTAAAAATATATATTTAAATTCTATAAATTGGTTTACTATTAAACAACTACAGAATTTATTTAATATATTTGTTAAACCTTTGGTTAAATTACAAGCTGAAGTTTATATAACTTTATTTAAATCTTTATTATATATTTATAAAATAACGTGTTTTATTATTAAGTAACAAATATTATTAAGTAATAAGAGTTTTAGATTTTTTAACCTTTTATTATTTAAACTTTATTTTTTTTACCTATAACAATAAAGCACGCGTTAAAAAAAACTAAGTTATTAACTGCTGCTTGCGCTTTTAAATATAACTTTTACATTTTTATTTACAAGCTTATAAAAATGTATAGCGTTTTCAATAAAACTTTTTGCTGCAAAATTGTTAGTATTGCGCTTTAGCGCGGCAGCAAAGATATAAAGTCGAAATTAACTAACTTTAAAAAGCAAGCGATTATACAGTTTATAATTTATTTAAATTTAAAAGCGTTTGTTTTTTAAGTATGTTATATTTAAAATATAGCCAACTAATTATTAGTTAAGCAAAATAGCCAACTGGTTAAAAAGTGCTAAACAACGCGCTTTATAAACTGTATATTAGTTTTCTGAACGCGTTTAAACCGTTAAATCAATTATAGCTAAATTCTTTATAAAAATCCTGTTAAATATAACGCGTATTATAAACGCGTAAAAAAAACTATTAAGCATAAAAGTATTGCAAAAAAAAATATATACAATTTTGATAAAACAAAGTTTATAATAAATATAATTATAACTAATATAGTTATAACAAGTATTAAAAAGCGAAATAAGCTTAAGCAAGCTTAGCAAAACAATTAGAATTAGTTTACAGCTGTTTGTTTAATTAATTTACAAAGTTAGTTAATGCTGCTTTTTATTATTTTAAAAAAAAAACTTATTTTGCTTTTTAATATTACAACAGCTTTTTATTACTTAAATAACAAATTGCAGTTTTATATAATAGCTAAATTAATAATAATTTTGGTTTAAAATAAATTAAATATTTTAATAAATATATTTAACTGCGTTTAATAAATATAAAACGTTTTTTTATTTTTAATAGTTATAAAAGCTATTATTTAAAAAAATTTGAAAACTATTGCTAAAAAAATAGTATTTTTATTAAAACAATGCTTGCGTATTTTTTTTATAAACTTTAGCTTTTAAATATAGCATGTTTTAGCTTGTTAAAAAAGGCGTATAATATTAAAATTAGCAATATTATGTAAACAAATATAACGTATGTTTTAAAAAAGAACTTTTTATTTACGTTTTTTAAAGCTTATATTTAAACAATAACGCTTATAAATATTACGTTTAAGTTTAAAGCTACTAGCTTTATTTTATTTAATTTAAAAGTTATTATTTTAAAGCTTAAAGTTGCACTAATTTTTTTTATACCGTTGCTAAAGCTTAAGTTATTTTTTACTATTTAGGTTTTAAAAATTTCTATTATTATTAAAAAAGTTATTTTGTAGTTTGTTTATTTAAAAAACTAAATCTTTAAGTATTAAAATAGCTTGCTAAACAAAATTATTAACGTTATAAACTTGTTATTAAAAGCTACGTATTATTTATTATATAAGCAAACGTTAATACTAAATAAAGTAGTTAAGCTTTAAAAAGCTAACTATATTTTTAATAAACGCTAAAAGATAAAAAATAAGCGATTATAAACTAGAGAAATATTTATTTGATTTAAAAAAACAGATTTTTAAGTTTTTAAAAAAAGTAGTGGTTAAATAAATTAAAAAAACGGTAAAAATAGTGGTTGTTAGGTAAAGGCATTTATGCGTGCGCGCTATTGTGGCATATGCGGCAATACCGGTTATAATATGCGCACTTGTATAATAAATATAAATACGTTTAATAAAAAGGATTCCGATTAATTTAAAGTAATTTAATTACGTTGTGGTTATTTTTTTTATGTTGCAACCTAAATAGTGCCTAAGACTTTTGTTACTTAATAATATTTGTTACTTGATAATAAAACACGTTATATATTAATTTAAAAAAGTTTATTTAGTTAAGTCAAAACTAAATTAAAGCAAACTTTATAGTAATAAGTTATTTTTTTATATTTAAATTTATTTAAATATTTATTAATATTATATATTAGGAATTAATATTTTTTAATTTAATTAATATTATTAATATTAGTATTAAAAAATTAAAAAAGTATTTTTTTTATTAATTAAATAATTTTTTAATAAAAACATATAAGTTTTATTTTTTAAGTTTTATATTAGACTTTTGTTTTAAAATTATATATTTTAAACAAGACGGTTTATTATATTTTTATTTAAATATCGAAAAAAATATTATTTGATTATTTGAACTTGAATTTAATTAGTAAGTTATTATTATTATATATTTATTTATTTATTAATTAATAATTATTTAAGTTTTTAAATAACATTTTATTTTTAAATAATAATAATATTATTAACAAACTTGGTAATTTTTTTGCTAAAAGTATTGATAATAACTTATTGGACTTTGATTTGGAAAATGAATTTTTTATAAATTTGTTTTCGATATTTACTGAAAAAGAAACAGCTATTTATTTAAAAAAAGAATTATTATTTCGAAAAGTAAGTTTTTTATTTAATTTAATTTAATTTATATAAATACTAATAATATAATTATTATAGGTTAATCTTTTAGAATATTGGAAAAATAACGCTTTTTGATTTTTAATATTATTGATTTTAGCTAGAAAATATTTAGCTATTTTAGCAACTTTAGCTTTGATCGAACGGGTTTTTTTTATTACTAGTAATATAATTACTAAAAATAAAAATAAACTTAGTTTAGAAACAGTTCGAGCTTTAATTTTATTAAAAAGTTGGAAATTAATAGATTTAAAAGATTTATTTGCAAATAATAACAAGGATTTACAAATAGAAAATGAAAGGGAATAAATTGTTTTTTATTTTTTTATTTTTTTATTTATATATATAAAAGTATATTATATTATAATATATTTTATTTATTTTTATTTTTAATAAACTTGATTTTTAAAAATACTACTTTAGTATTTTAGTTGTACTACTGGTACTAGTAGTAAATACTACAGTAGTATTAGTATTACTTAATACTAAACTACTGTAGTACTAGTACTAACTAGTACTAAACTACTGTAGTACAACTAATTTACAACCCTGTATAACTGTATAACAAAATAGTTTAAATTGCTTAATTAAACAAATTGTAGTTTTTATACACGTTTAAATATAGTTATAATAAAATTAAATGTAATTTTATTTATTACAAACTTAGTTTTGTTAAAGTTATATATATCTTTTTTTTAGATTTTATTACTATTTATTATTTTTTGTATAAAAATAAATTAAACGCAGTATTTAATTAAATTTTTGTTTAAAACTTGCTAATAATTAATTTGTTACTTAAAACGGGTTTAAAGCTTTAATGTTTGTTATATAAAGTTTAATGTTTATTTTTTTTTATAAAGCGTTTTTTGCAAAGTTTTAGCAGTCGGTTAGCTATATTTTTAATATTGCGATGCTAAAACAGAAATAATTGCGCAACTAGGTTAATTATATGCTGTACAATAAAATTCTTTTTAAATTTAGTTAATTTAGATTTTAAAAGTAATTTTTTGTTTTTTGTTTTAAAACTATATGTTTGTTAAACAAAAGTTATATAAAAAACATTATAGATTTTAGCAGCTTTTTATATAAACAAACGCAGGTTATTTTGGCAGGCCTGTAAAACAAGCTGTATATTAGCTTTTTTACAAGGCTTAACTATTGTTGTTAAATAAAAAATAAAGGATTTTTTAAAACGCATACAAAGCGTACAAAAAGTGATCCGGTTAATTAAGTAATCCGGTTAATTAAGGGATGCGTTATATAAAAAGCAAAAAATTAATAAGCTTTTAAAAACGTAGTTAAACAAAAAAATTATAAAAACTGTTAAAATAATTATTATATAAAAAAAAAAAAAAAACATGCGTTTAACGCTATAAAACTTATAGTAAACTTAGCTATAACATGCAAACTTATTAAAACAATATAAAAACGTTTAACAAATTAAATTTTAAATAGTTTAAATTAATTGTACATATTATTGTTAAATTATTTTTAAATACATATATAAAAGTTTAAAAAAGTGGCCAATTTAATTAAGTAGCTAATTTAAATAAAAAATGCGTTATTTTTTTTTTAGTTAAATTTATAATAAAAAAGGTTTAAAGCTTATTAAAGTTATATTAGTAAAGTTATAACTTTATTAGCAAAAGTACTTTTTGTATACAAAATATATAAAAAAAATACTGTTAAACCAAATAAATAACTCGCTTATAAACCACGTTATTATATTTTTTTATTAAAACAAAAATACAAATTTTAATTTATATTAATGTTAAATATAATGTTTAATTATTATAGCTTTTTTAATTTTTTAGTTAACGCATCCCACAAGCTAGTTTTGCATACAAGCAAGTTTCGCATTTTTCTTGGCGTACTCTGTAGGCCACTTTATATGCAGGGGTACTTACTCTACTTTATTATAACTTCGCAAAAAAACATTGTATAACAAAATAATTGGTACTATTGGATTCGTAATGAAATAACGAATCTAATAGTATTTTTTTTTATTTTCTAGCTATTTTATTTGGGCATATAGCTTTAAAAAACAAATTTGCAAGGATTATTTTAGCGTAGTTTTTAATAACGCTTTAAATAAAATAGTTAGAAAATAAAAGAAAATACTATTAGATTTGTTATTTCATTACAAATCCAATAGTACCAATTATTTTGTTGTACAATGTTTTTTTGCGAAGTTATAATAAAGTAGAGTAAATACTTCTGCATATAAAGTGGTGTTACGAACCAACAGGAAGACGGCCTGAAAGGAAAACCTAGCGCGGTTATGGACCAGATGAGGGGCTGGACCAGGAGACAAGCTACAGCTAATTATAAGCGCAAAGGTTACGTGATAGATAATTAGAATAAGTTTTTATTTATTGCTATTTAAAATAGTTGGAATAGGTTTTTATTTATTGCTATTTAGGATAGTTAAAATAGGTTTTTATTTATTGCTATTCAAAAAATATATAAAAAAAGAAAATATTATAAGAACGTAAAAAGTTCTTTTTATAATTAGCATTAGTTTTTTTTTATTTTATTATTTAATTTAAGCTTATAGTCTAGTTTTTAAAATATATTATAAGGAAATTATTTTTTAGCGATCAGCGGACCTATTTTTATATAGTTTTTTTTGTGTTATATTTTATTAAGTGTTATTTTTTTTAGTTATATAAACTAAACAACAATTTACACCTATAAGTAAATTAATTTATATAAAAAGCTTACTTGTATTAAAAATAAAACCTGTTTGTTATATTTTAAACAGTTAACTTTTTTAAGTATTATATAACATTGTATAAAAGTGCAAAATAAAATAGCAAAACTTATAGATTTAACTTTAAAAGCAATAATTTTTGCTTTAAATTAGTGATAAATAAAAATTAACTAACTTAAATTAATAAACTAGCATTTTAATAAATAAATTATTAATATATAACGTATAAACTAGCAATTTAAAAATTAATTTAGTAATGTATTCAAAGTTAAGCAATATAAACTTAACAAACTAAACAAGTTTAAAAGATTTTAAAAACATTTTAAAAAATTTTTAACTTAAATTAAAGTTTATATAAAGCATTATAAAAAAGACTTTTAAAATAAAAAAGAAAAAATTTTTTGTGCAGCAGAATTTTTAGTAAAAAGTGCGCTAAAATAGTTTAAACCGCAAATAAAAAAGTATATAAAAACAAAAAAAAACAATTAAAGCGTTAAAACTAAAAATATGTTTAAAAATATAAACGGATTTGCTAAAGTTTTAATAAATATGTATGAAAATCTAAAAGAAAAATAGCAAGCTAAACGGCAGCTGCTAAAAATTAAATAAACTAAACTAGCATATAAATATATAGCAAAGTTTTGTAAACTAGTATTATAAACTTTATAAAATAATAATAATATTTTAATAGCAATTTTTTGCAAAAAGTTAAAAAATTTAGTTTAAAATAAACTTTATAAAAATAACTAATTAAAAAATTTTAAAAAATATGTAGCTAAAGCAATTAAAATTAATAATTAATTATTTAAAAAATAATAATAAAAAAGAAAGCAAAAATTAAATTTTACAGCTAATATAAAACAAACTTAAAAAATATAAATAATAGCAACAAGTATATATTTAAAACTAATAAAACTTAAAGCTGTAACTATTACAAAGCTTTTAAAAAAAAAACGAAATCAAATTAAATGTTTTAATTGTAAAAAAAAAAAATATTATACAAAAAAGTGCAAAAAATTTAAGCGCTTATAAAACTAAAAACATTTTAAACTAATATAGATATTTATAATAAAAATCTAAATAAAATAAATTATTAAATAACAATAATAAACAAAATATATTAAAAAATGTAAAACATATTTAAAACTATATTGAAGATGCAAAATATATTTATATATAAAAAGATTTGTATACGTATAAAACATAAAATGTTTTTGCTAAAAAAACAGTAATAACTATTATATTTATATAAATAAATAGATTATAAAAAAAAAAAAAAGCATAAAATTATAACTTTTATTTATAAAACTGTAAATATTAATAACAACTTTATAAATAATAATTAGCTAAAAAGTAAACAATGCCTAGCAAAAAAAAATTGCAAATATAAATAATATAATTACTAAAATGATTTAAAATAGCTTAAGAATGCAATAGCAAAATTAATTTAAAAAAAAAACACACAATATTAAACTATTAAAGATAACCAAATAAAACGAGAGCAAGATTTTAGAACTATTTATAAAGTACTACAAAAAAAACTAACAAGCATACAATAGCCAAAATTAGCAAAAATAAAAAAAATAAAAAAATTAAAATTGTTAATAAAAGCAAAAACCAATATTATTAATAACTTAAAAACAATTGTATAACTTATAGCAATAAGTTATTAATATAACAAAACAATAATGCTAAATAAAGATTAGCTATTGCTAAAATATAAAATATATTATAAGATTTTTTAAACATGCTATATAATATATTAATATTATATTTATATAATAAACAAAATAAAAAACTAATAGTTTTTATAACAAATTAATAAAAACTTATTAAAAAAACTATATAAAATTAACAAAGTTGGACATTTGTTACTTAAACATTAAAACTTAAATAAATATGCTATTTTTGAAAAAAATCTAAAGCAAACTTAAAAATGTATTAGTTATAAAAAAAAATTAAGATTATATATTTATAACTAGTGTTAGATATATACAATAAAAAAATTGGAAATTTATTAACTTAAACAAAAAGCTAAAGCCGAAGCCAATATACAACAACTTACTTTTAAAAAAAAAAAAAAATTATTTTTACGAATAAAAAAAAACCTAAGACAATAAGCGGCAGTATTTTTTAATACGATATTTAAAATGTTAGCCTAAAATAACAAAAATAATAAAAACAAAAACAAAAACTAATAATAAAAAGCTTAAAAAACAAAAAACAATAACAAGCAGTTGGCATAAACTAACAACTAATTTAATTAATTAAAAAGTTTTTATATACAGCAAACATGTACGTAAAAGCATAAGTGTTAATAAACATAAGCTATTAAAAAGAGCAAATAAAGGTTTTATTTAATATAAAAGCTTTACAAAATTTTATTTTTTTATAATTTGTTTAAAAAACAAAAATATTAACAAAGTTTAAAAACAACTTTTATTTATTTATAATAGTTAATAAAAGTTTTAATACTTATAACAGTAGCATAGTTAAACAAAAAACTGCAAAACTCTTTTTTAATATTTATAGTTATAAAAAAAAGCTTATGCTTAATATTACTAATACGTACAGTTTTAATGCAATTTTAAAAATACCCTAGTTAAAAAAAAGCAATTTTAAAATAAATTAAAGCACCGGCCAGCTTTAATAAAATACGCTAAAAAAAAATTTAGCTTTTAATAAGCTAAAAAAAGCGTTAAATAAATTTAAAAAAGGTATAGCAATATACTTAGTATTTAAAAAACTAAAAGCAAAACAAAAAAATAATATATTAAAAAAGTATATAAAGTTTGCTAACCTGTTTAAACAACTAAAAAAAACAGGATTACTAAAACATAACAAATAAAATTACTATATACTTTTAAAAAAAAAACATTTAAAACATTTTCTAATATATAAAATAAACCAAAATTAGCTAAAAAAGCTAAATCAATACTTAAAAAAAAATTAAAAAAAGGGATTTATTTAACTGTTATAATTTTTAGCAAGATACTTAATTTTATAAGTACTAAAAAAAACAAAAAAAAACAAAAAACCAAAATAGAAGTTAATAGTTAACTACTGCTACAAAAACTTTATAACGCAAAAATTTGCAGAACCAATACTATAAATTAATAACTTAAAAAATCGACTTTATAAAGCAAAATAGTTTATAGCGTTAGATTTGCTAAACGCTTATTACTAAATATAAATAGCTAAAAAAAACAAATAAAAAACAGCATTTAAAACATTTTACGGATTATATAAGTATTAGATAATATTATTTAAGCTTACTAATACACCAGCAAGTTTTTAAAAAATAATTACAAATATGCTACAAAACTACTTAAATTAAATTATAATAGTTTATTTAAATAACATTTTAATTTATTTAAAAACTTTAAAAAAAAATAAAAAATATATAAAAAAGATACTTAAAGTATTACAAAATGCCAAGCTAAAAATTTATTTAAACAAAAGCAAGTTTTATATACAAAAAGTAAACTTTTTAAAATTTACTATAACTTTAAACAAAATAAAAATTTAAAAATCTAAAATCAAAGCAGTAAAAAAATAGCTTATACTAAACAATATTAAAAATATAAAATTGTTTATAAAATTTACTAATTATATACAACTTTTAGTTATACAATTTAGAAAATATGCAGCACTACTTATAAACTTTATAAAAAAAAACGCAGTGTTTAAATAAAAAGCAAAAAAGCAAAAAACGTTTAAACAGATTAAAAAAACAATTTTTATAAAACTAGTAATATAATTATTAAATTTAAACAAAAAATTTAAGGTTAAAGTTAACGTATATAATATAGCAATAAACAAACAACTAAAACAACAAAATAAAAACAAAAAGCTATATCCGGTAGCATTTTTTTTAAAAAAATTCTTAAAACTAGCAATAAACTATTAAATACTAAATAAAAAGCTTATAGCTATAGTTTAAGCATTTAAAAAAATAAAAACATTATTTAAATAAAATTTTAATATTAATTAAAATCTTTTTAAACTATAAAAACTTAACTTTGTTTATAACAACTAAGGTTTTAAACAAACAATAAGTTAAATAAACAGAATTTTTGTTGCAATTTAATTTTAAAATTATTTATATTAAAAGCAAAAAAAATTAGAAAGCAGATATTCTAAGCTAAAAAAACAAATATAAAATAAATTAACTAAAAAAAAGTTAGGTACTATTTTAAAAAGGACTTTAAAAAACTTTTGTTTTAGCATTAATATATATAAAGCAGTTATTTAATAATTAATAAATAAAACGGATTAAAAAAGCAGCACTGCATTTAGTACTAAATGCAATACTAAGCCTAATTAACAAAAACAAATAGCTTAAATATAAAACAAAAATAATAATATTTAATGATTTATAAAAAGAATTTGCTTAGTATTTTTATAAAACACTATTATATAAATATTAAAGATTTTATAAAACTTATAAAAGATTTAAACACAACTTTGTAATGCGGAACTAAAATCAGATTTTTAAAATAGTATGCAAAAAATATAACTTTTGCAAAAAAGCAAAAGCAGCAAAACACAAGCTTTACAAATTATTGCAGCTTATTAAAATATTTAATAAAATATAAAAAGTTATATTATTTAATTTTATTATTAAGCTATTAAAATTAAAAAAATTAATAACAAAAGTTAAATATAATTTGATTTTAGTTATTATAAACAAACTTACAAAGTATAAACATTTTGTTTTTTATAAAAAATTAAGTACAGCAAAAGAACTTGTATATACAATATTACAGCATGTTTTTAATAAACATAGCATTTTAAAAAAAGCTATTACAAATAAAAGCATTACTATAGCTTTTAAATATTAGCAATTATTAATAAAAGCTTTAAAAATTAAGCATTAATTATTTATAGCTTATTATTTACAAACAAATAAACAAACTAAAAAATTAAACTAAATGTTAAAACAATACTTACAATATTATTTTAATAAGCAATAAAATAATTAAGTTAAATTGTTACTTTTAGCAAAATTTGTATATAATAGCTTAAGCAACAAAAACATAAAAATGTTACTATTTAAAGCAAACTATAGGTTTAACTTAAAAAACAATTAAATATAAATTCTAAAAGCAACAGCGCTAATAATAAAAAAATAAGCAAACAAGCTTATTAAAATATAACAAAGATTTAAAAACAATTTAACATTTATTTAGCAACATATAAAAGCATACTATAATAAATTAAAGTTATTAAAACTAACTTTAAAAAAAAAAAATAAAATATATTTTTTAAAAAAAAATATTAAAACTAAACAATTTAACAATAAACTAAACTTTAAACAAATTAACTTATTTAAAATTAAAAAAGTTATTTTAAAAACTAATTATTAACTATTATTATTTTACAAAATAAAAATATATTTAATTTTTTATATTTTGTTATTAAAAAAAGCATTAAACAACGCTATGCTAAAAACTTTTATCAAAATAAAAAAAAACTAAGCAAAATATAAAGTAAAAAAAATATTAGACTTACGTTAAAAAAAACATATTATAAAGTATTTAATTAAATAAACAAAATATTTATACATAAAAAATATTTAAAAACTTAAAAAGTATTTGCAGTATGCAATACAAGCAGTTATAACGTTTTATTAACAACACTTTAATTAACTAAAGCTAAAAAAGCAAAATCTATTTTTTAAGCAAAAAAAAAATTAAGCGTATTTTAATTAAAAATAAACAAAGCAGTTATAAAAGCAGCAGTTTTATTAACTTAACAACTTTTTTTTTTGTGCTTACGCTTTTTAAAAAATTTAAACTTTTTTAAATTTATAATACTACAAGCTATAGCTTTTATTATTTTATTATACTACATTTTTTTTTGTTTATAAAAGCAACATATACAAGCAAGCGCTAACTTAGCAGCCTTTTTAAAAACTTCTAGTTCTTTTTTTAGCAATTTATATTATACAGCAATTTTGTTAAACTACTTAGCAAACAAACTTTTAATATTGCATTAAAAGTAGACATTACAAATATAAACAAAATAATAACTTAATTCGGATTTAATAAATAAGCACTTAAATCTACGTTGTTAGCAATAAAAGTATAAAAAGAATATAATAACTAAAGCATAAAAAATAACAGCAAAAAAAAAGAAATTACGCTTTGCAAGTTTTTTGTTAAATAATAATTTTTTGCAACATTTTTTTATACAATTAGCTATAATAACAAATAAAACAAGAAAAAAGAAATTATATAAAATGTACAAACATTTATTATTTATTATTAAAAACAATAATTTTAAAAAAAAGAAAATAGTATTACAAACTAATAAAAAAACGGCTTAAAAAGAAAACTTAGCGCGGTTATAAACCAAATAAAAAGCTAAACTAAAAAACAAGCTACAGCTAATCATAAGCGCAGAGGTTACATAATAAATAGTTAAAATAAGTTTTTATTTATTGCTATTTAAAATAATTAAAATAAGTTTTTATTTATTGTTATCTAAAATAGTTAAAATAAGTTTTTATTTATTGCTATCTAAAATAGTTGGAATAAGTTTTTATTTATTGCTATCCAAAAAATATATAAAAAAAAAAAATACTATAAGAACGTAAAGAGTTCCTTTTATAATTAGCATTAGTTTTTTTTTACTTTACTGTTCAATCTAAGCTTATAGTTTAGTTTTTAGAATACACTATAAAGGAGTTACTTTTTAGCGATCAGCAGACTTACTTTTATACAGTTTTCTTTGTGTTACATTTTACCAAGTGTTACTTCCTCTAGTTATACGGACTAAACAACAATCTACACCCGTAAGTAAATCAACCTATGTAAAAGGCTCACTTGTATTAAGGATAGGACCTGTTTATTACAAGTGGCCTACAGGGTACGCCAAGAAAAGTGCAAAACTTGCTTGTGTGCAAAACTAGCTTGTGGGATGCATTATATTGTTATTTAAATAGTTTTTTATATGTTTATTTATAACAGTTATATATATTTATTTTTTTAGTTTAACTAATAATTTTAAAGTTTTAAAGTGTAGCTTATAAAATTGTTTAAATATAATAAATATATTTTTAAACCCTTTTGTTAAATATTATATATTATTAAAGTTATATTTTTATTGAAAAATTTAATATTATAATATGTAATACTTTTTATATAAACGTAATTTTTTTATTTTGTTTATTTTATATTTAGTTTTTTATTAATGTTTTTAAGTTTTAAAAGCGTTTAAATTTATTATAATAATAAACTATTGTTTGTTTTTTATAGTTAATTAATATAAAATAAGTTTAAAATATAATTATAGCTTTATTTTTTTTAAATTTTAAATAGTTAATATTTATATAAAACAATTTTTTTTTAAAAAAAAATCCTTTGTTTTTTATTTTAAAATTAATTAGTTTGCGCTTTTTATTAGCTTATAATTTTTATTATTTTTAAGCTACTTTTGTTAATATGTATGCTATTTTTTAAACTTTTTATATTTGTTTTATTAGTTTTAATATTAGTTTTTATAACAGCGTACTAATCTTTTTAGTTAAAAGTTTTATTAATAATAAGTTATATATATTAGTTTTTAAAGCTATTTTTAAAAAAGTTATATTTAATAATAAATATTATAATAAGTTATAAATAAAATTTAACGCTAATAAATAAAAGCTTTAATTATTTCAATATTTATTAATATAAAATTATAATTATTAATTAAGTTTTTAGTTAATAAATTTAATTGTTTTTTATATTTAAAAATAGTAAGCGTTATTATTATAACGCATCTCCCAATTAACCGGATCACTTTTTTTGCTATACAAATATTGTCCGTGCGTTATCACGTGATCATTTAATAACTTTACAAGTTTTTATTTTATAAACTAATAAAATATACTATTAGATTTGTAACTAAACGTAGATTTCAAATCTATAAAGTATAGCTTTACAGCTATTTTTGTTAATTAGTTATTAAGTAATACGCTAAAGTAAGCGCTAAAATAATCCTTGCTTAGCGCTTATTTAGCGTATTGCTTAATAACTCGCTTAATAAAATAGCTATAAAATAAATAAAAATACTACTAGATTTGTTTTTTAGTTACGATTCGAATAGTACTATTTATTATATTATAGTTATAATATTAACAAAGTTATTTATATGCCAAGAAGTACTGATTTTTATATATAAAGTAGTATACAAGATTCTATTTAACTTTATAAGCTAAATAGTAGGGCTAATTTTGAAATGTTTATATAATAATTTTTCTTATTTAATTTCGAATTTAATAGTGTTTTTACCTTATTTTTACGATTTTTCCTTGAAAAGTTATTAAATAGTTTATATAGTGATTTTAAAAACAATACGGAATTAGAAAGTGATCCGGTCAATTAGGTAATCCGGTCAATTGAGAGATGCGTTAATGTTTTATTTTAGTTAATTGGTTAATTTTTTTATAAAATTTAATATAAAAAGTTTTATATTATTTAATAGCTAGCAGTTTAATATATTAAAAAATTAATATAAAAAACAATACTATTATGTTATTATTATTTTTATTATATTAATATTTTTTTTAAAAATATAATTAATAAATAATTAAACTTGTTTATAAAAACTTAAACATAATTATAGTTTTAATAGTTTTTTAACATGTTTTTTTTATTTATTATTATTTGTTTTTATATTGTTTATAATATTAATATTAAATATAATAGTTTAAATGTTTTATTTTAAAATATTTTATTTTTTTAATAGTTATAACAGTTATATATATATTTTTTAATATTTTGTTTTAATATTTTGTTTTAAATAAAACTAAAAAAAAATTTGTTTAATTGTTTTAATTGTTTTATTTAGCTTAAATAAACAGTAATTTTAAAGTAGCATGCTTTTTTAATTAAAGCTGTTTATAAAAAATAGTATTATTTAAAATAGTTTTAAATATTTGTAGTTAATAGTTTTTATAGCTTAACTTTTAAACTTTATTTTTTTTTAATTAGTTTTATTAGTTTAGCTTTTTTAAATGTTATTTTATTATTTTTTATAGTTTAAACGTTAATTATAATTAAAATGCGTTTTTTAGCTTTTTATATTTTTATTATAAATAATTTAGCTGTTTTTTTTTAAATAAAGTATTAATTATTATATTTTTTTTTTAAGTTTAACGCATTTTATAAGCTAGTTTTGCATATAAGTAAGTTTTACACTTTTTAAACTTTTTTGTACAATTAACATTTTAACTTTATTATTTTAACTAATATTGCTTTAATTAATATGCTCTTTATATAAAACAAATTAAATTAAATTTTTGCTTTAAAAACAATTTGTATAAACTTTGATTTAAACGTATAATGTACAGCAAATATTTTTAATATACTTTTTTGCATTTTAATTAACCGAAAAAACAAACGTAACATAAAACATGCTATACTTTTATATACTTAAAAATTTATTAAATTTAAAAAACAATTAATTATATAATATATAATTAACTTAGTTTTACAATCGTTTCTTTTTAAGCATAGTGCTATTAAAAATATAATAAATTAATTGATAAAGCTACGCAAAAAAGCTTGCGTTAAAAAAAATTAAACTTCGAACTTTATATAATAACAACTAAAGCTTAAAATGCGTTTTAAATGCCAAATTAATTATTAGCGTATTTAAAACAAAAATTTGATTAAATATTGCGTTTAATTTGCGTTTATATAACATATAATTAATAGCAATTAATATACGGGCATAAAGAATTAATACACAGGCATAACGTTATATAAGCATAACTTTTTTTTTCCTTTTTATTAGCTTAAAAAATTAATATATTTAGCTTTATTTATTTTATTTGCTGCTTTTAAAACAGCTAATTATATTTTAAAATTATTTTATTTATTAAAATATATATTTTTATATTTGTTTTTATTTTATTTTTTATAGCGTTTTGTTTTAAAGAATTAATATTATGCTATTTTAAAAAATGCTGTTAAATTATATAACTTAAAACAATAGTGTAATAAATACTGCTATTAAACAACCTTATATTTAGCTATAAGCTACAAGCTACAACTTTTATTAACTTTTTTGCTTTTAAATATTAAGCTATACTTGTTGTTCGCTTGCTTAAACATCTGTTGTTTTTTTAGCTTTAAGCACTGTTAACTAATTATATGTTTAACGTTGCTTTTTATTACTTAACTTTTTTAAATTAACTTTAATTTTAGCTTTAGCTATTTTTAATTTGTTTTAACTTTTATAAAAATGCTTTCTTTTTTAACCTATTAGCTTGTTTTTTAATAATATAATAAGCTAATTAGCAAATTAAAAAATTAATCCGACTATAAATCGAGCTAAAACTGCTTATAAAAAGTTTTTAAGTTTTTTATAAAAGTTAGTAGCAATTTTAAAGTTTAAAATACGTTTATATAAATTCTTTGCTATTAATTTTTGCAATTGCCAGCAAAAATATATTTTATATTTTATAAAAAAATCTTTAAATGCTAGCTTTAAATATACTTTATAACAACAAAAAATTTTAAGTTTATTAAAAATTAAACAATTGTTAATATAATTATTTATATCGATTAAATAAAAATTTTTTATAATAAATAATAATTTTTAAGCAATTTAATATTATTAAATAATAAGCTCTAGCTTTTTTAATAACATTATTAATTAAAGCTTGCTTAAATAATTTATAAAAAGCTTAAAATATTTATAATAAAATAATATTTTATTTTAAGCAAAAGCTTATTAAAAATTATGTTTTTAATTGCTTAATATATTTTGTATTGCTTTAATAAAGCTGTAAAAATAACTTATACTATTTAATAAGTAGCTTTTAACGTTATTATTGCTTGTTTTTATACTAAAAATAATTTAAATGCTACAATTACAGTATTTATAAATAAAACAACGTGCTTATTAAGCTTTAAATAGCATTAACAATTTATAAAAATATTGCAAAATGCTTTATTAATTATTAAATTTGTAATAAAAGTTTACTTATGCTTTATTATAGTTAGCTTTAGTTTTTACAAACATAATTAGCTTTTATATATTAAAAACATTACTATAGTTATAAAAAACTTTGCTAATAAATAATTTTATATTAAATAGCTTTTTATTTATAATATTTAAATTTTTTTATGTTATAATAATAAAGTTAAAATTTTTAAAATCGCTAATTATAAAACCGTTGCTATTAGTTTAGCTTTTAATTTATTTATTTTTTGTATAAAATAAAACATTAAAGTTAATATAATAAATATAAAGTTGTTATTATACAAAAAAAAACTAGTTGTTTAAAGCTGCTTTTATTAATTAATTATTATTAGTTATAATAACATTAAAATTTTAAATAACATATTAGTTAATAAGCTGTTAAATATTTTTAATAAAAAACTAAAACTTTTTTTGCTTTTTAATATTAATAAACTTTAAACAAGTTTAATTAGTTATTTAAAACAATAAAAGCTTAAAGCAATTAATATTATATATATTATTAAAGCTAATAACTTTAGAAAATTGTTTTTATATTTAAAAACAATAAAAAAAAGTTTAAACCAAACTAATAAAATAATTTAGCTTGTTTTTATTTTATTTAACAAAATAAAAAAAATTTTTATTATTAAAAAGTTTAATAAAAGCTGCTGTTAAATTATAACTATATAACTTTTTTTAATAAATAAAAAAATAAGTACTATAAATATTTTTTTAAATAAAAACAGTTTTAAAGTATTGTTTTTTAATTAAACTTTGTATATTTCGAGATTAAATATTAATACAGCAACTTAATAATTTAATAGTTTTTTTAACTAGCTTAATAAGCGTGCAGTAAAAAAAGTGTGCAAAAAAGTTTATACTAAATAAATAATTATGTTTGTAATGCTTAAAATTTAAGTATTTGCGCAATAATTATTAGCTTTTTGTTATAAACTTGGCAATAATTAACTATTTATAGCTAGTTTTACAAAACTTTTGCTAACATAAGCTTTAGCTTTTAAAAGCTTTTAGTTGTTTATATTAATTATATAAAACAGAATATTAAATTAAGCGCTTTTTATATATATATTTGTTTTTTTTAATAATATTAAAGCTGTAGTTTTTAGCAAAAGTATTAATAAACTTAAATAGCGTATTAAAAATAAGAAATGGATTGCTAAAAATAAAAAGGTTTAAAATAGCTTTAAAGCTAAAAAAAAAATAATTAATAAGCAGGCAACAAAGTATTTAATTAAATAAATAAAAGTTGATTACGTGTTAAATAGTTATATAATTTTACCCGACGTAAAAATTAAGCTAATAAGCTTTGTTAATTTTGTAGCAGTAAATACAGCAAAAGAAAATTGTATTTATTTAAATTTAATAATAATAACTTTTAACGTTTTTATTAACAACATATATGTTTGTATAAACAAATAAGCTTAAAATTAATTGCTTAATTATATTGAATAACTTTTTAAACTAACTATAAAACGTTTTTAAATTTAGTTTTAGTTATAATAAAAAAGCTTAAAATCGTAAACAAATTTAATAATTAGTTAAAGTTATAAAATATATTTTTTTATTTATTAAATTTTTTTTTAAGTTTAAATATAAAAGTTGTTATACGCTATATTTATATTTTAAAGCTAATAAAATTATTTAAATATATTATATAATTATTATAAAGCTGCTACAATAGTTTATAAAAGCTTTTAAATGTATAAAAATATAAAACAGTATTTAAAACCTGTAAATAAAAAGCAAAATTTTTTTTAAAAGCGCTGTTATTATTAAAAGTATAAGCATTAAAAAAGTTAAAAAATTTGTAAAAAATATAGCTTTATAAAGTAGAAATAATAGCACAAGTTAAATAAATTATATAATAAGCTAAAAGCAATTAAAGTAGTAATAAGCAAAGTTAAATAAAGCTTAGTACTTTAAACTAAAAATTAAAAATATTTTTTTTAAAGCCTTAAAACAAAGTTTTAAATATTTTGTTTAAAATTTTAAACAATATATTAGCAGTAATTGTTTATATAACTTGCTGCTGCTTTTAACAATATAATAAATTATTAAGTGTAAAAGCTTAAGCGCGCGTTTGTTAATAATATAAAAACATTTTTAAAAGTAGTTAAATAATATTAGTTATTAAAAAAAGTTTTAAAATAATGCGTAATAAAAACGTATTATAAAAGTTGAAAATAATATAAATAATAGTATAAAAGTAATAAAAAAAATAAAATAAAAATAGCAAAAAAAATAAAAAAGTAATATGCAACGTTAGCAATTAATTTTTAAGCTAATGAAAAAGCAGAAAAAAGTTATGCTTGTGTAAAGTCATGCCCGTGTATTAATTGCCTTAAAAAAAGCTAATTGTTTAAAAGCTATAAAACAGTTTTTAATATTAAACATTTTAAGTTTGTTAATAAAAAATTTTAAAAACTTAATTAACAAGTAGCTAATAAAAAACATTTTTAAATTTATAACTATATTTTTTATTTAAAACAAATTAAAAACTGGATTTAAATAGTAAACAGTGCTTTATAATTAATTTAAAAGTACGCACTTTTATTATTTAGCAGTATAATATTTTTTTTGTTAATAATTTTTTAAACGCACTTATTGTGACGCATAAACTACTACCACACTGTTATATCAATAAAAACGCACGGGCTACAACCTACAAGTAGTAATTATATTATATCCAATTCTAAAAGATTGCAAGCTTTGCCGTTTTTTTTCCTTTCTTTTTTTTCAGCTTAAAATTTTCGTTTATAGCATTAATACAATGTTGTAAAACATTTTATATAATTATAACACTTATAACTGCAAACTAATATTTTAAATACAATTATAAAGTTGCTAAGCTTTTTAAAAATAATAACTTTTTTTTAATAGTTAATAACAGCTTTATATAATAATAAAAAATTGTTGCTAATTAACACATTAAGCTAAAAATAATTATTTATTACTTATTTTAATTTTTTATGCTTAATTATTTTAAGCTTATTTTTTAAGTTTATATTTTAAATATAAAACTTAAACATAGCTTATTTGCGCAGTTTAACCTTAGTATTGCTAACAATTATAACTTGTTTATTACGCTTTTTAATGCTATATTTAAACGTATTTAAATATAATTTATTAATTATAGTTTTTTTATTTTAAAGTTAGCGTACACTTTTATGTTTTTATGTAAAAAATTAAGCTTAGCTTTAAACTTAAAATATATATAACTTAATTAAAACGTTTTAATATATTAATTTGTACTTAACACTTTTTTTATAAGCATTTTTTTTTAGTACATTATATAAATTTTTAGTTTTAATATGCTTATTTACAGGGTTGGCAATTAGTATTACTAAAACACGATTTTAATACCTTGTAGTACTAGTGTAGTACTTAAAATAACTTTTAAACAAAAATAGCTAGAAATAAATAAAATATACCATTTTAAAGCCCTTTTTAAAAGGAATTTAATAATATAACTTTTATTAATTAAAAGTGGGTCGTTAATTAGTAATTGCCAATTAGTATTAAAAGTAGTAAATTACTATTAAAAAAGTACTACAAAAGTACTACAAGCAATTATATGTTTAGGACCCACTTTTAACTAATACAAGTTATATTATTAAATTCCCTTTAAAAAAGGCTTTAAAATGATGTATTTTATTTATTTATATTTAATTTCCTTATAAAGTTATTTAAAAATCTTTAAAATGAAAAAATATTAGTAGTAACTAATTTGCAGGGTTGCAAATTAGTTGTACTACAATAGTATTTACTAATACTAATACTACAGTAGTTTAGTACTAGCTAGTACTAGTACTACAGTAGTTTAGTATTAAGTAGTATTAATACTACTGTAGTATTTACTACTAGTACCAGTAGTACAACTAAAATACTAAAGTAGTATTTTTAAAAATCAAGTTTATTAAAAATAAAAATAAATAAAATATATTATAATATAATATACTTTTATATATATAAATAAAAAAATAAAAAAATAAAATACAATTTATTTTTTTTATTTTTTATTTGTAAATCGTTGTTATTATTTGCAAATAAATCTTTTAAATCTATTAATTTCCAACTTTTTAATAAAATTAAAGCTTGAACTGTTTTTAAACTAAGTTTATTTTTATTTTTAGTAATTATATTACTAGTAATAAAAAAAACTTGTTTAATCGAAGCTAAAGTTGCTAAAATAGCTAGATATTTTTTAGCTAAAATTAATAATATTGGAAATTAAAAAGCGTTATTTTTTTAATATTTTAAAAGATTAACTTATAATAATTATATTATTAGTATTTATATAAATTAAATTAAATTAAATAAAAGACTTATTTTTCGAGGTAATAATTCTTTTTTTAAATAAATAGCTGTTTTTTTTTTAGTAAATATTGAAAACAAATTTATAAAAAATTTATTTTCTGAATCAAAGTTTAGTAAGTTATTATTAATACTTTTAGCAAAAGATTTACTAAGTTTGTTAATAATATTATTATTATTTAAAAGTGAAATGTTATTTAAAAACTTAAATAATTATTAATTAATAAATAAATAAATATATAATAATAATAACTTATTAATTAAATTTAAGTTTAAATAATCAAATAATATTTCTTTCGATATTTAAATAAAAATATAATAAACTGTTTTGTTTAAAATGTGTAATTTTAAAACGGGGGTTTAATATAAAACTTAAAAAATAAAGCTTATATGTTTTTATTAAAGAATTATTTAATTAATAAAGGAAATACTTTTTTAATTTTTTAATATTAGTATTAATAACATTAATTAAATTAGAAAATATTGGTTTTTAATATATAATATTAGTAAATATTTAAATAAATTTAAATATAAAAAAATAATTTATTACTGTAAGGTTTGCTTTAATTTGGTTTTGATTTAACTAAATAAATTTTTTTAAATTAATATATATTTTATAAATATATAATAAAGATTTAGGTAAAGTTATATAAACTTCAGCTTGTAATTTAACTAAAGGTTTAACAAATATATTAAATAAATTCTATAGTTGTTTAATAGTAAACTAATTTATAAAATTTAAATATATATTTTTAAATTTAGTATTTGTTATAAATCGGTAAACAAATTTAAAAGGTTTTTTTAATTCGATAAATGTATTTAATATGTTAAAAGTTGAATTTTAATAAGTAGCGTTATTTAATAATAAGTTAGTTATTTATTTAATAATTTTTAAATAAAAACATATTTAAAGGAATTTTTTGAATATTATAATTAGGTTATAAATCTTGATTTCGTTTTGCTTTTTCGATTTTTTTAAGAAATAATTTTTTAATTTTAGCGGTATATTTTATTAAAATAACTATTTGTTAAATTCGATTTATTAAATCTAAAATTAAATATTAGTATATAAATAAATAAATAAATAAATAATTTATTATTAAATTTGTTGTTTTTAATATTATTAATTTTGTTAGTTATATAATTAATAAGATTATTAGATTTGTTTAAAATTAAAATATATTGTTTTAATATATTTTGAACTATTAAAGTTTTTATATGTTAAATTTAAATAATTTTGTTTAAAAGATTTTAAAAACGTTATATTATTTTAAATGTTATCTTGGGTAATACTATTAAAAATTAATAAATAAATAGTAAAATAATAGTTTTAAAATAAAAAATATATTTAAAAATATTATTTAAAGTAATATTTGAATATAAGTTTAATATATTTAAAAAACAATTAAATATATTTAAACCGGTATAACGGTTAGTTATTTTTTTAAATTTGATTAATTTATAAATTAAATTAAAATCGGAATTAATAAAAGAAATAATAACTTTTATAAACGCTGTTTAAAAATTCGAAGTCTATATTAAAAATAATAGAAAAACTTCTATTATTTTTAATATTATTTTTTAATTTATTATTAAAAGCTAATAAAGCAGTTTAAAAATGCGATTAAAGTAAAGATTTTATAATTTTTTAATTTATAATAAAATCTTTATAAAATATTAGTATTATAAAATAAAACAATTATTAAAAAAATAAATATATGGTTTAAAAAAATAAATTAAATTTTAAAACAAATTAAAATTAATAATATTAAACAGTAAATTATTATTAATAATACAACTTAAAATTTTATTATTAATAATATTTTTAATATTAGTATTAAATATAGTATTATTTTAAGGTTGTTTTTAAGTTTATAAATTAAAAAAATTGCGGGAAGGTTGTATAATTTTGTTTTTTATATTTAAAATTAGTTATTAATAAAATAAATATATAAATAAATAAATAAACTTACTTTTTTTTTTTATATTTTTGTTTTTTTTATTATAAGCAATAAAATGGTGTTTTTTTTTTATAATGTTTAACAAAATTTGACGATTTAAAACTTTTAACTTTAATAGTTAACAAATAATTATAATTAAAAATAATTAGTTATTTGTTTTTTAAAAATAAAAAATATATAATGAAAATAAATTTGCGTAGTATATTGTATTAGTATTTTTTGTTTTTTTTTTGGTTTTATAAGTAATAAAGTTTAAATAAATAACCTTTTTTTTAAAATATAAACTGAACTTTTTTTGTTGTTTAATTTAAAAGAAAGGTTATTATAATCTTTTAAATTAAATAAAATTTTGGTATTTGTTTTGGTATTGTTTTTATTATTAGATAAATTAATTAATTTGTTATTAAAATTAAGTAATTTGTTATTTGAATTAATTTTTTTATTTGAAAATAGGGTTGTTAAATCGCTGTTATAATTGGAAAAAAAATCTATTATTATTATTTATTTATATAAATAATAAGAGTAAAATATTTTTATAATATAAAATAAAGGTAATATAATATTATATTTAGTATAAATGTAAAAAGAAAAGGATTTAAATAAAAAAATACAATATATTTATATTAAAATATTAGTTTCGATTTATTTTGATTTGTTTTGATTAATTAATAATAAATTATAAGTAATTTTTTGATTATTTTCGATTAGTTTTTATATTTATAATTATAGAATTTAATAGAATTTTATTGAATAATTGATTATTTTTTATTTGAATATATATTAATAAGTATTAATAATAAAAAATATTTTAGAATTTTATTAGATAATTGATTATTTTTTATTTAAATATTAATATAAAAAAAATTATAAATACTACAGTAGTATTAGTAGTATAACTACAGTAGTATTAGTATTTATTAATACTACTGTAGTATTTAAAAATCAGTACTAATACTAGTATTACCCTAGTTGTACTACCCTGTAGTATTAATACTAAGGACTAATTTTGTAACTTTGCTAATTTGTTAACCCTGCTTATTTAACTTTAAAATGGTAAAGTTTTTAGTTTTATTACAAGTTTTAAAAACAAATAATATATTAAGTATAGCTATTATTTTTTAAATTACTTTTTTTTTAGTTTGTTTATATATATAAATATGTTTAAATAATATATTGTATAAAACTAGCTTAAAAACATAATGTTTACAAATTTGTTTAGCCAAGTTTACCTAAAAAAAAGTAACAATTTTTTTTAGTTATAAGCGTAGCTTATACTTTTTTATATATTTTATAAACTTTAACGTAAACTTATATTGTTTATTACATTTAATATAAATAAAAGCAGCGTTAAAAACATAAAAAACAAAGTTTTTTTTATTTAAAAAATAATAATTTAGCAATAAACTTTTTAAGTTATTATTTAATGCTTCATATTTTTTATTACTGTTTTTTATAAAGTGTATATAATGTTAACTATTATTTTAACTATTATTTTAACGTTAATTATTATAACTATTATAACTGTTATAACAATTGTTTTTTTAACTCCAATTTTTTTTTGTTTTGCTTTTAATTACGCTTTTTATTATAGCTGCAATTATAAAAATAATTTTGTTTTAACTTATTACGTTTATAATTACTTTTTTAATAGCAATTTTTATAGCTTTTTTGTTAACTGTTATAGTTTTTTTAACTATTATTATAATTATTATTAAAATAGTAATAAAAATTATTAACATTGTTTAATTAACAATAATTAAATTATAGTTTATTATATTAATTGCTACGTTGTTTATATAACTTTTAAATAAAATTGCGCAATAGTTTATAACGTATAAAATACTTTTTAATTAATAACTTAGTTTTAAGTTTAACACTTAAGTATTGCTTTTACGTTTTTTGCTTTAAGCTGTACTAGTTTTTTTTAATTTAAATTATATAATTTTTAAAAAACTTTTTTTTTTGTTAAAAAACAAATATAATTAGCAATAGCTTTTTTTTATTAATTATGTATAACGTTACTTATAAATTAGTAACGCACTACAAGTTAGTAACACACTTTTTACTAACCTTTTATTTTTTTACCTTACTTATATATTATTTTACAACAATATAATAGTTTAAAAATCTAAAAAAGCTAATTTGCAACAAGCGATTTAAGCTAAAAAACGTAACCCTAAACTTTCTCTCTGCAGGCTTGCTTGTATTTACAACGTTTTCAACTGTATATTAAAGCAAAAAATTAATAGCAACGCGTTTTACTACGTTATAAACGTTATAAAGCAAAATTTAACAATATTTAAAAAAAAATTATTGTTAAACGTATTTTTAAGCTAAATACGCAAGCGTTTCTGCTCCAGCTTTATTATATTTAAAAAATAGCTAATATTTTTTAACGCAAACATAACGCGTTAAAAGTTAGCATTAATTAAGCTTTAAACTTTATATAATAATAATTTAACTTTTAAACGTGTTTGTAATGAACGGGTCTTATTCCTGGCGCAAGTGAGCCTTTCATATAGGTTGGTTTACTTATAAGTATAAATTGTTGTTTAGTTTGTATAACTGGGAAAGGGTAACGCTCGGTAAAGTGTGTTACAAAAAAAATTGTATAAAAGTAAGGTTAGTTTCCATTAAAAGGTTAACTTTTTTATAATGTATTTTAAAAACTAAATTATAAGTTTAAATTAAACAGTAAAATAAAAAAAGACTAATATTAATTATAAAAAGAACTTTTTACGTTTTTATAATATTTTTTTTTTTTTTATATTTTTTAGATAGCAATAAATAAAAACTTATTTTAATTATTTTGAATAGCAATAAATAAAAACTTATTCTAATTATTTTAAATAGCAATAAATAAAAACTTATTCTAACTATTTTAAATAGCAATAAATAAAAACCTATTCTAACTATTTTGGATAGCAATGAATAAAAACTTATTTTAACTATTTATTACGTAACCTTTGCGCTTATAATTGGCTGTAGCTTGTTTTCTAGTTTAGCCCTTTATTTGGTTTATAACTGCGCTAAGTTTTCCTTTTAGGCCGTTTTTCTATTGGTTTGTAACACTATTTTTTTTCTTTTAAAATTATTGTTTTTAATAATAAATAATAAATGTTTATACTTTTCTATATAATTTCTTTTTTTTTGCTTTATTTTTTATTATAGTTAATCGTATAAAAAAACGTTGCAAAAAATTATTGTTTAATAAAAAACTTGCAAAGCGTAATTCCTTTTTTTTTGCTGTTATTTTTTATGCTTTAGTTACTATGTTTTTTTTGTGCTTTTATTGCTAACAACGTAAATTTAAGTGCTTATTTATTAAATTTAAATCAAGTTGTTGTTTTGCTTATATTTACAATGTTTACTTTTAGTATAACGCTAAAAGTTTGTTTGTTAAGCAGTTTAATAAAATTGCTATACAATATAAGTTGCTAAAAAAAAAATTAGAAGTTTTTAAAAAAGCTGTTAAGTTAGCGCTTGCCTATATATGTTGCTTTTATAAACAAAAGAAAATGTAGTATAATAAGATAATAAAAGCTATAGCTTGTAGTATTATAAATCTAAAAAAATTTGAGTTTTTTAAAAAACGTAAGCGTGAAAAAAAAAGTTATTAAGTTAATAAAACTATTGCTTTTATAGTTGCTTTGTTTATTTTTAACTAAAACATGCTTAACTTTTTTTTTGCTTAAAAAATTAATTTTGTCTTTTTAGCTTTAGTTAATTAGGGTGCTATTAATAAAACGTTATAACTGCCTGCATCGTATGCTATAAATGTTTTTTAAGTTTTTAAATATTTTCTGCGTATAAGTATTTTGCTTATTTAACTAAATACTTTATAGTACGTTTTTTTTAACGTAAGTCTAATACTTTTTTTACTTTATATTTTGCTTGGTTTTTTTTTATTTCGATAAACGTTTTTAGCGTAGCATTGTTTAATGCTTTTTCTAATAATAAAATATAAAAAATTAAATATATTTTTATTTTGTAAAATAATAATAGTTAATAATTAGTTTTTAAAATAATTTTTTCGATTTTAAATAGTTTAATTTGTTTAAAATTTAGTTTGTTGTTAAGTTGTTTAATTTTAATGTTTTTTTTTAAAAAATATATTTTATTTCTTTTTTTTAAAGTTAGCTTTAACAACTTTAATTTATTATAATATGCTTTTATATATTGCTAAATAAATATTAAGTTGTTTTTAAGTTTTTGTTGTATTTTAATAAGCTTGTTTGCTTGTTTTTTTATTATTAGTGCTATTGTTTTTAAAATCTATATTTAATTATTTTTTAAGTTAAACTTATAGTTTGTTTTAAATAGTAACATCTTTATATTTTTGTTGCTTAAGCTGTTATATATAAATTTTGCTAAAAGTAACAACTTAACTTAGTTATTTTATTGCTTATTAAAATAATACTGCAAGTATTATTCTAACGTTTAGTTTAATTTTTTAGTTTGTTTATTTGTTTATAAGTAGTAGGCTATAAATAGTTAATGCTTAATTTTTAAAGCCTTTATTAATGATTGCTAATATTTAAAAGCTATAGTAGTGCTTTTATTTGTAATAGCTTTTTTTAAAATGCTATGTTTATTAAAAACATGCTACATTATTATGTACACAAGTTCTTTTGCCGTACTTAATTCTTTATATAGTATAAAATGCCTATACTTTATAAATTTGTTTACAATAACTAAAATCAAATTATATTTAATTTTTGTTATTAGTTTTTTTAATTTTAATAGTTTAACAATAAAATTAAATAATATAACTTTTTATGCTTTGTTAAATATTTTAATAAGCTATAATAGTTTATAAAGTTTATGTTTTGTTATTTTTGCTTTTTTGCAAAGGTTACACTTTTTGTATATTGTTTTAAAAATTTGATTTTGGTTCTGCATTACAAAGTTATGTTTAAATTTTTTATAAGTTTTATAAAATTTTTAATGTTTATATAATAGTGTTTTATAAAAATGCTAAACAAATTTTTTTTGTAAATTATTAGGTATTATTATTTTTGTTTTATATTTAAGCTATTTATTTTTGTTAATTAGGCTTGGTATTTTATTTAGTACTAAATGCAGTACTATTTTTTTAATTTGTTTTATTTATTAATTATTAAGTAACTGCTTTATATGTACTAATGTTAAAACAAAAGTTTTTTTAAGTTTTTTTTGAAATAGTATTTGACTTTTTTTTAGTTTGTTTGCCTTATGTTTGTTTTTTTAGTTTAGAATATCTGTTTTCTAATTTTTTTTGCTTTTAATATAAATAATCTTAAAATTAAATTGCAACAAAAATTCTGCTTATTCAATTTGTTATTTATTTAAAACTTTAGTTATTATAAACAAAGTTAGGTTTTTATAGTTTAAAAAAACTTTGACTAATATTAAGGTTTTATTTAAATAATGTTTTTATTTTTTAAATGTTTAAACTATAGCTATAAGCTTTTTATTTAGTATTTAATAATTTATTGCTAGTTTTAAGAATTTTTTTAAAAAAAATGCTACTAAGTATAGCCTTTTATTTTTATTTTGTTGTTCTAGTTGTTTACTTATTGCTATATTACATACGTTAACTTTAACTTTAAATTTTTTGTTTAAATTTAGTAATTGTATTACTAGTTTTATAAAAATTGCTTTTTTAATTTGTTTAAACGTTTTTTATTTTTCTGCTTTTTATTTAAATACTGCGTTTTTTTTTGTAAAGTTTATAAATAATGCTGCGTATTTTTTAAATTTTGCAACTAAAAGTTGTATATAGTTAGTAAATCTTATAAATAATTTTATATCTTTAATATTATTTAGTATAAGCTATTTTTTTATTGCTTTAATTTTAAATTTTTAAATTTTTATTTTTTTTAAAGTTATAATAAATTTTAAAAAGTTTACTTTTTGCATATAAAACTTGCTTTTATTTAAATAAACTTTTAGTTTAGCATTTTATAATGCTTTAAATATTTTTTTTATATGTTTTTTATATTTTTTTATAGTTTTTAAATAAATTAAAATGTTATTTAAATAAATTATTACAATTTAATTTAAATAGTTTTACAACATATTTATAATTATTTCTTAAAAACTTGCTAATACATTAGTAAGCCCAAATAGCATTACTTAATACTTGTATAATTTATAAAGTGTTTTAAATGCCGTTTTTTATTTGTTTTTTTTAACTATTTGTATTTAATAGTAAGCGTTTAGCAAATCTAACGCTATAAACTATTTTGCTTTATAAAATCAATCTTTTAAATTATTAATCTATAGTATTAATTCTGCAAATTTTTGCGTTATAAAGTTTTTGTAACAATAATTAACTACTAATTTCTATTTTAGTTTTTCGTTTTTTTTTGTTTTTTTTAATACTTATAAAATCAAATATTTTGCTAAAAATTATAACAGTTAAATAAATCCTTTTTTTAAATTCTTTTTTAAATATCGGTTTAGCTTTTTTAGCTAATTTTAACTTATTTTATATATTAAAAAATGTTTTAAATGTTTTTTTTTTTTTAAAAGTATATAGTAATTTTATTTGTTATATTTTAATAATTTTGTTTTTTCTAGTTGCTTAAACAAGTTAGCAAACTCCACATACTTTTTTAATACGTTGTTTTTTTGTTTTGCTTTTAATTTTTTAACTATTAAATATATTGTTATACTTTTTTTAAATTTGCTTAACGCTTTTTTTAGTTTATTAAAAGCTAAATTCCTTTTTAGCATATTTTATTAAAGCTGGCCGTTGTTTTAATTTACTTTAAAATTGCTTTTTTTTAACTAAAGTATTTTTAAAATTGTATTAAAACTATATATATTAATAATGTTAAGCGTAAACTTTTCTTTATAACTATAAATGTTAAAAAAAAGTTTTGCAGTTTTTTGTTTAATTATGCTACTGTTATAAATATTAAAACTTTTATTAACTGTTATAAATAAGTAAAAGTTGTTTTTAGATTTTGTTAGTATTTTTGTTTTTTAAACAAATTGTAAAAAAATAAAATCTTGTAAAGCTTTTGTATTAAATAAAACCTTTATTTGCTTTTTTTAATAGCTTATATTTATTAATACTTATGTTTTTATATATATGTTTGCTGCATATAAAAACTTTTTAATTAATTAAAACAGTTGTTAGTTTATGCCAACTGCTTATTGTTGTTTTTTGTTTTTTAAGCTTTTTGCTGTTAGTTTGTACCTTTGTTTTTGCTATTTTTATTATTTCAGGCCAACATTTTAAATATTGTATTAAAAAATACTGCTGCTTGCTATTTTAAGTTTTTTTTTGTTTATAAAAGTAATTTCTTTTTTTTTTTAAAAAATAAGTTGTTATATATTAGCTTTGGCCTTAGCTTTTTGCCTTTTTTTATAGATTTTTAATTTTTTTACTATATATATTTAACACTAGTTATAAGTATATAATTTTAATTTTTTTTATAACTAATGCATTTTTAAGTTTGTTTTAAATTCTTTTTAAAAATAACATATTTATTTAAGTTTTAATATTTAATTAACAAATGTTTAACTTTATTAATTTTATATAGTTTTTTTATAAAGTTTTTATTAATTTGTTATAAAAACTATTAGTTTTATATTTTATTTACTATATAAATATAATATCGATATATTATACAGCATGTTTAAAAAGTTTTATAATACATTTTATGTTTTAATAACAGCTAATTTTTATTTAGCATTATTGTTTTGTTATACTAATAATTTATTGTTATAAATTATATAATTATTTTTAAGTTGTTAATAATATTAGTTCTTGCTTTTATTAACAATTTTAATTTTTTAATTTTTTAAATTTTTGCTAATTTTGGCTATTATATGCCCGTTAATTCTTTTTATAATATTTTATAAATAGTTTTAAGATTTTGTTTTCGTTTTATTTAATTATTTTTAATAGTTTAATATTGCGTATTTTTTTTTTAAATTAATTTTGCTACTACGTTTTTAAATTATTTTAAGTTGTTTTAATAGTTGTATTACTTATATTTACAATCTTTTTTTGCTAAGCATTGTTTATTTTTTAGCTAATCGTTATTTATAAAGTTGTTGTTAATATTTGCAGTTTTATAAATAAAAATTATAATTTTATGCTTTTTTTTTTTTTTATAGTTTATTTATTTGCATAAATATAATAGTTATTACTGTTTTTTTAATAAAAACATTTTATGTTTTATACGTATACAAATCTTTTTATATATAAGTATACTTTATATTTTTAATATAGTTTTAAACATATTTTACATTTTTTAATATATTTTGTTTGTTATTGTTGTTTAATAATTTATTCTGTTTAAATTTTTATTATAAATATCTACGTCAGTTTAAAATGCTTTTTATTTTATAAACGTTTAAGCTTTTTGTATTTTTTTATATAATGCTTTTTTTGCTCGCAATTAAAACATTTGATTTAGTTTTGTTTTTTTTTAAAATGTTTTATAATAATTACAGCTTTAAGTTTTATTAGTTCTAAGTATGTTTTTGTTACTGTTGTTTATGTTTTTCAAGTTTGTTTTATATTAGTTATAAAATTCGATTTTTGTTTTTTTTTTATTATTGTTTTTTAAATAATTAATTATTAATTTTAATTGCTTTAGCTATATACTTTTTAAAATTTTTTAGTTAATTATTTTTATAAAGTTTATTTTAAACTAGATTTTTTAACTTTTTGCAAAAAATTGCTATTAAAGTATTATTATTATTTTATAAGGTTTATAATATTAGTTTGCAGAATTTTGCTATATATTTATATGCCAGTCTGGTTTATTTAATTTTTAGCAGCTGCTGTTTAGCTTGCTGCTTTTTTTCTAAGTTTTTATATATGTCTGTTAAAGCTTTAGCAAATCCGTTTATATTTTTAAACATATTTTTAGTTTTAACGCTTTAATTGTTTTTTTTTGTTTTTATATATTTTTTTATACGTAATTTAAACTATTTTAGCGCGCTTTTTGCTAAAAATTTTGCTATACAAAAATTTTTTTTTTTTTATTTTAAAAATCTTTTTTATAATGCCTTACATAAGCTTTTACTTAAGTTAAAAATCCTTTAAAATGTTTTTAAAATTTTTTAAACTTGTTTAGTTTATTAAGTTTGTATTATTTAATTTTAAATACATTATTAAATTAATTTTTAAGTTGCTAGTTTATACGTTGTATATTGTTAACTTGTTTATTAAAATGCTAATTTATAAATTTAAGTTAGTCGATTTTTATTTATAGCTAATTTAAAGCAAAAGTTATTGCCTTTAAAGTCAAGTTTATAAGTTCTGCTATTTTGTTTCGCATTTTTACACAATGTTATATAACACTTAAGAAAGTTAACTATTTAAAATATAATAAACAGGTTTTATTTTTAGCGCAAATAAGCTTTTTACATAGGTTGGTTTATTTATAAGTATAGATTGTTATTTAGTTCGTATAACTAAAAAAAAGTAACGCTTAATAAAGTGTGTTATAAAAAAAATTGTATAAAAGTAGGGTTAGTTTTTGTTAAAAGGTTAACTTTTTTATAATGTATTTTAAAAATTAAACTATAAGCTTAAATTAAACAATAAAATAAAATAAAAACTAATGTTAATTACAAAAAGAACTTTTTATGTTTTTATAGTATTTTTTTTTTTTATATATTTTTTAGATAGCAATAAATAAAAACTTATTTTAATTATTTTAGATAGCAATAAATAAAAATTTATTTTAATTATTCTAAATAGCAATAGATAAAAACTTATTTTAATTATTTTAGATAGCAATAAATAAAAACTTATTTTAATTATTTTAGATAGCAATAAATAAAAACCTATTTCAATTATTTTAGATAGCAATAGATAAAAACTTATCTTAACTATTTATTACGTGACTTTTGCGCCTATAATTGGCTGTAGCTTGTCTCCTGGTCCAGCCCCTCATCTGGTCCATAACCGCGCTAGGTTTTCTTTTTAAGCCGTCTTCCTGTTGGTTTGTAACAGTGTTATAACCGCCGAATTAATTACTAGCAAGCTTTTAACAAAAATTTTACAAGTTATTACAAATAGTTTAGCTTTATAAAACATATAATCAGGGTTGGTAATTAATATTGTAGTATAAGTAATTTTTGTAGTATTACTACAGTAGTATTAGTATTAGTACTAATTTTTAAATACTACAGTAGTATTAGTACTACATTAGTATTACTACTGTAGTATGTAGTACTACTACAGTAGTATTAGTATTGATTTTTAAATACTACTGTAGTATGTAATACTACTACAGTAGTATTAGTATTAATTTTCAAATACTACAGTAGTATTAATGTAGTATGTAGTACTATTAATTACCAACCCTGCATATAATTAACAAATACAGTAACGCATCCCACAAGCTAGTTTTGCACACAAGCAAGTTTCGCACTTTTTTTGGCGTACCCTGTAAGCTAATTTATATGCAGGGGTACTTACTCCCCTTTATTATAACTTCGCGAAAAAAGGTTGTACAATAAAATAATTAGCACTATTAAATTCGTAATGAAATAACAAATCTAATAGTATTTTTTTTTATTTTCTAACTATTTTATTTAAAGCGTTATTGAAAACTACGCTAAAATAATCCCTGCAAATTTGTTTTTTGATGCTATACGCCCATATAAAATAGCTAGAAAATAAAAGAAAATATCTTTAGATTTGTTATTTCATTACAAATCTAATAGTGCTAATTATTTTATTGTATAACCCTTTTTCGCGAAGTTATAATAAAGGGGAGTAAGTACCCCTGCATATAAATTAGCTTACAGGGTACGCCAAGCCAAAGTGCAAAACTTGCTTGTGTGCGAAACTAGCTTGTGGGATGCGTTATACAAATTAAAAATATTTATAACTTTAATAAAACAAGGTTTTTAATAAGCAAAATAACTACTAAAATAGTTATTATAAGCTTTAAAAAACGTAAGCGCTTTTAACAAGCCGAGCTTAAAAGTAAAAAATAAGTTATTATAAACTAAGCTATTAATTTTTAAAGTTAGGCAGTGCTGTTATACAATATTTTTTTGGGCAAAATTTATTTTGCGTTTTAGTATTGCAACACTATTTTATTGCTAAACTAAATTATAAACCTTTTAAATAACAGCTAAACTAATAGTAATATAAGCGTTAGCTAAACAAAACATTTTAATAATTATATTTAAAGCCGATTTAAAAATAGTTATCGCTTTTTAATTTTAAATAGTTATAAAAGCTATTATTTAATATAATTTAAAAAATATTGCTAGTTTAACAATATTATTACGCTTTATATACTTGTTTATTTGTTATATAAGCTTTAGCTTTTCGATTTAATTTTTTTTAATGTTTTAAAACAACGTTATAATAAACATATTAAAAGTTTAATGCAACACTATTAAACTTATATTAAAAAGCAAAACTTTTTTGCAAGCTTTGCATATACATTTATATATGCATTTATTAAACAAAACATTTGATTAAGTTTTAAAACCGCTAAAATTATGCTTTTAAATACAAATAAAGTTATATTTGCGTTAAATATTTAAAAAACAAATAAAACACTTTTTTTAAACCCTAAACTATTATTTTAATTTTAAATTTTAAAAACACTTACTACTACAATAAAAACTAAACAATAATTAACTTTTATTAAAACTAAAATTAAAAATCATTTTTTAAGCTTGCTAATTAAAATTTTAAATTTTATTAACTTAATTATAAAAGCTACGCAAAAGTTAATGCATAAAAATGCTTTTTTGCAGCAAAAAAACCAAAAGCTTTATAAAACTAACTACATTTTAAGCAAACGTTACAAAACTAAAAACAAACAACTACAAAATAAAAAACTTTTTATTATAGCTAACGCTTAAGTTTTATAAAAATTTAAAAACAATAAAATAATTAAATTAAATAATATAACTAAAAGTAATTGTTTAGCAAAAAAAGTATAAACAGGTTAATAATGTTATAATATTTATAGTAAGCTTAAACATAATGCGCAAACTTGTTAAATAAAAATAAAAACATTTAATAAAAAAAATTATAATTAATTTAATTAATTTATATATGTTATAATTAAGTTATTTAAATTGGCGCATAAAAAGTGCTAAAAAGTGCGTTACTAACTTATAAGTAACGTTATTTTTTATTATACTTTGCTAATTTAACTTGTTTTTTGCTAAAGTATTATTAGCTTATACATATTAAAGTTTATATTAAATATATTAAAAAACAGCGTTATAGTTTTTAACAATGTTTTTAAGCGTAAAAGTATTATGCAAAAACTTTTAAGTTGTTTGCTTAAATTTAATTTTAAAGCGTTTTTTAAAAAATTTTATAAAAGCGTTAATGCTAATATTACATAATGCTTGCTATTAAATTTTAATAATTTCTTTATTTTATTATAGCAATATTAATTTTGTTAGCAAATAATTAAACATTTGCTATATTTATTTAGTATTAAACTTATATATATTTTTATTTTTTTATTAAAGCTTTAATACAATTTGTAAATAAATATATATTAGTATATATAATAATTTTTTTTAAACATAGTTTTTTTATTATTAAAATTATTTTATTTAAAATTAAATATTTTAATATTGTTTTTTTTAATTTTATATATACTGCTTTATATAAATGTTAATTTTGTTTTAAACGTTTAATTTTACAAGTTTTTTATGTTAAACAAGTTATTATTATTATTATTATTATTAGTTTTATTGTTATTATTGCTATTTAAATTGTTAAGTTTTTTTTAGTTTTATGTTTTAACAGTTGTAATGCTTTCATTACTATTTAATTAATTAAGTTTTAATAAAAGTTGCTGCTTGAATATTATAAAATGCAGCTATAAAATTTATTATTACATTTTTTATATTTTTGCTATTATTATTTTACTTATTTATTTTTTTGTTTATACTTTTTATTTTTTTTTAAAAAGCTTATATTTTAAATAAACTTTTATAGTTTATTGTTAAACTACTTAATTATTTTAGTATTTGTACTAAGCTTTGCTAACTGTAAAATAAAAAATAATATTAATAGTTTCGTGCTTAAAGTTTTTAACTTACTTTTCTTTAAACAAATTTGAAAATAATTTTTTACGTTTACAACTTTAACTGTTGTTAAAAAAATCTATTGTATTATTAAGCAAATGCTTTAAAAAACAAGCAGTTTTTTAAACAATAGCTTAAATATTATAACACAAAATAATAAATAAAGTAAAATAAACTATAAACAATAAAAATGCAAAATATATTTTTTAACGCTTACTAAAACTTTAGCAATAGTTTTAAATAATTTGCAACGTTTACAAATTAATTAAGTTTATTAAAACTTTAATTTTAACTAACTTTAAAATATAAAAATATATTGTTAAGCTAATTTTTTAGCTTATTAAAACTTTAGCTTATTTTGTAAGTTTTTGCAAAGTGTGCTAAATATAAAAAATCTTTAAAATACTTGCTTTAAATAGTTTAATATAAAATATAATAGTTAAACTAATGTATGTATATATAATACAACAATTTATAACGCAGATTTTTTAATTTTAAAAATTAAAAAAAAATAGTTTAGTTTAATTTAATATAATTTTGCAATAAAACTATTAAAAGCACTAGTTTAACTAAAGTTGTTTAAAATATAAAATTTTTATAAATAAAACGCATAATATATTAAAAAAAAAAAAAAAAGTAAAAACCATAATATTAGCAAAGCTAATATTGCTATAAGTGCATTACTTTATTTATAGCTATTTGCAACTATAACAATTTTGCTAGGTGCTACTTTTAATAGCCCCTTTTAACAAAGCGTAACAACTTTAAATAATAATGCTTTAAAGTTTGTATTATAGTTAACATTTTTTTGTTTTATATAAAATAAGCTTTTTTTAATATAGTTATTGTTTTAAAAAAATATTTTATAAGCTTTTATTTTTTGTTTTTTTATTATTGCTAAATAATTTTATTAATAACGTTTTTTAATACGTTAATTTTTATTTAAATAAGTTGTTTTAAACAAAAAAAAGCAATTAATATACAAGCATAAAGAATTAATATATAAGCATAACTTTATATAAGCATAACTTTTTTTTGCTTTTTTATTAGCTTAAAAATTAATTATTAACGTTGTTTATTACTTTTTTATTTTTTTTGCTATCTTTATTTTTTTTTATTACTTTTATATTACTATTTATATTATTTTTAACTTTTATAATACCTTTTTATTATATATTGTTTTAAAAATGTTTTTATATTATTAATAAAAGCGCGTTTAAGCTTTTATAATTAATAATTTATTATATTGTTAAAAGCAGCAACAAGTTATATAACCAATTATTGTTAATATATTGTTTAAAATTTTAAATAAAATATTTTTAATTTTTAGTTTAAAATATTAAGCTTTATTTAATTTTGTTTATCATTATTTTAATTTTATAACGCTATATTTTTTATAAATTTTTTTAGCTCTTTTAATGTTTATATTTTTAATAATAATAACGCTTTTAAAAAAAATTTTGCTTTTTATTTATAAGTTTTAAATATTATTTTATATTTTTATAATAATTATATAATATATTTAAATAATTTCATTAGTTTTAAAATATAACTAGCACTACTTATAATAACACTTGGCTTTATACTTAGGTTAAAACAACCTATTACAAAAGGGGAAAATAATTGTTATAATTTAAGTGCACTACTAACTAAACTATTAATTAAAGTGTATTTTTTTTAATTTTGTTTACCTATATTATTATAATCTATTTAGGTATGCTTTGCACACTATTTTTTGCTTTTACAAGCTTTAGTCTTGTATGAGACCTATTATATAAAATATATATTATATTGTACCTAACCTTAAAAAACTTCTTAAAATGTAACAAAAAGCTTAAAACAATTAATAATATATTATTAAAGCTAATAATTTAAAAAAATTGTTTTTATATTTAAAAGCAGTAAAAAAAAATTTAAATTAAATTAATAAAATAATTTAGCTTATTTTTATTTTATTTAATAAAATAAAATATTTTTTTGTTATTAAAAAGTTTAATAAAAGCTGCTATTAAATTATAACTATATAACTTTTTTTTTAAAAAAAAACAGGTTTAAAATATTATTTGTTTAATTAAGCTTTATATATTTTAAACTTAAATATTAATATAACAATTTAATAATTTTTTTAATTAGCTTAATAAGCGTATAATAAAAAAAGTGTATAAAAAAGTTTATATTAAATAAATAATTATGTTTATAATATTTAAAATTTAAATATTTGTGTAATAATTATTAGCTTTTTGTTATAAATTTAGCAATAATTAACTATTTATAGCTAATTTTATAAAACTTTTATTAACAGGGTTGGCAATTTAGTATCTAGTATTAGGACTAAGCTTTAGTACTACTAGTTTAGTATTAGTATTAGTATTGATTTTTAAATACTAAGCTAGTATTAGTACTACCAAGTACTAAACTAGCTTAGTATTAGTATTAGCAAGTACTAAACTAATTTAGTATTTAGTAGTACTAAATACTAGTTTAG